>VZRI01013279.1:0-18955 GCA_013397515.1 Upupa epops
AGAACCCCTGAGGAGCACCCACAGTAAAAAAACCCTCATAACCTCTAATGTGAAAAAAAGAGAAGGGTGGTGGTTGTGGGTGACTCCTTTTTGAGTGGGACAGAGGGTCCCATGTGTAGACCAGATCCTTCCCATAGGGAAGTTGCTGCCTGCCAGGGGCCTGGGTTCAGGATATCACCAGNCTGCCAGGGGCCTGGGTTCAGGATATCACCAGGAGGATACCCACACTCATGAAACCAACAGATTATTATCCATTGTTGATGGTGCAAGCTGGCAGCAATGAGGTTATTGAGAGGGGAGTCAGGACGATTAAAAGGGAATTCAGGGAACTTAGACAACTTATTGTTGGTGTAGGTCTGCAAATAGTGTTTTGTTTGATCCCTGTAACAGCTGGGGTGAGCAACATGACACATAAGAGAATCCTTGATATTAATAAGTGGCTCAGGGGTTGGTGTGAACAGAAGAACTTTGGGTTCTTTGATCACTGGGAAAGGTTTAATGATTGTGGCTTGCTAGATTGAAGTGGGTTGCATCTATCCAATGAGGGTGAAAGGGTACTAGGCTGTGAGCTGGCAGGCCTTATCAAGAGGGCTTTAAACTAGGATTGAAGGGGGAAGGGGATGGTAGTGAAGTCTCTTGGGAAGAAATAGTGGATGATGTGTCTACTCTGAAGATGCATGTATAGGCCCAACTGAGGTGTGTATATTTTAATGCATGAAGTATGGGCAAGAAGCAGGAGGAATTTGAAGCTTTTGTACACCAGGAAACGTATGACAATTGCCATCACTGAAATGTGGTGGGATGAATCATATGACTGGAGTGTTGGATTGGAAGGATATATACTATTCAGGAGATAGGCGAGGCAGAAGGGATGGAGGAGTGGCCCTGTTGCTGAAGTCCTGGAAGTGACGGAACTTGAGATCAGGGATGACAGAGTGCCTATGGGTTCAGATTACAGGGTTAGCTAACAAGATTGATACTGTGTTAGGAGTGTGTTACAGACCACCCAATAAGGATGACGAGGTTAATCAAATATTCCATAAACAACTGGAGTACATCTCAAGATCACCTGTCCTTATTCTCTTGAGTGACTTCAACCTCCCAGATATTTGCTGGGATCTTAATACAGCAGTGAGGAGGCAGTCTAGAAGGTTCATAGAGTGTATTGAGGACTGTTTTTGTCACAATTGGTCAGTGAGCCTACCAGGGGTGAGGCTTTTCTTGATTTGGTATTTGCAAATAGAGTAGACCTGGTGGGTGATGTGGTTGTCGAAGGCTGTCTGGGAGGCAGTGATCATGAAATGATTAAGTTTTCAATTAATAGTGGATCAAAAAGAGGGCTCAGCGAAACATCTAAACTAGATTTCTTCAGGGCAGATTTCCATTTATTCAAGGAATTGATTAGGAAAGTTCCTTGGGAAGAAGCTCTTTACAAGAATGGGGTTCAGGAGAGCTGGGTATACTTCAGGAATGTATTACTGAAGGCACAAAACCAGGCTGTCCCTATGTGTCGCAAGATGAGCCATAGAGGAAAAAGACCAGCCTGGATAAATAAGGAAATTTTGAAAGAACTAAGAGAAAAAGAGGATGTACCACCTCTGGAAAAAGGGTGAGGTCAATTGAATCATGTATTGAGGAATTGTCATGTTGTGTAGGAGGAAAATTAGGGAGGCTAAAGCCCAACTCGAACTCAGGCTGCCCACCACTGTTAAGGATAATATGAATTATTATCTCTTTCTCCCTGGAGAATTATTATTCTCTTTTCTCCCTGGACACTGGAGACAGGACAAGGGGTCACAGTCTTAAGCTCCATCACAGGAGGTTCAGAGTTGACATTAGGAAAAGATTTTTCACTGGAAGAGTGATCCAATTTTGGAACGGGCTGCCCACAAAGGTGGTTGAGTCACTATCTCTGGAGGTGTTCAAGGTTAGTCTGGATGAAGTGCTGAGTGGCATAATGCAGATGTTAGATGTTAGGTTTACTTGGTTGGTTTTAGGTTGGACTGGATGATCTGTAAGGTCTTTTCCAGCCCCATCATTACTGTGATACTGTGATACTGTGGACTTTTCCTACAACAAAGTACTGTATCTAGGTGGGTTTTGAGTATCTCCAGAGAAGGAGACTTCACAAGATCTCTGGCTAGCCTGTTCAAGTGCTCTGCCACCCTGAAAGTAAGGAAGTTTTTCCTTATGTTTACTTGAAACTTCTTATGTTTGTTTGTGCCCATTGGCCCTTGTCCCCTTGCTGGGCACCAATGGAAAGAAGCTAACCCTGTCTTCCTGACATCCATTCTTTAAATATTTACAAGCACCGATAAGATCTCCTCTCAGTCTTCTCCAGGCTAAACAGACCCACATCTCCTAACTTTTCATTATAAGATTGACGCTTCAGTCCCCGTATCTTCTTTGTTGCCCTCTGCTGGACTGTCTCCTGTAATCCCTTGTTGCTTGAACTTGGAAGCCCAGAACCGCATACGGTACTCCAGATGTAGACTCATTAAGGCAGAGTGGAAGGAAAACATCCATTGATCTGCTGGTCACAGTCCTCTTAATGAATCCCAGGACACCATTTGCCTGCTAGGCCTTGAGAGCATGATGCTGGCAAGTGGTTAACTTGCTGCCCACCAGGACTCACAGATCCTTCTCTGCTGCTTTCCAGCAGGTCAGCCCCAAACTTGGACTGGTGTATGGGTTTATGGGTTCCCAGGTGCAGGACTCCACACCTACCTTTGCTGAAATTCATCTCTATCCAATTCTTAAGGCTGTCCAGGTCTTGCTGACTGGTAGCACAGCCTTGTGGTGTGTCATCCACTCTCCTTTTTGTATCATCACAGAACAGTGCATTTTTATTCTGATTCCAACTTATCTACTGTTGATTGATGTTCTCATTGAAAGAGTAGGTGATATTTAAGAAAAAAAAGCTATTTGTGTTTTTAAAATCTGTAAAATTATTTGACTCGAGTTTTTGATAATTATTTAAACAGCATGTATCTCTAAACTAGTATTGGGAAAATCTTCAGAGCAGGGATGTCGTTGGATAGATATTTCTCATTTTCAGTTTGCCGCTACAGCACATGAAGTACAGAAGACATACTAGACAAGACAACAGTAATTACTTACTACACAGTTACATCAGATTTTAGGTAAGGATTATTTTTCTATTATACATTGCACAGAATTATCACATCATAGAGTAGCTTAGGTTGGAAGAAACCTCAGAGATCATCTACTCCAACCTCTGCCATGGGCAGGGACGCCTCTCAACTAGACTTGACGAAAATTTAGTTTTTAATATAGATGACTGCTTCTGAACAGAAGTCTATTATTATACAAGTTACATGCCAAGTTTAAAAAAGGATTTTAGGATCATAACATCATTGGCTTTTAAATCCCAGTTATAATAACATGCATACATACATACATGCACAAACATATCAGGTCTACAGTCACTAACTTGGAATAACTAGTACTAAAGCCAGGAGAAATATGCAAAATGTCTTGCAGATAGATGTGATTGGGAATTTTAAATGTTTTGAAAACAAAGCAAAGAAGAAATTAGTGTTTGGATCCCAGCAGAGCAAAGCACATAGGCACTTCACCATGTGATCTTTTTGATCTGGGGTAGATGCAAGACCCTAGAGACTACTAAAAGAGTTAAAGAAGGAATCTAATATATATATTTGAATATTCAATGTAGATGTAATATTAGATCTTTCAAACAAAGTTTGGAACAAATTTGAAGTCTGGCTCAAAGGAAAAAAAACCTTAAGTGTAAGCAGAGACTCTCAGCTATTGTTGAGCTTCTTGGAGGTTGCTGAATTCATAACAGGCAGAAGGTAAAAGGAACATTAACATGATTAATGCTGAATGAGAGTCAGATGATCTGCTACACTGATATTGTCTGTGTTTGATGATGGGAGAAGCTGGTGGATGGATATTTTTGTATTTCATAGCTTTTCCTGGTCTAGTATATGTAGGAAATATATGATGGCTATGAAAAGGATGGAAAGTTGCTAAAATACACAGCTACCCCATGCCCAAATAACAGTTTTCAGTGACAAAAAGCTGAAATAGAACACAAGGGAATTGAAAATTACTGCAGTGAAGAAGTAACTCAAAACTGTGTACTGATAAAGTGAAATGCAATGACAGCCACAAAGAAGGTTCTCATGAAGTTCAGGGCACAATTTCTACCTATTTCCAAGCAGCTGCTATCTCTAGAACTAAGATCAGATTAATGTTTTAGTCCTGAATTTAGTCAATCTCTTTCTTTGAAGTGTGAGCAATGTCTTTGTGGAAACAATAGAATACTCAGCAAAAATTACTACTCATTTTCAAACTGGTCAAACAGTGGATGAGATGTGTGCTCTTGGAATAAAAACCCCAAGTACTCCCCATGCTTCTATTGACTCTAAACTGCCTATTTTCAAACTGAAAGGGATTTACACATAAACCAAATTATTCAGAAGTGTTAAAAAGGCAAAACAGAAGACTTTGGAAATGTAATGGGGTTATCAAAACTAAAAAATAGGAAGCACTTTTTCACACTACATGTAATTAAATGGAAATTCACACACAATATTGTGGAAGCCAAAAGTGAGAACATGTTCAAAATGGATTTGACAAATTAAGGGAGAACAGATCTATCAAGCGCTACTGAAATAATGGTTTGGATCCAATCGCTGTTTCAGGAAGTCCCAATAAGTGGATGCAACAGCACCTACAGCATACACAGGGTGATTCCACCACATTACAAAAAGCTCACAAAACCAAGTATTATTGCTATGATTAAAAAATTAACAATTTGGTGAAGAATATATGAACTATGACCAAGTGAGGAATGAGCATCAGGCCTAAAAGATGATCCACTGCCCACATCTGCAGCCCCATTTGGTGGGGGCAAAACTGCAGCCCTCCCCTCTTTCTCTGAGGGCTTAAATGCAGAAAGCCAGCATCAGCTTGTTCCAGTTCCTGGCAGTGGGCTAAAGAGAGGGCAACTCCTCCACACTGGTTCTGCAGCCTGATTGCCTTTGAAGAAGTCACATTGGTGAGTTCTTATCCCTCTCCCTCCTTCTGAGCCTTAACCACAGGGGAGAAGAAAGAGAGGAGAAGACCCTGCACAACACCCTGAAGAAGGCCTGTCTACCGCAACAGGCATTGCCCCCACATGACCAGTGCCATGTTACCTTTGTCTCTGCCAGACTGGTGAAGATCTTAAATGCTCTGCCATTGAGAGACTGAGAGAAGCCTTTGATAAGAGAGAGATCATCAGGTATTGATCTCCTGAGCCTTTGACAAACAGAAATAGTCTGGGATTCTCTTACAGTTTTACATTTGATGGTGTCATAACCTCAAAGAAGAGATCCTGAGTAGAGGGGAGCTAGTAGTATGCCTGAGATGTCAGGGAGGGCTGATGTCTACAAGAGGACTGGAAAAGGAACTATTCCACAAGCATCAATGTATATTTTGTGCTGTATTTCTGCTTCTCCCCAACCTCTTTCCCTTCTGGAAGTGGGGTGCAATTGTCTGTGTGTGATGGCTTTATGGTTATGAGTGTTGCTATACACTTTCTTGCCCCAGAGTTCTCATCTAAAGCCAAAAACCAATGTGTTAGCTGTCTCTCATTTCTCTCAGAGCATGTGTAAAGACATTGTGATTGTTTCTGGTTTATCATTTTGTTTCTTTTACTTATTAGAGGACTTTTTTCCTTTTCTTCTTACTTATGGATTCAATAGATTCTTTTCTTTTTAACAAAGTTGCTTCATTGCCTGTTTAATTCTTGGCAAGATGGTTGTTGTGCTTGAATTACAGACACCAACCCAAACTGATTTAGACCCTCACTCTAACCCATTATATGTGGGCATCTCCTATACAATGTTGCACTGTCTCAAAGACCTACCCTAAAGTGAAGCCCTGCATATGTTAAAATTTTGTGTTAATATATATCAAGTATGACTAGAGGTCTGAGGCAACTGTGGTAGACCAACTGAACTTTCCAGAGTATTTAAGCAAAACAGCTGGACGGTTTCCTTCTGAAACTTTAGATTCATTTATTCAAACTACAGGACAATCTATGACAACTTCACAGATAGCACCAGATTTTGAAATGAGAAAAAGATGCATAAATACATTAACTGCTAAACAAACTGCATAGAATTAGTGTTTTTAAACTGACTGATTAGCTTGCTCATCCTAGTCTCTCATATTGGTCCTGGGGAGCATCAGGAGCAACACTGATATTCTGCAGAAAACCAGAGCAAGCTCAGTAACTGAACACCTGAATCACACAGAATCAGTGATAGAAGTCAGGATACACTGTGACATATACTCTAATCTTACATGTAGTTAACTCCCTGTCTCTCCCCATTCACAAAGGATGGATTTCATTTCAGAAGCAAATGGATGAAATTGTTTGGTCTTGCTTTGTAATCTTATTAAAGGACAGAGAAGTGAGACATATTTTTATGGAAAGCAGAAACGTGAATAAAAGCTTTGGATTACTGGAGATCATCTTGTCTCTTGTCACTAATGAATCTGTTTCCACCTTGTTGCTTTTGTTCCAGCAGCTGTGCCACCTCAGGCTGTAATTTCAGCACTTCCAGCAAACCAAGTGGTGTTGGCCTGCACTCAGAGGGAAGATTGCTTGTGGAAAATTCTGGCACCTCAGGAGGTATGTTCTTCTCACAAAATCAATTCCCCATGGAAAAGAGAAAGGGCTGTCTGTGGACAATGATGAAATTGCCAGGATTTAAGTGTACTAGGTGCCAGAACATATTGCAGTGAAATAATTCCTACAATTTATTAGTTCATAAAAAACACCTTGAGCTAGAGTCTGACAGAACATATGACACTTCAGAACATGTGATCCTGCGTGGCCTGTGGTCTAGAGATGATGAAAACAGAGACTCCTCTTGCTCAGGCAACATATTTCTGAAAATGATCTGGGCTTCCCATTGCCATTAGAGCAACCTGGACTGGGTGAGGGATGAGAGGAACCCTGATAGTTCTCAGATGGTCTGATATTGTAGAAGCCAGTACTTGAAACCATGAAAACCAAAAACATAAAAATTTGCTCACTCTAAAGGTTCCCTTCCAGTGTTGGCAGCTCTCACAGCACCATATCTGAGCATACAAAAAGCATGTTTTATACCCTAAAAAATCAGCTCTTGCCCCTACATCCTCCTGCTCTCATGAGAGCACATTTGTAATAAGGCAAGTAATACTTCATTAGCATCAAGGACAGAAAGAGCAACATGTTCAAGAGGATGACTTCTTTTCTGGGATTAAGGGAAGCTCAGCCTCTGGGTACCCATGGGAGCGCATGGAGTTCCAGGTGCTCTGTACCCATGGGCATTGCAGTCCCCACTGGACCCAGCAGCACTGCACAGGAACTGCTGTCCCTGAGCACTGAGGTGTGATCAATCATTACAGCACATGAGCTTTGCAGATAAAGCAGCTGTCATTTCTGCAACCTCCACTGTCAGCTGTGCTACAAGCATTTTCAGTCATATTATGTTTTCAAGCAATGCCCAAGTAATTACCCGTGGGACATGCTGAGGTAGCTGAAGGCCTTTTCCTTTATAGAGACCAATTGATCAAGTAGGCTCTTTAAAAATTGAAGATAAAGTCCCAGAATTATTTTAAAGGATTGCAAAGTAAGTGGCTGTCAGTGTCAGAGTAATGCCCAGGCATGTAAATGATAATTTCCTTGATAAAGTGACCCAGGCACTGTGGCTTTCCAAATGTCACAGCTCTTGGGCTGTGATTACTAGCAATTACTTGCAATAGCAAGAGGCTTGCTAGAAGCTGCTCAAGCCCTGGCAGCATTTGTGATAAGAGCATCCTCTCTTCAGTAAAAATTGATTTAATGTTTTTTTCCCCAGTTTCATCTTTTGTTATTAAATAAAAATTGAGATATTGGAGATGATTTGCTATAAAACCCCAACACTCCCAATAACCTTACAGTAAAGTCAGGTCTTTGGGAGGATAAAATTCCTCTTTCTTAATCTAAAGTGCTGAGCAAGAAAAATATAGCCAACCAAAGTGAATAACTAAGGTATAAGTAAAAGGGGAGTCAATAGCACTGCAGGTTTTTTTTTTCTTGTTTGCTAAGCCTGGTTCTACAAACTTAATCCTATTCCTTTGTTCTGTCTTCCTTTTCTTTTCTGTTCTATTCTCTTCCTTTTTCCTGACACACTGCCAGCAGGCATGGCCATATAATTAAATGCAGTCGAGTTGGACTGATTTATCTAATTACTATGTGTCATGTGTGCCCCCTAATGTTCTTCATTTCCTCATCCTACCCCAACTGTAAGACAAAACATGTTAGCTCAAATCATCATAGAATCATAGAATCACTCAGGTTGGAAAAGACCCTTGAGGTCACCAAGGCCAACCATTTACCCTAGTCTGCCAAGTTCACCACTAAACTATATTGTTAAGCACCACATCTAAATTGTCAGGCTTAAGCTAGTTTGGGTAACCTAAGACTTCTGAACGTATGCTTTATGCCAAAGCTAGTATAAGGATAATTTCAGTGGTGCAAGCCAGTGAGCAGTGTCTCACACAGGTTACACACATAATCACATCTGTAAACTCAACAGCTTTCTGAACATGAATTTGTTGCTTGACTGGAGTGTGCTATGCAACAAGACAGTGACATCTGGTTCTGTTTTCACATGGGACTACTGGATAAATAATTAGCAATGACAACACATATACAGCATATTTCTCTTACTCAGCCAGCTAGTTGACTGATGATGAAGACATTAGTGTGACCTGAAATAAAAGGTGGATCCTACCAACTAACACCTAACACACAAGCTCAGAGTACCTCTGTGCAGATGTTGGTCACATACACCTCATATATGAAAACTATGAAATCTGTATAAAGACAAAATCACTGCTGCATGGAAGCAGAAATGACAGTTTTGTCATAACAGTTCATCTCTGAGCCCACCTAGCATAGATGAAGATGAAAACTAAAAACTATTTACACAAATTAGCTAATAGTGCATGAAGAATTTTCCTTGACTGCAGTGGTTGTTCAATGGATGGTCTGTACAGCCTGAATGTCTTATTTTCATATTAGCAAAGCAGTGTGGGTAAACAATGACTTAGCATTGTTTCATCTTCATTTTTATCATGGTTGATTGAATTGTCTCTGTCTATAAAGAACAGAATTCTAGTAGTCCACCAGTTAAGCAAGCATGACTTCTATTCAAGCTTCTGCACCATGATTGCTTTGCTCTATCTGTCAATATTCCCAAAGCAGAGCAGGACATATGATGAACATCTTGCACAGGTTTGTCTTTCAAGTTCTTCCTGCTAGGACAGCAATGTGCTTATTTGAGGGGTCCAGGTCCTTCCAGTTTTGTACTCTTTCTCTTTTTAACTCAACCACATACGTTCAAAAACTCAAATTGCTTTTGAGTTTTCTGCTTAATGATTCTCTATCAAACCAAGAGGACATTTTAGGTACCAATGGGGCTTGTTTCAGTCCCAGTGCTAGTCAATCTTTTCATTAATACTTGATAGGTGAGATAGATATTGCACTTCTACAACTAGCAGTGGACACCAAGCTGATTAAGTCTTCAAGCAGTTGGAAAGTGTACTGGTTTTAGCTGGAATTGAGTTACATTTTCCTCGTAATGGCTTATACTATGCTACGTTTTGGAATTGTAACCATGCAATGGGAATAACACATCCCATTTTAGCAGATGCTGGGCAGTACTTACAATATCAAGGTCTTTTGTGCTTCTCATCCCACCCCACCAATGTGGGGGATGTACAGGTTGTGAAGGGACCCAGCTGGGACAGCTGACTTAAACTGACCAGAGGGATATAGCAGACTATATGAAGTTGTGCTTAGCAACAAAAGGTGGAGGGAAAAGGACAACGTGTATGTGTAGGGGGTCAGAATTATAACAGTTGTCTTCCCTAGTAACTGTTACATATGATAGGGCCCTGCTTTCCCGTAGATGGCTGAGCACCTGCCTGCCAATGGAAAGCAGTGAACTAATTGCTTGCTTATCTTCACTTGCATGCGCTTCATCTGTTACACAGCCTTTATTTCAGTCCATGAGTTGTCTCCCTTTTACCTTTCCAATTTTTTCCCCATTCCCACTGTAGTGGGGAGTGAGTGAGTGTCTGTGTAAAGCTGAGCTGCCTGCCAGGGTTGACCCACAACAGCAGGATAAACGGTATCAGAATTCAGAATAATTTTCTTACAGTGGAGAAACAATTCCAAACTACCATGGTGAAAATCTCAAAGGCAAGCATGGCATGCTACCAACAGGAAGGAGAAATCAAATACACAAAATGAGAAGTGACTGGACAGCCAGCAGCTCTACAGAAATGGACATGGGAGTTGCACAAACTGGCCATGAGTCATGATGCTGCTACCAAAAAAAAAGTGTACTTCACCTGAAAACATAATAGACACATATCAGGTGTATGTCAGCCAAGGAGAGTGCTTATTCCATCTCAATTGGCACTATCAAGGTCTCAGCAAAACTCCACTCTGGGGCACTGCTCTTTAAGACTCTATCAAGCTGAAGACTGCCCAGAGGAGAGCTGAAAGCTTAGAAGTATGGGTGTAAATCAGGAAGAGACATTTGCAGGGTCAGAAAACAGGTCTTGGCTTGTTCTGTTTTGCAATGTAATCCTTACACCAGGACCATGCCAAACATTGTAGCATTTGAGGAATGCAGACATTTTGAGCAGAAGGACTGAGAGAAAGTGAGTGACATTGGTGAGGACAAGTGTTTACTGATTCAGTCTTCACATGCAAAACTGTTGGTGCATGTTCAAAGTAATTTCTAATCATCTATCTCTTGTTACCTTAACATCAGTAAACAGCAGTCCAGTGTGTCCTCCCATTTTTTGTGACTTGCTTATCTAGATACATATATTCCAGGGACACAGTGACTAAATATAAAGCGGCAAACAGATTTGTTTTTTCAGCACACTTGTAAGAAACATTCAGGTTTACTATGCCAATATTAAAATAGTTCTATATACTCTGCCACAGTAAACTAGTAAGGAATTCATGTAACTCATTGATGAATTAATGAGTATCTCACTAATGCAAGATCTTATTTTCCTCATTAGCAGACACTGGGCCAGACATTTTGGAAGAATTTAATCTAAATCCTCATCAAAAGCCAAATGAGTAGATATTACAGAAAGTTTAATTACAGTGGTCAAGCCATCCAGTATGATCTGCTTGATTTGATTAATGTAATGAGAAGCACATTTAATGAGAAATGCATTAATTCATTCAAACAAGTGGTTTTATTAGAGGTATTAAGCATCATCCCAGATGATGTACAACAGAAACTATTATAGCAAAAATTGACTGAGGTCAAAGTAGTAGACATGTCATAATTACAAGTTCTCAGCTATAATCTACCAGTTGAACTTGGGCAGTGTTAATCGAGACTGAAAAAGCAAGCTCCTCATTTTAAAAAGCTCCCAAAACAGAGGGAAATTCTTATTGCCATTCCATGTATGGCATTTCCACCCCCTTCTCTCAGATATTCAGAAAATTCATGAAGGATTTAATTCCTTGAGTTTCATATAGTTACATATGCATATGTTATTAGTATAATTATGAAGCAAGAGCTCAAAGCAATACCTTCCTCCACCCTTAAAGGAAGCTGAGTGTTACCCATTTGCTCTCTATTAGATGATCCCCCAGCCAGGTGCTATCTCTGGGACAGTCCTTTTCCAAACCTGGAATAGAGTGACTTTGCAGAAGACCTAATATTTTCCTTCTGGGAAAGAAAACCTCCTTCTTGGAAAAAATATTTGCCTCATGTGTGAAATATCTGAGATAAAACAGTCTTCTTTACATCTTGTTCTCTTCAACTACTTTCTTTAGATAAATTTCAGCCTCTGTATTCTGATTTTCTTGTTTCAAGAACCCTTTACACAGCACCATTCTCCTCTGCCCTCCCAAATTACATCCCTTCTCTTGTACCCCCTGCTATATCTCCTAGCAGCTGCTAATGCTTTTCTCTCTCCTATGCTGTCCTGACCACTGTTAACTCTGACTTCTGCCCTGATCTTTTGCCTTTATTCAGTCCCCAGTTTGCTATTCCAGCAGTTTCTGCACTATCTCTGCATGAGCTGCTTTCTGCTGCTGCTTTGTACTGTGTCCATATAGCACTGAAACAGCTTTTATTTTCAAGTGCTCTATTTCTAAGCTTTTTTGGCTGCCTGAGAACTTTTCAAGCACTGTTGCACAGTGGACTGAAGCACTATCTATTGCTCAGTCTTTCATCAGCTACCTGAGTGGAAAGGAGACCACTAAATGAGCTGAGAAGTGGATCATAAGCCCAGTTGCAAACTTTCACTTGTCTGCATGCTGACAAGTAAGGACTGGTGCAGAGGCCTTATTTTACTTCCTGATTAAGTCAGCAGGAGTATGACAGTAAGAGACTATTTTTAGGATGCCTAAATTAATGTAGATGTCAAGTTTCACCTGTGGACTTGGAAGTCCTTCAAGAAATAAGACTTCTGAGACCTTCAAGAAATAAACCTAAGTAAAGAACTAGAAATGTCAAAAAGTAGACATAAGGATTATGTAATTGAAGATGGAAAAGAAAACCATTTCTGCTGATCTGGAAACCACAATCCTTAGGATTATTTTTGCCCTTTGCTTTTAATCCACAAAGAAATGACTACAAATTGGAATCAGAGTCCCTTGATTTTAGAGAAATCTTGGGATATGCTTATATCTGACTGCTGTACACCAACAGGAAGCTGTGATGCTGCTATACACATTTGCACAGAGGAAAGCATTAACAGTGAGAACTTCACCAGTACACTCATCAAGGCTGTTCCTGAGGTAGACATTCTGTATTGGAACAAGAATCACACAGAGCACACACAGACACTACAGTAGCTGTCCCTTGATATCCTTGGGTGGAACCTAGATAGGAAAACACAAAACATAAATTGGTAGATCATATAATAAAATACTTTTCCCCACTATCTCCCAGGCCAGCCTTAGCAGTCAACCAACCTTGCTAAACTTACCACCTAAAGAAAATTTCTCAAGGACCAATTTATCTGACTGTATCAGAGTGATAAAGACAAAAATTTATCTTCATAGAGTTCACAAGAAACATTGTCTGCTATGAAACATCTCCATTGACAAATGCAAACTACTTCTTGCTGTGTACTATGTACCCTCTGTGCCATAGTGAACTGGCATTAACAATCAGTGTGTGAGAGAAAAATGTGGTTAATAACAGCAGAATGTTTCACAAAGAAGCCTTTCTCCCTATGATCATCTAGCTCTTATCCTCAAAGGAATCCTACAAAAGAAACTGGAAAGACTAAAATGGGGCTAAAATGAATAAATTGCTGGGACTCCAACAACTGCTGATTCCACCAATGCTAATTTAATAGCACATTACAATGTATCTCAGATATGTCTTGCTAATCTCAGTTTCTCTGGAGATAATTACCTGTACATTTCTTTTGTCTTGTGTTCAGTAGAACTGAAGACCTCATTGTTGTTCCTCACCCTAATATCCTCTTTGTTCCTTTAATCTCAAAGTACCTAACTGATTAATACACTGCAACTGAACTCAGGTAAATTGCTTCGCTTGTCTGGCAGTTTGCTGATTATGTCCCTGTCTTGGGTTATGGAATAAAAAATTTGTATTCTATTCTCATCTGTTGAAAGCAGTTGAGAAGATATGTGATTCAGCAATTGTGAATCCTTTCAGCACTGAGAACTTACTGGGAGACCAAGACAAAATCACTGGCTTTTAGTAAAATCTTAATGATGTAGATTTGAAATTTAGAAAAGCTTGATGTATGGGGANCCGAGCAGAGCTGCTGCTGTGGCTGCCGGCTCCTGGCTACCGCGGACACTTTCCGGCCGCTCCCTGCCGCCTCCTGCCTGCTGCGGTCTTCCGTCTGCGCCCGCACCAAGGAAAAGAGAGTCACATCTACCGCTCCAGGAGGACTGCAGCAGGTTGACTCTGTTGGGGTCCCTAGGATCTTCTTTCGTTTGGTTGTTTTCAGTGCACTGTTGGTGTTTCCTAGTGTTCTTAATAAAGAATTGTTGTTCCTTTTCCCAAATCTTTTGCCTGAAATCCCTTAAATTGAAAAAAAATTTAATATTCTGGAGGGAAGGGGTTGACAGTCTCCATTCCAAGGGAGACTCCAGCTTTTCCCTAACCAATAGCTGTCTTCCCAAACCGAGACAGTCCCTGCTTGTGATTTTTGCCCCTCATACTTATCTGTTTTTCCCTGTCAGGTGTACTGATAACAGATATTCCCTATCTCCAGAGATAGTTCTGAGTGCTATAAGTGTTCCCTATTTACCAAAAATACCTGAACAAACAGGTTCTACTTTAGAAGTATCAAGTATGATTCCAGATGTGGCTCCACTTCTGACTCACAGAATTCTTCTTGAGTAGTTCTATGGCTTTTAGTCTGGCACTGTGTAAACTCTCCAATGCTTCAAAGAAATATTTAGGTTTATGCAAAGAATAGGAATGCAACTTAACTGACCAAACATCAGTCACTACTTTTAAAAGGGAAGGAAGCATTGCTAATTCAGATATTTCTAAAACTGAAGTGGAATACAACATGGAGATAATTCAGGAATGTATCACTGAATCATAGAATGGATAGGGTTGGAAGGGAACTTAAAGATCATCTAGTTCCAACCCCCCCTGCATAGGCAGGGTCACCTTCACTAGACCAGGTTATTCTGGGCCCCATCCAACCTAGCCTTGAACACTTCAAGGGATGGGGCAGCCATTACCATATAGAAAGCATTACCACATAGGAAGTAATTGTTTTTCTCCGTAAGTGCATGTCACTATGGAAAAGCTCAGAGAACCAATGGAAATAATCTCTTGCAGGTTCAAAGGAATAGCACATCTCTTCATCCTACTTGGGTACCACCAGGACCTTGCTTCCAGTAGGCAGTTTGTATGAGTGGGCACACTGGGCAATACAGAGATAACCCTCAGGATTAATAAATGAGAACTGTTAATATGACATAAATATTGGTGAAAGCAAAAGATCTGCTTAGAACTCAAAATCCTGGGTGCTTAAAGCAGTAATCCATGTTGGCTTTCTTCAGAAAGGAGGACGAAGAACATGCACTCAGCTTAATACTGCTGGCCCCTGAGACAGTGAATCTATGGTGCAGTGTACCTATGTCTTACTGAGACATATTTGATTCCTTTCTTCCCTTTCTTTGGCTGCTCCACTGCAATGAAGTTTTTGCTAGAAACGGAGGAATTTCTGTGGCAGTAAAATACCCGCTACTCAAGAGCCAGATTTACTGTGCCTATGGCTGATGCCACCATCAGCTTCTAGTGAGGCAGATGGCTTATGCCTTGGCCATCTGGTTTTGATGACCACAGGTCCACTATAACAGCTGTCTGCCCCACCGCAAATTGGTAGATCTGAGCAGCATAGGGGATGGTGTGAGAGGAAAGGATGAAGCATGAAAATAATGTGAGATGAGGAAGCTCAGGCTGGTACATGAGGAAAACCAGCTTCTGCTATCCCAAATGGCTGCAGGGACTCTCCTTGAAAGCCTCATGGCACAGAGAGATGGCAGGAGCATGAGGCATGGTGAGGGCATGGCAACTCTTACCTTCTCATTCTTCCTCTCCTCAGCCTTGCTGGTGGGGCTAGGGGTGACAGGACCACCCAGGGAACCACCACCCACCTCACCATTGAGGTGGGCTGCACTGACGTTGGGTGGGGTGATGGCAGCAGCAGCAGAGGTGAGGGGGATGAGGGTCCGGGCACCTGGGGCAGGAGGCTGGTGACCATGCTGCGGGGAGATGGTGGGGTGAGGCCGGATGGCTGCTGTGGGCAGGCGGGAGGGCGAGCTGGGTGTCCGCAGGGGTGAGACTGTGGCAGTGGGTCTTTCTGAAGCTGGTGCAGAGGGATGAGCTGTGGAGAGAGGACAGAGCATGGTTAAACCCCCCATGCACTGCCAAACTCTCTAGATGATACTGCTCTAGCAGAGGGGTTGGACTAGATGATCTCCAGAGGTTCCTTCCAATGCCTACTATTCTATGCTTCTATGATTCTATGAAACCTGGACCTTTGGTGGACATTGCTGCCATGAGGTGCCAGGACCAGAGGGGAGAGCTAGGGTCTTAGCCTTAACCCTAACCTTCAAGTATCTTCTGCTGAATTTTCAGTCTTCTTCCTGGCTGCAAAATGACTCTCTGCAGCCACTGAACTAGCTGACCCTCCAACCATGATAGCTGGGTAATGGTCACCCCTGCCTATGCTTGGAAATAAATAGCAAGCCTACTATGTTTTTAAAATATCTTATTCCAGTAGAGCTGTTTTCTAGACATCTAGGACCTCCTGATTTCTGGCAGGTTTTGGAGTAATGCAACATAGGACCTAAAAGGTTAGTTCAGCTGATCCATGTAAACCTCAGAGACAGCAATTACAAAGGAAAGTCTCTTGTTTCAGCCCTCACAAAATGATCAACAGTACTACACTGCGCTGCAGAAGATAAATTACGCTTAAATCCTGTGGAGGCTTTCTTAGCTCAGCCTAATCTCTGCCAGCAAGGTCCCTAAGGGGCTGTGCAGAGCCTTTTAGTCTTGCTGCCTCTGCTGAGCAAACCCTGCCTACAAGCATGAGGAACCGATAATTAGTGCTCATCTGTTTAATGCTGATTGAGACACATGACTGGGGTCAGCTCTCTGGGGAACCTGTTGTATGCCTCATGTTCCAAAAAGTGTGACAAAGTGCCAGGTCCATTTCCACAATGATGCTGCCTTTGAATTCTAGGTTGGTTTAAAGTTTAGGTGTACAGCTGCATTTCAAGTAGGGACAGACCAAAAGCCAAGTCCACACTCAGACATTCCCTCATATAAATGATTCAGTAGTAGGTGTGGCTGGAAAATGTCCATTTCACAAATTATTTCAAGGTTTCACCATCTGCCTTAGTTCCTACATTTTTCTGAGCACAAGCTACCCACCCACCCCACACTATATTCTGTCCAAGACATTCACCTGGACTGTGAAAACATAAGATCTGGTCATTGTGCTGTTCTCTGAAAAGGAAAATTTCTGTGTGCAGCTGCCTTTTCCCATTGCTACCTGAGCCAAGGCAGCTTCATGGCTGAAGTCTAGTTGAACTACATCCATTCCTGACAAAACACTTTGAGTCCAATAAATCAGCTTTTCTTTGACAAAGATTCATTTTTCTAGAAAATTTCTGATCCACTCTGTCTGTGATTTTCTTACAAATTCATTTGAAGAGTACAGTTTTGCACAGAACCAACTGCAGTTCACTTCATCTGTGAACAACAGTGACAGAAGAACTCAAACCTCTTATTTTCTGTTTCTGTGGTTAGAAGAGGCACCTATTATCAGGGACTGAAACAATGAAGGCCATTAATCATACTTACCACACCAGCTGAGCATTCCTTCCAGGAGGAAATTTCATCCCCCCAGCCCTATGCCCTATTACCTGAAGTGATGCTGGATCTTGAACATGATGGGCCACTGATCATCAGATTAGCACTTCCAGAGTTTATTTGATTCTCTCTCACCAGAGCTCCTTGACTCTATAACATCTCTTTTTACCAATGTGCCTCATAGTAAATCAAATTAGCACTACCCAGTCTTGATGGGATGTTACTACATATCATGAGGAAAGACCTAAACATTGTTAATGCAGACACCTTTGAGACTGTTCTTATGCTTAGTTATCATCTCTCCCTCACAGGATTACCAAGAACAACTGTGGTTCCTTTCTAAAGAGCCAGACAGGGCAGCACTGGTTATCTTCAAGTGAATCCCTCCTTCTGATGTTCCTATGTGGAACCTGAGTGATGAGCAATCATTGCTGCCAGAAATCTAATTTTCTAGGATGTTCAAATTTTCATCTACCCAATGGCTTTTCTAAATTTAGAGGAAAAGAACAATAATGAAATTTCACTGAATATACCTGGAGGCAGAAGACTGATATGATAATCATATTAGGTACATTGATTCTTTCATATAAGGCTTGGTGTTTCCAGACACAAAGGAAACAGAAAACATGAAAAAGAGTAAAATAAATGGCCTGAGAAAAATCAACTCTGAGAAGAGTTCTCACATTTTATTCTGTAGTTTCATCTGCTTAGTGTTAGAAAGTATGCCTTTGCTCTGGGATATCTGGTTCTGGACTGTTTTGCATCAGACATGCCATTAATTAGCAATGCTCACTGAAGGCTATTTTTGTTCTAAAACACTCATATTTCATTTTGAGGGTATTCCTACATTAATAGCCTTGTCCAAAATTGATTTGCTACTCATGTATACTGCAAGCCAACAGAAATGTGATTTGAATGTTGTGCCAGCTTGCCTCTGTTGGAAAGCTCTTCCAAAATTCAGTGTGCATCACCCTGTCCGGCAGGACTAAAGACATCTTTTCAGTATCTCACAGGATACTGGTGAGGATATCCATTATGGAGGGGAAATACTGATAATCATAAAAATTTTCCTGTATTTACCCTTTAATCAAGCTCATGAATCTTGTGGAAGGACTGGACAACTCCCTACACAGTTCATTTGGAGTAGTTCCATGGCCCCCAAATCACCTTGCTTCCCAACAACTACTTGGCACTTTGTCAGAGACACTGGGAACAGCTGTTTCCAGTCAGGGAAGTGGCTGGTGATGTAGCACAATAGCACCATTGAAGGAAAACATGGAGCATTCCAAGTGTGTGCAGCTTTCCAGGTGTGTGGAGCAAAATGATCTGTCATCTTAGCTTTGGGGAAGTCCATCTGCCTGGTAGCATGGGCAAAGGAGGCACCAGAAGCAACCAAATCATAGAATCATAGAATCATTAGGGATTGGAAGGAACCTTGAAAGATCATCTAGTCCAATGCCCCTGCCACAGCAGGACCACCAAGACCAAGTTGCAGAAGAACAGATCCAGGCAGGCCTTGA
>VZRI01013281.1:0-13519 GCA_013397515.1 Upupa epops
ATTCCTGATGATTCTATGATTTTGTCATTCCCCACTGTCTTGGGTTATGGAATATAAAATTTGTATCCTATTTTCATCTGTTGAAAACAGTTGAGAAGCTATGTGGTTTTGTCTTTTGTAACTCCAGGGGGATGGGGGAGTGAATGCCTTTTNAGTTTTTCCTGTCCCCTGACCCTGCGGTACCCAGCTGAAGCCGCTTTGCATGCTTTTCGGTGCTGCTTTTCTCTCCACCGCTGCCCCTGCTGCTCCATGGCATCCAGCCTCTCTCTGAGACCTTATGCCTCCCACTCCAAGGTTTCTACTGTTTCCCGCACCGAGCAGAGCTGCTGCTGTGACTGCCCGGCTCCTGGCTGCCGTGGACACTTTCCGGCCGCTCCCTCCTGCCTGCCGCTGCCTCTGTCTGCGCCCGCACCAAGGATAAGTCTCTCCACATCTGCCGCTCCGGGAAAAACTGAACTGTAGCAGGTTTTGCTCTGTCGGGATCCCTAGGACTTTTCTTTTGACTGGTTGTTTGGGTGTACTGTTGGGTTTTCTTAGTGTTCTTAATAAATAATTGTTGTTTCTTTTCCCAAATCTTTCGCCTGAAGGCCTTTAAATTGAAAGAATTTGGTACCTGTCTCCCCAAACCGAGACATGGAGGGAGGGAGTTGACAGTCTCCATTCCGAGGGAGACTCCAGCTTTCCCTAACCGATAGCTGTCTTCCTAAACTGAGACACCCACTGAGGTTTCCCCATAAGAGGTGTAAGTCACTCAAGGATTATGAAGAGGAGTGCACGTTGTGTTCCTTACAGTTCTGATCAATGCGCAAATTTGTGGTCACTTTTTTCTCTGAAACTCTAGAAGCTGTGGAAGACATGATGGTTTTGTTAAGCTAACTGGTTTTGGTGACACCATTGACTGGCAGACTGTTCATACAAATACTCTAGGTAAAAGTGCATGTAATAAAGTTCACTTTAAATCTAAGTTACCAGCTTCTCTCTGCAAAAAAGACTAGAACGTGTCCCTGCCTGTTGTTTCTTCTCTGCTGTATATATAAATGAAGAGGTGCCTCATTTCAGCAGATGTTGCTTTCTGTAGCCTGCTGGGTTTTTTTCTCCCATTGGCTTTTGAGTTTTTCATCCCTAAACAGCACATCACAGACAGTCATGAGTCACCGTGCAGGAACGAAATGTCAAAGTTGAGCTAAAGTTTACTGCCACAGTTGGTGTGAACAGTGTAACTGGTGCTGTGTCATTACCATGGATGTCTGGGTAGGAGAGAGCTAGGGTGTCCCCCCACCTGGAGGAGGGGGTAATTCAACAGAGGTGTTACTGAAGCATGGCAGCTTTTGCCTCATGATCTTTAAAACATACATTTGAGGGATTTAACAAGACCTTGTAAACAAATGTGGTGATCAACAGTGGTATGTAGGGCAATGTGCCCTCTAAGTCAAGGGTAGCCCTCTGTGCCACGGCATGACTCTGCAGACCTGCTCACACCCCAGCAGCCAGGCCTGTGTTCCCACAACAGCTGCAGATGGATAACTGAGGAGACCTCAAACTTGAGGGGCCATGTGGAAGACAAGGCTTTACTGGGCTCTCTCCTGCAGTCTTATGCTGGAACAGTATGTGAAAATTGTCAGGTCCTCATCTGACCCTCTCTTAACAGAAACCGCTATAGATAGCGCTTGATGAGGAGAGCTAAAGGATTATGATAGAAAGATCCATCCTGCCTATCTTTAGGGTAGACACTTGATTTGGCTCATTTCCTGCCCTAATGTCACCCCTGCCATCATGGTTTTCCCTTCCTGCAACTCATAGTGTTGATAATAGGAGAAGATGGAGGAGTCACTAAGGTCTTGCTGATGCCCACAGAGACTCTTTCTGCTACTGACTTTCCCATGTACCTCGAGTAAATTGTCTTCTGAAAACATTGTATGGGTTTTTTCAAACTATTTTGGGGTCAGTTGCTGTAGCCGGTTGTTTCATCATGAAGTGTCACAAAACCCAAGTTCAAACATGAAAATGAAAACCAATAAGCACAAACAACAACATCATCAAAATTGCAATGATTCCTTGCTACTTCAGTTGAGACCTCTTGGGGTGAAGGATTATCCTTTCTGAATGTTGAGCAAGTGTCGAATGACAACTACAAACTGTCAAGGACAGTTAGGACTGTGGTTTTTAGGCTGGGCTGTGCTACTGTGATGGGAACTCAGCACCTTTGCTTTCTAGAGGTGTTAAAGGCACACAGCACCCTGCAGTTTGAATATTAGGGTTTTTTTCTCTTTTATCTGGCTCTCAATTCCCATTCATTAGAGCTGCATAAATAAGTAAAACATTAAAACTCTACAAGTGACAAACTGCTCTGTTAGTGCTTTTAGGTTCCTTGCTTATAGAACAGTATTTATTTATAGATTTATGTATATATATATGTTCCCAGCTAACCTGCCTTGAACCTGCCTTGCTGGCTCTTTACAGGAGCCTCCGCACTACCACAGTATATAGTAGCACCTCTGTAAGTGTCAGCATTCCTCTGCAGAGCTGGCACTTCAGGAAGAACACGTTAGGTACATGACCCAGCTCAGGAATTGCGTATTATCCTACATAAAGTGGCAGTGCTGAGCCTGCCCCAGTTTTATTAATTCTCATTGCCTACCTACAGCCTGAATGTTCTTATAAACAAAGATTCATCCTCCTCCTAATCTGTTCCTCCTGGCCATAGTCCATATTGTTTCCTAAGGACAGGAAAGAAAATATGGGGGGAGGGGGTGTGCATCATGCAAATATGAGTCTATGGAATGAAATGCAGAGCAAGAAGGAGAGTTGTCAGCTGCTGGGGCTCCCCAAATGGAAGTGAATTAACCAAGTCTTCTTAAATAGGAAATAGACAGGATGTAGGACTCATGGGTGGGAAGTATGTTGGTAGCAGACACTTGGAGGATGCGGTTGGTAGATTGGTGTTTCTGAAATGGTAGAGATTTGTGTTCCTAGTCTGGTCTTTCCAAAGACCAATCATAGTTGTTCGCTGCTTGCTGGGGTCAGGCCTGGGCTTAGGCCAAATGCCCCATGTCTCAGAGAGCATGTAAGATGCCAGCTCAGAGTCTGAGCATAGCTGACTGGCAGCAGCTGCAGCGTGGCTTGGATGCTGTCAGGATATTCTGCTGTTGGCTCCTGAATGTCACATTGACTCTTTGGGTACTTCTGACCTAAAAGAGCAAGGAAGCACTTCTGGGACAGAGTCCTTTCCATAGACTCGGCAGAATCAGCTGTCATGACACCTAAAAGGCTGGAATGGCAGCAGGGGTTAGGATCAGCGGAAGCAGGCATGTGGAAAAGCAGCTTTTCCCAAAACTTGAGGAAAAGTAAAAGCATGTGGTGCTGATGTCCTGGGGCACTGCTAGTGCTCATAACTCGTGGGACTCTTTATATATGGAAACTTACCCAGCTTTCTGCTCCTTTCCAGGAGAAAGTGAAACCATTTCAACTTTGGAAAATACCTGGGCATCTCACTTACCTTACTGTAGACCACTTACGCTTCCATCTCTGCATCACGGACCCTACCAATAGCTCATTTTTATCTACAAAGTCTTGATAGTTCTTCAACCTGTGCTCTTATTGCTTTTGGACCTCCTGTTGTGAGTCATAACTGCAAATTACAGGAGTTGAGTTTCAGTGCTGACATCTCAAACTGTCTGTCCATTTAAGGTGAAAAACTTAATTAGTTCATGCATTTTTATTTGGTCTGTGGTCTTTGTGTTGTGAGTCCTTGCCATTCCTTTTGGCTTATTAAAGTCAAATAGCATTTGCATCCAGAACGATTGCAAAGAGAACTTGGCTCTGCTGACCTCTGAGGAATTGTTCATTTAAGATGCCCTTAAAACAGAACAGTGAGCTTAGAATTCTCTGATTTACCTAAAATTGGCGATTTTTGCAGGTAACAAGTGATATGAGGAGCCTGAGTAGGCCTTGGCAAAACAAAGGGCACTTGGCCAGCTGGGCTATGCTGAGCAGACATAAGCAATATTGAGAGGCACAAGCTGTGGGAAGCATGGAGGTACATCCAACAAGTGCCAGGAGGTTGCAGGAACACCGCGATATGATGCACTTGCCATGTGGAAGGTAACACAGGAAACATCACGTTTCCTGGAGCAGAGGCAGGGAGTGGCAACGAGTGCCATCTACACTTAGAGAAAGGCAGTGGTTCTGTCAGCTGCAGCTCTGGACAGAATGTGGACTGTAGGCTCTCTGCATTCAAAACCAAATTTTGTTAAATAGGCAAGCAGCTCACAGAGCTAATGTGCAGAGTTCTTCCAACCTCTGAGAGAGGGAATTGGCACGTGCTGCAAACAGCAATGAACTCACAGGGCTTCCTTCCTTGTGCAGATCATCTTTGTACTGCACTTAGTGAGTTCCCTGGGCCGGAGCAGGCAGGGGAACTGCTAATGCTGCTCCTCTGTATCCAAACGTAACGTAAGACGGCTATTCAAAGGCTGCTGCTGCCTCGCCAGTGATTTATGGTACGCAGGAAAGATTCTGATGTGTCATGCTGCAGGAAGAAAGGAAAGTGGGATCAGGGTCATGAACAAAAAGGAATTTGCTTATCCAATTTCCATCTCTTTCTGAATTTGATTGGACTCAGAGTTGTCAGGCTGAGTTTAAGTCTTGTCTTTAGCAATGCCTCCTTAACTTCAGAAGGTCAAAGCCAATTGTTGTTTTGCCTCCAGGGATTTTCCTTCTTCAAAGAGGCCTTACAGTGGATAGTCTTTAAACCCTTTTTCCTTACAATAAAGGGGGTGAATTCCTTTTTCAGAGAGTTTTTCAGGGAGTGTCGTGGGGAGAGTAATCAGGAGACTGATAGATTTATCAATAGCCTTGAAAAACAAAGCCTGAATGTCTCAGGAAACTTGAAGTCTATCTAATTCCTTTCAATGACTTTTCTCACTCTGAACTTCAAATCTGTCATATATTACACCAGGAATGGAAAGCCCCTAATTTTCCCAGGCTTCAGTTTTCCTCTGTTTCTTTAACCCTCAAACACCATGAGGATTTATGCGTCTGAGTATCTGGTGTTCAAGTTTTTCATGTTTAAGTCCTCGTTTTGGTAGGAATTCACAGCTTTATGGACTGAAGGAGTTCTACCTATATCAGGTTGGACCTAATGCAGTTTGTACCTACATCAGTCACTGTGGTCTGACAAGTAATCAAGAAATCTTCCAGCTCTTCAAGGTGGAAAGGGAGAACAACCTCAGAGGTTTTTAGAATTTTTCTATTTTTCTTTACATTCTATTATGGTCAGACTTGTTTTCAATTTTACAGATAGTATCTGCTGCTCCAATCCCTGGATCCCCACTAAAGCCTTTTTTTTAAAATTCCCATGTGTATCACTGGCTGCTGTCATTATCCTCTATCCACTGGCATTACACTATTTGCACTATATATTGAATGTACCATTTGTTGTGGGAGAAGCAAGAACAGAACAGACAGAAAATAACGCCTCTTGAAAGAGAAAATGCAGCTATAAAGGCAAGGAAAGGGAAGCTGTGGAGAGGCCATAGGTAGAGGAAGTGAGACCTAGATATTTCAGTTGGTACAGTATGTTACAAGAATGGCTTAGGTTGGAAGGGACCTCTCTGTCCTTTAATGTGTGCCATGAGCGTCACATTAAAGTAACTTTGCTTTCCTGGAGCTGGCAGATTTAAGACCCTTGATTAAATGCATTGACAGCTTCACTGAAGAACTGCAGAGCAGTGATTATATGATTACACGGCATCTGCAATCTTGTGGACTGAGAATAAGGATGTGAATTAGATAGAAGTTGTGTTCTTGATCTGCTACAGTCTGTTTCGTAAGATCCCAGGCAGGTCACTTACAGTGCCATAGTTACCATTTGATAGACTGTTTAGGTGCTTACTTTGGGAGGACTCAACCCACTCCCTTGACTATGTTACTCACAGAGACTGTGGAGTGCCTGGCTGCGATGCTCAGGTTTCCATCAAGGCCACCAGCTTTTCAACAGACAATTCCTATCTGCTCTGCATAATGGAGCTGATGACTGCCCTGTTAGGTCAAGGTACCACCTGCAGTTGGTTTACAAAGGGTTAATCTGTTACAAAATTCTCAGTCAGTCATTATATACAAAGTACAGGAGCTGCTGATAAATTACTTTACATTTATTGCTACTGTCTGCAACATGAGCAAAACAAGGGTTAGCTAGGTATTAACCCTTTGTAAAACATTTCTAAATAAACCTTGAATGCCAAGCATGGATGAAATCCTTTTGGCTATAGCTCCGAAAGCAGAGGTACACAGCGCTGTTTTCCTCTGATATGGTGCCTGAGATCATATCTGGGCAGACAACACCGCAGCAGCATGAAGGAATATGTTATCAGTGAAGAAGTATTATCCAGCATAAAGAAAATCATCCACATCTAATAATAACTGGCTAATCTCGCCTGACTGGACTAGTGCAGATAGCACAATGGAAATTTCCCTCTCAGCTGCTGGTATAGGCTGTCCCCAATCCAGAGCTTTTCTTTTGATAAGGTGCCTCCTGTCCCAAGCTGCTGAACTAGCCTGAATCACCACATGACCGTGTGAGTGCAGGAAGATCCCTGTCTCAGCCACTGAGTCACATGAATAACTGGAATAGTTCTGCAAAGTAGAAGCAATTCCCAGAACCTCTCCGGGCATATACCAGCAGGCACATGCTTTTCCTCCAGCATTACTTTACAGCTTGGTGATGCAGTACAAAGGGCACCCCTGATATTTTTAATTGAGATAAAGCTGTTTACCCGGTGTTATTGTTGACACTCCAAGAAGTTTTAAGAATAAGCCAGGACATAACAGACCTATTAGTGTTAAGCTCAAATCAATAATGCAGTGACTCAGAGCTTGCAGTTCTTTCAAACCAAGTGTTTCAGGGGAGAAGCTTTTTATTAACTATTGAATAGCTTGTGGTTCACGCAGCAAAGACATCTAAGAATACTCTGGGTTTTTCATACTTCGGCAAAAAAGTCTCAGGTATGAGAAGAGTTAAATGATCAGCTCTGAGATGTTGTTTTAGCAAAGTCCTTGGACTACCTGCTTGAAATCTGAGCAGAAAGATAACATTTTCTATAGAACTTTTCACTCCTAAAACTTGTAAAGGCTGTTAAAGGAATAAACGCCTCCAAAACAGGGAGATGAAGGAAAAGGCTCTATAAGAAAATGCAAAATCCAGGTATTGCTCCAAAAAGTAGACCTGGATGTGTGAGGTGTAACAGGGACAGTTAGTGATTAACAAAAATGTTCAGGGTTTTTAATTTTAAGCTGCATTTTTATTACCTGAATAATAGTGATAAGGTGACCAGGGACATGGGAAAATGAAGAAGAAAACCCCACTTGCACTTCTACCTATTGCCCTCTAATCTAATGTAAATGAACCCTGGATAATGTACCCTGCAGTCCCACAGCTGGGGCATTAATTTCTGCCCTCTCTTCCTTGCTCTAGAATATTGAAGTCAAAATTTTCTCTACATAAGGCTGTAGTTTTTTCTATACTGGTTGGTCCATCCAAAAATCTTCTGCAATGTTAACTCTTGACCTGTTATTATCATCACAACAACCACACAAAAGAATATGAAATAGACAAAAGTTCAACATAACTGGGAAATATTTCTGGGGAGGAGCTCAAGTAGCAGTGTTTAGAAGTAAGCAAGTCTACACTCTGTTGTTTTATCCACAGTACCTGTCCCCGTGATTTATCTGGAACAAACTCTTGGCAAACCCAAACATGATTTCTCATATCTGCACCTTGTTTGGAAGGCAGAACTGGAGGGATAATAGTCAGGAGAAAGTGTACAGGCCAGTAGCCATGGAAACCTCATATAATTTTTTCTTGTTTCTTTTTCTCCTTTCCTAGTGAATGAATTGCTGCTGGATCCAGCCAATTGGAGGCAGCCCAAGACACTGCAGGCCTCTGCCACATCATAGGGCAAACTTCATCAGAAGCAATGAGTGTTCTCCTCACATGTTCTCACCAAAGAGCTATTTCCAGTGAGCAGCTATTTTTTCAAGAGTAGTTTGGTGCTTCAGGAAGAGTGACCATTCATTCCCCAGTTTGCCTGGCTATGGCTAGAAAATTAACTAACCCAAACACAAAGTAGTGTATCATGTTTCATATCCACATGATTCATCCGTTTCCCCCCATTTCTGCATCCCAAGCAGGTGGCTTCATCCAGACAGTCTCCTGAAAACAGTCCTTGGCCTTTGCTGTCTCCCAAGTGTGCCAAGGCATCGGCTGGGAGAGCCAGGACAAGCCAGTGCTGTGCCAGCTACACAAAGTGAGGAAGTGTGGATCAAAGCTGTGCCTTGCTCTTTCTAAGTCTACAGTACAGATGTAACTCCTGTGAAATCTGTAGGCAGGGAAGGCAGCCAAGGACAGCACTGAGTGTGGTTGTATGACAGGGACACAAGAAGGCAGCCAGTAACAGCAGCCTCCTGCTCCAAATGATAGGTCACAGAGGAACACTTCTCATACCAGGGAACCCATAGAGATTGTAAGAATGGCTGTGATCACCTCTGAGGCCTCCAACATAAGGACATGGGCCTTTTGGACGGGGTCCCAAGGAGACCACAAAGATAACCAGAGAGCTGAAACACCTCTCCCATGAGGCTGGGCTGAGAGAGTTGGGGTTGCTCAGCCTGGGGAAGAGAAGGTTCCAGAGAAATCTTAGTGTCATCCTTCAGAAGTTAAAAAGGGTCTGCAGGATAGCTGAAGAGGGACAAGGGAATGTCTGGCACGACAAGGGGTAATGTCTTTCTACTGAAAGAGGGTACTTTTTCATTAGATAGAAGAGTGAAGTTCTTCACTGTGAGGGTGGTGAGACACTGGCACAGGTTGCCCAGGAATGTGGTGGGTGCCCTATCCCTAGAAGTGTTCAAAGCTAGGCTGCAAGGATTTTGAGCAAGCTGAACAGGAGCCAGCAGGATGCCCACATGGCACAAAAGACCCATGGCATCCTGATTTGTATCAGCAATAGTGTGGCCAGCATAGCTAGAGATGTAATTCTTCTACTGTACTGGGCACTACTGAGGCCTCCCCTCAAGTACTGGGGGCAGCTGTGGGCCACTCACTTCAAGAAAGAGATTGAAGGACTGGAGTGGATCTGGAGGAAAGCAGCAAGGTTGATGAAGGGACTAGAGAAAAAGTCTGATGAAGAGAGGCTGAGGGAGCTGGGGTTGTTTAACCTGGAGGAGACTCAGGGAGGATATTACCCTCCATAACTACCTGAAGGGAAGTTGTAGACAAGTGGGGCTCAGGCTCTTGTCCTGTGCAACTAGTGATAGGACTAGAAGGCAGGGCCTGAAGCTGCTCCAGGGGAGGATCAGAATCATAGAATCATTAGGAATCGGAAGGGACCTTGAAAGTCCAATCCCCCCTAGTCACCTAGACTAAGTTGCACAGGAACAGATCCAGGCAGGTCTTGAATGTCTCCAGAGAAAGAGACCCCACAAGCCCCGTGGGCAGCCTGTTCCAATGCTCTGTTACCCTCCCTGTGAAGCAGTTCTTTCTGATATTTATATGGAACCTCCTATGTTCCAGCTTGCACCCATTGCCCCTTGTCCTATAAGTAGATGACTTTGAGAAGAGCCTGGCTCCATCCTCCTGGCACCCACCCCTCACATATTTATAGACCCCTCCCCCTCCTCTTCTCCAAGCTAGAGACCCAGCTCCATCAGCCTTTCCTCATAAGGGAAGAGTTCTACTTCCTTCATTATCTTTGTTGCTCTACACTGGACACCCTCCAGCAGTCGGGTTGGATGTTAGGAAGCTCTTTCTCACAGAAAGGGTGATCAGACACCGGAATGAACTGCCCATGGCAGTAGTGGAGTCCCCATCCCTGGAGGTGTTTAAGAATAGACTGGACGTGGCACTTAGTGATATGATCTAGCTTATTGTGGTGATGTTAGGTCATGGACAGGGCTGGATGATCTCAGAGGTCTTTTCCAAAAGCCAAGGTCTAGCATGGTTAGTTGTACTCATTGACACCAAGTGAATACTCACCTATCTCTGTAGCAAGAGGGCTGGGTGACACAGGCTTTGCTGGTCTGCTTTAAAGGAGAACAACCATGGGAAGATTTATATCTTTAGATTAAGATTTGTAAGATTTATATTTATCTAAACAAAGAATCATTAGTCATATTGGGTAAATACTGGGATATTAACTGATCAAATGCTTTACATTACAGATGTTAATGCTTCCCCTTTGGAAGAAGAATGCACTAGTTATATATCATCCCACTACCTGGTTACATATGTATGGTATATTTGGTGCCTGGTTTGCAGTAATACATTTGATGCATGCTGCTGGATAAGATCACCAATAGAGAAGAGATTTTATAGGTACACAATTTGCCATCATCGTTTGAACTTCAGCTATAACTAACTATTAGAAACATCTGTGTCCTGAATGCTCTTGAAGGAGTTTACTAAGGAGATCTTCACATTATGAAAAGCTGTCCTGATAGCCTGCTTGTTTCACAGGGAAATAGAAAGGAAAAACAGAAAATAGAAAAGGACAGTTCTCCTGCTAAAATAAATCAATTAGCTCATGGGTGAAATGTGTCTTAAGAAACACATAAGGAGGGTAACTAATGGTCTCTCTCTCTTTGGAGTAATTTTAGAACACAAATTCTGCTTCTTGAAGTGTAGATATGATCTGTCTTTTGGCAGAAGTCCTTTCAAAAATGTTGCTGGCACTTCGTTCATGTGGTTTGGTAGATCCTGGGCTGGACTTGATAATCCTGAAGGTCCTTTTAAGCCATAATGATTCTGTGATCTAGTAGAAGGTATTCCTTCCCATGGCAGGAGGTAGGAACTGTGTCTATAAATACATGAAGACTGGGTGTCAAAAAGAAAAAGGTAGTAACTTTTCACTTGTGCTCTGTGATAGAACAAGGGACAATGAGTATAAGTTGAAACCCAGGAAGTTTCACCTCAACATGAGGAAAACTTTAAGAGTTACAGAGCACTGGAACAGGCTGCCCAGGGAGGTTGTGGAGTCTCATTCTTTGGAGACTTTTAAGACCCTCTAGATGTGTTCCTGTGTGGCCGGTATTAAGTTTTATGATCCTGCTCAAGCAGTGGGGGTTGGACTCGATGATCCCTGGAGGTCCCTTGCAACCCCTAATGATCTGTGTATCTGTGTGTGGTTTAACACAGTGCAGGTAGAGTGGTTTAAGCACATTTCTAGATACTGTGTAAGTATTTGCAGTGATGACTTGTTGATTTTATCAACACAATGCACAGGGCAGACACTGTTGCCAAGAAAGTAGTTCTCAAGTTTGATTTGTGGTATCATATTTTGCAACAAAGAGCAACTGCATAAGGGCTCATTCCAAGGAATGTGGCTGCTTACAGCAGCTTTCATGTTGATGTCAGTGGGGTCAGTGTCAGGCCCCCAATGTTTTCATTGTGGCAGCAGCTAATCCATGTGCTCAGCTGCTCCTACAACCACTGCTTTCAGAAAAATTTGTTATTTCATAGAGCTGTCCCAGTATTACTTTCTGAGAATTCAGTAAGACCAGTCACCCAAATGGAACCAGTGTCTGGTTTCATTGTTGTCCTCAGAAGAACTAGAGGAATTCTAGAACTATACAGCTACTTCGTATGGCATTAATGCATTATTTTGTAGCTCCATTAAGGAAGAATTAAACAAATACATAACATGGTTCTGGTTTCTTTCTCTTACTATTTATTTTCTCCTCAGACAAACAGGATCACAAACCCAAGATTTTAGTGCTCCATGGTTCAGACAATAGATCTGTCTGAGCAGGAGAGCTCGGTTTATGTTCCAAAATGGGCCAGGGCACATATGTATTATAGGAAAGCCCCTATAAGTGCAGTAATTAGTGGAATGCTCTTTCTATAAAATTTTACAACAAGTTCAGAGAATTCCACAGAGAAGACTGTCAAGCTGCAATCTCTCTTATATTTCAGTCCAAATCTCTTTTGTGACTTCTAAATAGGTGTAATAAGTGCATCTAAATGAACTTGTCCTTGGGTCACATGGGAAGCGGGTCATGCCAGAATTAATATAATCACTGGATTATCTGACTTGTTAGCAATTTGAATCTGTGTAATCCACTTTGAAGTCTTCAGAGAAAGAGTTTCATGGAAATATTTGGAGAGCCTGATTCAGTTCTTAATTGGACTGAGTCATGTTGAGTCACTAGGATATCCATTAGTTGCATCTTTAAAATCTACCACGCAAGATTTTCAGAGGGCTGTTAGGGAATCAGACACCCCCAGCTGCTGCTGAGGTCCATCGGACTGGGGTGTCTACTGCCATTGTTCTCCCTGCAAAGTGCTGATTTCTAGTCTACCAACCACTATGACTCTGGCTGTCAAGCCAGACAATTTCTTTGTTCTTCTGATGCCCAGTTGACTGTTTGCTCACCAGGCAGCTTTTGAAAATTATCTCCTACTCCTTGGCTGCAGCATCACTGGCTTCTCTTACACACAAAGAGCTCACCACACCCACACCTTCTGTAGGAAGAATTTGACTAATAAAGCAAAGTTAAAAATGCAAGAAGCATTTTCCTCTGCATTTCTAGGAAAGGCTTTTTACTCCGAAAATCAACTCCTTGAAGAAAACAGCAAAAGGCTGTGAGTAAGGCACCTGATGACTAAAATAATGTAGGTTGCAGCAGAACTTGATGTTGAATAGAAGTCTGAGTGGGATTCATTTGACCTAACTTAAGCCATCTGACGTTAAGCGTTCAGTCTAAACAGGCTGTCCAACTCTTGATCTGTTGTCAATGGGAACAGTAGGTACTCTGGGATGGTGACTCATCTGTCTCTCCTTGTTCTGCTGGATTGAAATGATTTGCTCTTTGAAGTTGCTTCCTAATGCTTAACAAAATATACAGAGAATCTTGGGTGGGTGCTTTAGTATTTGGGGTCAGTGTTGGACAGCTAAAAAGTTAGGTAAATAAAGACCAGCACTAAAGCATGGCCAAGTGCAAAGAACCAGATTTAATAAAGGAGAATAGCTTGTAAGGCCAAAGTCTGATTTGTATGAAAGCAATCATGGGAATTATCTAAACTGTCTATAATTAACCAGGCACAGCTCGTCCTGAGAATAGTCCTCCTGGCACTGACAGATACCCTACAAAGTGTTTGCAGAATTGAAGGCATACTAATGCTACAGCCTTACCTCAGGTATTATTTTGCTTTTTCATTGTGATAGAGTAAAGTTCTGAAACTGAGAAAGACAAGTTCTGACTTAGACTCACTAAAAAATTCCCATGAAACAATGTAAGTGATGTGTCATGGCTCAGAACACCAAACACTTTGACTTGAGACTAACTATGTGTCTCGGTTTGGGAAGACAGGTATCGGTTAGGGGAAGCTGGACTCTCCCTCGGAATGGAGACTGTCAACCCTCTCCCTCCAAAATACCAAATTCTTTCAATTTAAAGGTCTTCAGGCAAAATATTTGGGAAAAGGAACAACAATTCTTTACTAAGAATATTTAAAATACCAATAGTATAC
>VZRI01013281.1:13792-48561 GCA_013397515.1 Upupa epops
CAGCTCCCCCCACTGAGTGGAGCGTCTCACAATGGGATGATATGAGTCTTAATGGCCCACCAGCAGAAGATAGTTAAGGACCATTGCCCTACCTAGTTTTAACAATTGGGTCAGTAAAGGGCATTCACTCCCCCACCCCAAGAAACATTGCCCTACCTGGTTTTAACAGCTGAACCAGTAAAAAGGCATTCACTCCTCCATCCCCCTGGAGTTACAAAAGACAAAACCACACAGCTTCTCAACTGCTTTCAACAGATGAAAATAGAATACAATCTTTTCGATTCCATAACTGAAGACACTATGGGCAACTCAGTATTGAATGTGAGAAGCAGCAGATTTCTTTTGTGTTTCTTCTGACATTTCTTTCGTGGGTTGTATCATACATCTCTTGAATATGTGAAGCATGCTGCTAAAAATATTCCACTTCTAAAGTTAATACAAATATGTCAAAACTCAGTGTGTTATGAATAGTGCTAGTAATGCTACAAGTAATGATGACAATGGAGCCAACAGACCTACTCCCACAAGCAGAAATTATCCGGCAAGAGTAAGAATCGCAGGATGATGATAGTACTTTAAATCTTTGAAACACTTCACACGCTTACACCCTAGAGACACCTTGCAACACAAGCAGAGATGCAGGACCTGATCCCATAACATTACATCAAACAGACCTTTGCCAATGACTTCAATAGGTCTAGGATCAAGCCATATAATTTGCCTAAGGCTGAACTAGGTGTCAGTGGCAGGATGAGCTCAGGCTTCTGAACTCTAGCCTCATGAGAGAATACAACCACTGACATAGTGTTACCTTCTAGCACAGTGGTGACCATATCTATCACTCCTGTCTTCGTATTGTTCTAATGTTAACATGGCTAGAAAACGAGGAAACAGTACTTCTGGAGGAGGGTCTATATATGCATACACCTGTACGTTAACAGCTGGACATGGAATCAGTCCCTTTACCTAAACCAGCTTGAGGACCATGAAGGCCAAGGTTGTTTTAAGGCTTTCTTCCTGATGGCCACACTAATACCAGGTTGGATCCCTGGAGAAAGAGTAGTAGAGGTAAAATATAGCCAAGGTAGTAATGCTGAAACAGACTGAAATGGGAAAGCTTGGGGGACAGTGTAGAAGTTACTGGGTTTTTTTTCTAGAACACTGATGAATGTGTGATTCTGAAATAAACACTGTGATTTGAAAAGAGAAGAGATGGGCAGAGCAAGAGGAAGGGGGGATCTGACCCTGGTTTCAGCTTGCACTTTGGGTCTATTCCTGCTGTTGTGTCACTTAGTGATGTTTGGCACCCTGGTGCTTGCAGATTGTTTTTGGAGAAGAGAATCAGTTGGTCTTACTGACAGCATGCTGGATATGTTGTCCCAGGGGTAACATTTGCTCTGTGAACTGAGGACCTGCATTTTGCTCGTGCAAGCATACACATAGTTCCTGCTGACATAGGTGATGGCTGTTTGTGAAAAGGCTAAGTGAAGCCCCATGTTATTTCACTTAGCCCTAGCGACTTTTCAGTCTGAATTAATAACAGCATTTGTGAGGGCTGATCAGGTCTGACTGAAGTCCTTCCAAAGACATTACAGTGCTTTGAGCTGGCCCTAACCAAGATCAGATTTGTAAATTTATTGCTGTATTGCAAAAACGTTTTATGTTATTTGCTTATTGTTGAGTAATACTTGACCTTGGAAACTTCTTAGTAGAATGAGAACTCAGGAAAATCACTGTTTTATGAGCAGGATTTGTAAAAAGAAAACATGAGATAGACTGTAACCTCTTAAATGAGAAATTAATCCATCAAAACCCCACAGCACTGGACAGTCTAAGAGAATGAAAGATGTGTCAGGAAGGACAACCAAGCTTTCTGTGGCTTCTATCCTTATTTCAGAAAACAGGCTCCTGTTGCTTTATTGTTCTTTGCTAGATTTTCTTTTTATCTCGCTTTAGTTACTGTGCTCAGCTTTCTCTAAAATGAATGTGTGACATGGAATGGTACCTAAATGGTTAGAAAGGTATTCCAGCATCATATCTTTGTTCATGTAGATTGTCCTTGAAAAAAGATGAGTCCTACAAGGATTATTTTAGCCAAGTTTTCTAAGGAAACAAGACCAGTCTGTTAATTCCCTTTCTAATAATCCTTGATAGTTTTGGCTGACACTAACTGAACTTGACTGGGAAGTATATGTAAAATATGTGAAATTCCTATAGGTTTGGGGAAAATTGCTGGCCAATTAAAGGATAAGGGATCATCTTTATGTCCCTTACAAGGGAAGCATAAATACAAACCGTATATCAGAGTCCACGTAAAGGCAAAGCAGGAAGTCGATCTATCTTGAGCCCAGTCTTGTTTAATATCTTTGTTGATGATCTGGACGTGGGGATTGAGAGCAACCTCAGTCAGTCACTGACAACAAATTGAGTGGCAGTGTCGATCTGTTCGAGGACAGGAAGGCTCTCCAGAGGGACTTGGACAGGTTGGATCAATGGGCCAAGGCCAATTGTGTGAGGGACAAGAAGGGCCAACTGCCAGATCCTGCATTTTGGTCACAATAACCCCAGGCAACACTACAGGCTGGGGGATGAGTGGCTCGAAAGCTACTCAGCAGAAAAGGACCCGAGGATGCTGGTAGACAGCCAGCTTCATTTGAGCCAGCAGTGTGCTCAGGTGGCCAAGAAGGCCAACAGAATCCTGGCCTGTGTAAGGAATAGCATGGTCATCATGAGAAGGGAAGATCTTGTGCCCTTATACTCAGCCCTTGTGAGACCTCATCTTGAGTACTGTGTCCAGTCTGGACCCCTCATTACAGGAAAGACATTTTGATGCTGGAGCGTGTCCAAAGGAGAGCTACCAAGCTTGTGAGGAGTTCAGAGAACCAGTTGTATGAGGAGAGGCTGAGGGAGCTGGGCAGGTTTAATTTGGAGGAGACTGAGGAAGGACCTCATTGTCCTCTACAACTACCTGAGGGGAGGTTGCAGAGAGGTAGGTATCCATATAAATATCAGAAGGAACCTCTTCCCAGTGAGGGTAACAGAGCATTGGAACAGGCTGCCCAGGAGGGTTGTGGAGTCTCCTTCTCTGGGGACATTCAAGACCCGCCTGGATCTGTTCCTGTGCGACTTGGTCTAGGTGATCCTGCTGTGACAGGGGGATTGGACTAGGTGATCTTTCAAGGTCCCTTCCAATCCCTAATCATTCTGTTGGATTAACATAGTCATCAACAAGTAATTCTGATACTTAATCATATGAATTACTTGTATGCTCCATGACTATTACTTTCAAATGCTAGTTCCTATCTTTACTGTTTGTTATTTGCCACTTATGCCACCAGGTATTGTTTCTTTATCATTAACTGAGTAACTCCCAGACCCACAAAGACTCAGCTTTTTTTCAGAGGCTGATCCATGCCAACAGTTGTACGAACACAACTGCACAGACTCCCTCCCCTAACTCGGTTGTGAACTAAAGCCAAGAGTGTGTTTGAAGCACATTTGAAGCACATCTAGTCTGTGTGTGTGGACCTCCTGATTACACTTGGCCAAGTGACACCACTGTTGCAAGAGGCATCAGTGAGGGAAATATTTGAATTTCTAGTCTATGCTAATTGTGAGACATGGAAAAATTATGATAGTAATGGAAACAGGGAGTTCTTCAGATTCAATTTTCAAGAAGATCATTAGAGATTTTTTCTGATATAATTTCTAATCTTTTCCTACTCGGCTTTGATAATAAGTACCCCATGAGGACAGCAAACATGAATTTACTGAGAATCTTGGATAAGAACTTTTAATGTTTTCATTTAAAGTGCTGTTTGTACAGTTCTTGCAATCTGCCTGTCTTTTTTCCAATACCATGTTTTTACTCAAAGTATTCTCCCTTCCAATTAAGTGAATGAATCTTAGAATTAAGTAAGGTTGTCACAGGAAGTAAAATGAATATGACTGATTTTTATAATATAAATTGGAAGCAATTACGAGTTTTCTATATTCATGCTTGCTTGGCAAATTTACACTTAACCCAGCAATACACCTTAATTAAAGGCCTATCTATCTGCATAACCTTCTCTTTGCAGCAAAAGTCCTTTAGTGAGCTATATTAAATTTACTACAGATTCATCTCTTTATTAATAACCTTTTCATATTTTCAATATTTTCAATTAAGTTTCTGGTCACATTATAGCACTGACATAAGAGCTTTCTCTGACCCTTAACAGGATATGGATAATAGAACTGCTTTGGCACATGTTCTCTTTGGTAGCACAACCTTCCACTTTTAGTGAACATGTCTCTGGAATTTGTAGACAGCTAAATGTGTGAATTGAATCAGCACATACTGTACTGGCACTGAATATCCAGTCTATTCGCAGTCTCTGGGATTTGACAGTGCTTAAACAACCTCATCTTTTCTTGGGTTTATGGCAAGCACCAGTGGAAGACTGTGAAGGACCCTCAACATAAGATAAACATATTTTGACTGATATTTTCCATATGGGAAGTCCTGCTTCTCCACTTGTGAACCCCAGGGAGTGTACTGCAGGCAGAGTGTAGTGACTCTCAGTTGATAAGTACCATGTCCTTGTTTGAATTCAGACATTGCTATTCTGACATTTAGGCAGCCAGCAGAATTGACAGTTAATGATAGAGGATGTTAAGGGATGTTTATGTTTCCTTCAAGCCTGAGTTATGTCTGGGTAGCAAGGGTATGTTTGACTATGGACAGGGCTTTGGCTATTATGGGAATGACTTTGAGAAACCTGGCCTTCTAGGGGCTGATGGGGTACATCTGTCAAAAAAGGGACAATATGTCTTTGGCCACAAGCTTTCCAATCTAGTGAGGAGGACTTTAAACTAGGTCTGTTGCAGAGAGGGATCTACAATCCATTCCACATGATAGCTAATTATATCAATAGACACCCTGGATCTGGAAATAAACCACAGGCAGGAAGAGAATACCTGATGGGGAGGACAATGGAACTCCAGTAGGTAAACCAACTTCAATAGGGGCCTGTCTTGAATGCCTTTATACTAATGCATGGAGCACGGGGAACAAGCAGGAAGAGTTGCAGGTCTATGCATGCCTGCAGGGTTATGATGTCATTGGTATCACTGAAATATGGTGGGATGGTTCTCATGACTGGAATGTAAGGGATAAGTGGGTACAGACCCTTTAGGAAAGACAGGGAAGGAAGAAGGGGAGAGGGTGTTGCCTTCTACATCAAAGATCAACTTGAATGCATGGAGCTCCACCTGGGGAGGGAAGAAGAACAGAGAGCTTATGAGTGAGGATCAAAGGGAAATCAGGGAAAGGGGAGATCACAGTGGGGGTTTGCTACAGGCAACGTGACCAAAAAGACCTAGAGGATGAGGGCCTTTATAAACAGATAAGAGCAGCTTCAAGTTCGCAAGCCCTGGTCCTCATAGGGGATTTCAATCACACAGATATCTGTTGGAAGGACAACACATTGCAGCACCAGCACTCTGGGAGGTTCCTGGAGTGTGTTGTGGATAATTTCCTCATCCAAGTGATAGAGGAACCTACAAGAAAAGGTGCTGTCCTATATCTTGTCCTCACCAACAAGGAGGGGTTGGTGAGTGATGTGAAGCTCAAGCTCTTGGCTGCGGTAATCACAAAATGGTGGAATTTAAGATTATTTGGGTACTTAAAATGATGCATAGTAAGCTTGCGACCCTGGACTTCAGGAAAGCTGACTTCATCCTCCTCAGGGATCTAATTGTCAGGGTATCAGGGGATGAAGCCCTGGAGGGAAAAAGGCCTCAGGAGAGCTAGTTGTTATTCAAGGAGACCAACTCCTCCAAGCCCAGGAGTGGGCAAGAATGCCACGAGGCCAGCATGGATTAACAAGGTGCTCCTGGACTTACTCAAGTCTATAGGTAGTGGAAGCAGGGACAGGCTGACGGGGAGGAGTAGAGAAGTCTTGTCCGCACAGCCAGGATTCAGATTAGAAAAGCAAGAGCAGAGATAGAATTAAATCTGCCCAGAGGAAACAAGAAGGGAAACAAGAAAGACTTCTTTGCATACATCAGACAAAAGGAAGGCTAGGGATATCACAGGGTCTCTCTGGAGGGAAAAGGAGACCTGATCACAGGTGATATGGAGAAGGTCTGAGGTACTTAATGACTTCTTTGTTTCAATCTTCAACAGCAAAGGCTCTAGCCACTCCACTCAAGTTCCAGTAGGCAAAGATAGAGACAGAGTGATCTAACCACTTCCAGTGAAGATCAGGTCTGAAACCACCTGGAGAGCCTAAACGTGCACACGTCCATGGGGCCTGATTAAATCCACCCATGGGTCCCTAAGGAACTGGTGAATAAAGTTGCCAAGCCACTAGCTGTAACATTTGAAAGATCACATCAGTCTGGTGAAGATCCTGCTGACCGGAAAAGGGGAAACATGACCTCCATCTTTAACAAGGGGAAAATGAAGAGGTGACTGGTAACCAGTATGGCTTCATCAGGGGCAAATCCTGCCTATCTAATCTGATGTCCTTTTGTGATGGCATTACAGCACAAGTGGACAAGGAAAGAGCAACTGTCATCTATCTGGATTTGTGTAAAGCATTTGGCATTGTCCCGCACAACAACCTGGTCACCAGACTGAAAAAACATGGACATGATGAATGGACCACTTGATGAATTGGCTGGATGGTCACACTCAAAGATCTGTGGTCAACGGCTCAAAGTCCAACTGAAGAGCAGTGTTGAGTGGCGTCCCTCAAGGATACTGGGGCCAGTGCTGTTTAACATCTTTGTCGGTCATATGGGCAGTGGCATTGAGTGCCCCCTCAGCAAGTTTGCTGATGACACCGAGCTGTGTGGTGTGGTGGACATGCTGGAGGGAAGGCAGGCCATCCAGAGGGCATTATGAGATTCAACAAGGCCAAGTGCAAGGTCCTGCACATTGGTTGAGGCAACCCCAGGCACAAACACAGGCTGGGTGGTGAACAGACTGAAAGCAGCCTTGAGGAGAAGGATTTGGGGGTGTTAGCTGATGAAAAAGTCAACATGAGCCAGCAATGTTCGCCTGGGGCCTAGAAGGCAAACTGCATTTGGGCTGCATCAAGAGAAGCGTGACCAATAGGACAAGGGAAGTGATTCTCCCCCTCTATTTTGCTCTCGTGAGACCCCATCTGGAGTACTTCATCCAGTTCTGGAGCTCCCAACACAGGAGGGATATTGAGCTGTTGGAACATGTCTAGAGGAGGGCTACAAGGATGACTGGAGGGCTGAAGCATCTCTCCTATGGGGACAGGCTGTGAGAGTTGGAACTGTTCAGCCTGGAGGAGACTCAGGGAGATCTTATAGCAGCCTTCCAGTATCTGAAGGGGGCTACAGAAAAGCTGGAGAGGGAGGCTGTTTACAAGGGCTTGGAGTGATAAGAGCAGGGGGAATGGTTTCAAGCTGGAAGAGGGCAGGTTTAAACTAGATGCCAGGTGGAAATTCTTCAAATGAAGTTGGTGACACACTGGGACAGGTTGTCCAGGAAAGTTGTGCCTGCCCCCTCCCTGAAAGTGTTCAAGGCCACATTGGATGGGGTCTTGAGCAACTTAGGTCTAGTGGAAGGTGCCCCTGATCATGGCAGGGGGGTTGGAACTAGACGATCTTTGAGGTCCCTTCCAACCTGAACCATTCTATGAATCTATGAATTTATGACAGCCAGCCAAACTTCTTTCAGTATTTCAGTACCAGCTGCATTTCTTGTTGTTCTTAAGGCTTTTACTGTCAGATGCATCTCTCATGTATTTTCTCTTAATAGGTGATTATCATTTTAGTTTTTTGAGTACAGAAGCCACAGCTCCTCTTCAGCTCCTTTTTTGTGTTCCTGAATCAGTTTTTCCATAGTTTTGTTTCACAATGCGTACAACCGGATTCAACAGCAAGTTTCCCAAGCACAGGGTGTATATAGTTAAAACTGCCAAGATAACCTCTTTCTGCATTCACTCCTGTTGATATTTCTGCCTTCATGGATGTCTGAGTGTGTAGGAAGCTTCATCTGGCATGTTCACACAAAATGAGGATCAACGTAGTACATTTGTCTGTGATGAGCCATGGCTTGATATTTCAGATGGAGAGCTTGATCTGTGGCCAACCCTCACTGGATGCCAAGGAAACAGCTCTGGAATGGGCTTGGCTGAGGGCAGGGGGCCACTCCTGCATTGGTGTGACTCACACTTATTCCCACAAGGGTTCATCCTATTGACTCGAATGCATGTTTCAATGAATTACGGGTTGAACCTGCTGGAAAAGGTGCCATTTCAAGGAGTTGTGGAGCAATATCTTCCCCAGGTGTGTGCTGAGATCCACAGATAACACAGGCAGAGGTTGCGTTATTTCTGAGGCAGTCCCGCCTTGCTGTAGGTGCAGCCCAATGCACCTTGCCCTGGAGCAGCAGAATCTGACAGCCACTGTCTGGGATGTCTCACCCTTAGTCAGAAGGAAACATGCTTCATCACTGTCCAAACTGAAAACCTATTCATCACCATTATCACTGTCATTTGTACACCTGTCACAATACTGCCTTCAGCTCTACCAGTATTTCCAGCCCAGTCCACCCATTTAGCATCTTCTTCCACAATTCTTCCCATACTTCCTTTTGCACCACACCCTGTTCCCAGTATGAACTCTGACTTCCTCCGTCAGGCTCTGTGTATTTAACAGCTCTTAAATACACGTTTCAGTTTGGTTTTCTATGGGATTGGATTTCTTTCTGCAGACACTAGATTTTGAGTCCGTTCTGCTACCGTCTTTCTGCTTCCATATCTGTCCTGAGATTGTGGCTTGAGGAGCAATCCCTTGTTTAACATGCAAACATGCACTGAATAACCATGCAAATACGTTTCAACTGCATTCATTGTGATGTCTGTTATCGTTGATTTTGGTCTTATGATGGAAAGCAGTAGCTGAGTGAGCCGAATCAAGTGAAGCTGGGACCACACCCTGAATTTCCCCATTCCCGTTCAGGCTTGAGCATGTGACTGTCTCCTCTACAAGTTCTCCCCTGGAAAATCTATGGACTGTAAAAGAAGTTCTGAAATTTACATCATTTAGTGGCAGCAGTTTCTGCTGTTAGCTCAGAAGACCCCTTTTACATTCAGTCCATGCCAGTTCTATTTCCGCTAAATTGTAGTAGAGAAGACTACTGTGAGCTCCCAGCACTTCGCTACTGTCACATGCCCACCGCTGACTTTGCTGTGATTGCTACCAAGCTGTTGTGTTACTGGGAACAGGATGGAGTGGCATTAGCAAAAAACGTTTCTTTTCAAATGTGCTACATTCAGGAAAGAGTTTCCAGTGCTTTTTGTCTGGGAACTGCATTCAGGCTGCTGTTTTGAGCACTTTTAATGAATTGCGGTCCTAATTGCAGAGGGAGGGACTGTGAAGCAGCAGATCTCTCTCAGCAGAAAAGGTGCAGGAGGAAACAGGTGGGCAGAGCCAAGGAGGGAACTGTTATAAGCGGTGCTGGTGCTTTAGGACTGGTCTCCCATGAACACGAAAGCTGCAGACTCATCTCCCTGCACCCTGCAGGCTGGCTTCTGCTCCTTGAAGGGCCAGCACAGCAGAGAGTAGCAGGACTGGATGCACCAAGCAGTGCACCATCTCTTCCTGTCAAGTACTAACACAGAACCGGCAGCCCGTTTTAGTTGTCATTGCATTCTTCAGGTAAATCCCCCTCCCATCCAGTGGCCACATCCAAATAGGCTGAGCAAGAAAGGCGAAAAGGAGAGGGCAGAATGCTGTAGGGGATAGACATACAGAAATTTCCTCCCTGCTGCCATTTCACCCTGGCCATCAGTTTGTTTTCCTGGATATAATTTCAGAAGATACTCTCTGGACCTCATTTCTGCTTGCTAAAAGGTGAACACAGGGGATTTAAGAGAAGGAACTGAGCTCTAACCCTGCATCCAGATGCTCCTGAAACTGCTTCTGCTGATCATCACCCTCCTGCTGCACTGGAGACATTGGCCAGGGCTGAAAACATGGTGGGAAGCCTGAACAGATTGTGCAAAGTAGTGCATTCCACAGTTGCTCAGAGGAACACTGAGGAGTGCCACAGTGGATTGCCATGAATCAGAAAAGAAAGGCGGAAAGACCTTCTGGAAAAAAACTTGAGGAGAGGCAGAGGCATGAGGCAGCTTAGAAAAGGGGATACCAAGAGATTTTGCAGGAGGAGGACTTGGGCTTAGTGAGAAGCCTGGCAAGAAGATGAATTTTTTGAAGTTCAGAAGCGGATCTATACACAACATTCAGTCACTTTGTAGTTTTATACTAAATAATTTGGTATTTTTCAGAAAGGCCTCGCTTCAATTAAAGATAGCTCTACTGGTTCTTCAGGTCACAGAGAAAAGGTTTGCACAGATAGATAATCCAGTCTTAAAAGTTAAAAGCCTGATCCCCCCGGGTAATATGTAGGTTTCCTAGAGGCATTCACTTGTTCTGTTACTGTCTCAGCAGTCACCAAGAGCCAGTCAGTGCTGCAATACGTATCTGGGTTTTTAGATCATACATTCTACCTAAAGCATGGTAGATCTGTGGGAGGAAGCCAGAACAGCCCAGAAATGGCATCATTTGACACATGGAAGACAGTGATTCAGTTATTTCACAGATACATGGACTTCTATAAATACACAGTTCATTAAAATCTTGTCAGTGTTTGAAGAAGCAATCGAATAGTGTCAGTCCCTGTATTATGGTGCCAACTGGCCACTTCCTTTTGCCATTTAAGCAGACTGCTCAAGGTCAAGATGAGCACTTTTCTGGCCTGAGGAAACAGAACTGTTTAGTCTGGAGAAAAGGAGGTTGAGAGGAGACCTTATTGCTCTTTACAACTCCCTGAAAGGAGTCTGTAGAGCTGGACACATCCAATTAATGTAAGTAATGTGATTTCTCTTGATCGACTGTGGCTGCTGGGTGTACATTACAGCTGTTGAGTGCTCCAGCTCCGCAGCTTCTGGTACTCAGAGGTTTAGCACATTCTAGTGTTGAAGCCTGCTCTTATTTCTGATTTTGTTTAGTGCTAGATAAATGGGTTGAGATTTTCAGTGCTTCTGTCATAGCAGTGAAAAAATCTTTGTGTGTGTTATCAGCGGATACAAAGGCTCTAGGAAAAAAAGCAGTATATAAAATTAAGAATTACGTGCCCATAAACAAAGTGTGTGCACTGGACCTCCCATTTCTTTCCTGATGTCACTGCTATATTCATAGTTTCTATGTCATGTAGCAGTCTTCTAAGGCTTCGCTTGGTGTAGTGTCTGAATTTATTTCATTGATGCCATAATTAACATCTAACACATTCTGCTGCTTCTTTCTCCAGTCCAGAGGGAAACCAGATGTGCAGTTGATCATGGGGCTGAGGTGCTAGTTCATGCAGGGCTGATGGAAGATGAATGCTTTGAGCTGAGCACTTTGCACTTTGAAGGTGTTCTGCAGGTTTTGGTCATGTGAAGTTCTGCTCACTTTTAAAGAAGGAAATGGGACTTCCTTCCACAGTCTCCTACAGAACTCAGTATTATCCCAATGTTTTCTGATTCACTTGTCATATACCAGTGTCACTCCAGAATGCCTCTTGAGTGACTGGGATTCACCACTGGTAGATAAAAGGGAGCAGCAAGGAGGATTAGTCCACTCCATTATGGCATCCCAGGTAAAGACTGGCAGTTCCCTCTGCTCCTCCACAGCTCTGTCTGTGTCTCACCATAATATTCACCTCCACCATCCAGGGCTCGTAACTGGAAGTGTCCTTTCCAATCCAGTGCTGCCTTGTTGCTGTGAACCACATGGGTTACACTGTGGTGGAAAGAGCCAGGGCATTCTCCATGCTGTGCATTTTGATTTCCCCACCCATGGAGGCAGCAGGCAGGATCATGGAGCAAGCACAACGAACTACATGAGGATTAGCTTAGTCTGTTGGATCTGTGACAGTGCAGGAGAATACAGACTGCTTATTCTTTCTCCCAGCTGTTCTCCCGGGCATTTTAAGTGTATATTAGCCCTCAGCATGCAGGAGATTTATGTATTTCACTCTCATTGGCATGGTAGAAGAGACCCTCCTTGCTTGCGGATCTATTCTTTTAATAGGCACCCAGCACAAATGGGAATTAAGTACATGTGTGTGTCCAACAGAGAGGAGACCAGGACCAGCTGTAGGCATAAAGAACTGCTTAGGAGGCCCTTTTTTTTCTGCTCATTTGGTAACTTACATGACAGCCAACTTTTCCTTTTTAGGAATGGTAAAAACAGGGAAAAATAGAGGACCTCATCTTCAGATTGTATCATGCGTGGAAGAGGAGAGTAGCAGGGAGAGAACTCTCCACATGAGGTGTTCATATACATGCTGGAGCAGCTGGAGAAAATAAGGTTCATCATGGGCAAATGTGAGCTCATTTTAACTCTTCTCCCAACTGGCAGAGAAGCCAGTGCTGTGATAACTTGCTCATGTGACTTGCTAATTGAAGTTAGAGATATATCAAGATACTGAACATCTGTGTGGCACAGACATACTTCTCTTCATCTTAGTTGTCTTTCACTTCAAGCCTTTTCAAGTCTTAAAGCTAAGTATTGCAAATGGTAGAATCATACCATGTTAGGGGTTGGAAGGGACCTCTAGAGATCATTCAACCCCCTTGCCAAAGCAGGAACACCTAGGACAGGCCACACAGGACTGTGCCTAGGTGGGTTTTGAAAGTCCCTGGAGAAGGAGACAGGACAATGTGGATCTGGGGAGGCACAAGCAAAGCTAACTACTGGGAGATGCAGAGGTGAGTCATCCACGATGTGTGATGACAACACAAGGAACACAGTCTGCAGTGAAGTCCTTTTCAAATTAGCTACACAACCAGGTAAATGTTAAAGATAAAAAAAATGGTATTAGGAGGGAAAACAGTTGCAGTGATTGGAGCCCTTAATTTGATGCCATTGGAGTAAGAAATTTCCCAGAGGATTGTCAGAGCTGTGAAATTTAAGAGCTGCTTTACAGGTATTTGTGGGCACACACACCTGCTTTCAGTGAGGGAAAAGACAGTGCGTAAATGTCTGGTATATTACATAAAAGCTGTCTGGGAGACTAGGCAGACCAATTAAAATCCATCTCCCTGAAACAAACCCTGAATGCAGGTCAAACAAATCTCATTTTTATTATTCCTTAAGGGAGTATCTGTATGGGAGACAAAAGGAGGGGATGCATCCGTCAGGTTAAAAAATCAAGATGCCTTTAAAAAACTTAGATGGTCACAATAGTGCGACAGCAAGCCAGATAAATGATATATTATGGCAGTGGTTTAAAACTAATTGATGACTAATGTTGTAATGCATTTGTAGCTACATTGATCTATTATATATCTTGGCCAAGCTGAAGGGACACTTCAAGGAGAAAAATTGCTAACTGTTTTAACCTGATGGAACTTGGAGAAAAAATAGTTACTTTAAGAGATAAATGGAAAGGTTGCAACCCCGTAATGTACATCAGGGTCTTATAATGCAAAATCAAATTATCACTAAACAGAATGTGACTTGTAAGGGAATTAAAACAACTACCAACCAGCGCAGAACTTTCCACAGAGAAATGCAATGGTGCTGTTTCAGCTGGGACCATGAGCTGCTGGGCTGAAGAACTGGTGAAATGAGTTCGTATGGAATTGCTCTAGAACAAAAGTTCAGTTAATTGGAGGCTGCAGGAAAAATTTCAGCACATTTACATCAATTTACATATGTAAGACATTCTATAAACATTATTTAATTAGTGCATAAATAATTAACCATTTACTCAAAGTTCTGAGTAACATGTCTTTCTGGCTTTTGAGGGGGGAGACAGGAAGCCTCATGTTCCCTTCCTCATTTTTGTCATGCCTGAGGCTCCTGCCTGCTGGTCTTTACCCTTACACTTGGAATTCAGGGATGTCAGTCAGGCTCTGCTTATTTTCACATCTAATTCTTGCAAAAACCAGGTTTCCTCCTGAGGTGCTGAACTGGCCCAGATTTGCCTCAAAGTTTGGCCTAGGTTCAGTGAATTACTCACTTTAACGAAGTTACATCCATTTTCTTGGCTGAAATGCAGTATGGGAAATGTTGTCAAAGAGCAGATAACCCCCTAGAAGAGATTTAGGACCTTAGAAACCAAAAGTAATAGCTAGTTTCATCCCCTGGTTTCCTGTTACCCAATATTAAGGACACAGAGTGGGTGTAGTAAGAACATTGTTACTCAACCCAGGGTACCAGTGTGGGTTTCTTCATGCTGAACAAGCTGCAAAGGACTGTGATGTATTGTTGGCAGCTAAGCTGATAGAAGTTGCAGTCACTAAGCCTCCATGGTCACTGTCTCTGTGCAAAAGTTTACAAGTGTTGATACCATTATGGGGCACTACTAAAACGTGGATTTCCTTGCAAAGGACATGGTTAAAAGGCCAAAATCACCACTGAGATCCTTAGCCTTACTCTCAATCTCTGAACTGGTTCCTTTAAACAGGAATTTATGTAGGAGAACAATCAGAGACAACCCTCACCACGGGTGACACTAGTTTTCTTCACGTTGATAAGTTGGAAGAACGTGACCTACCTGTGATGATATCTGAGAGGAATGTGCTTCTCTATGGTAAAATAACCTTCCAGTGGGAAGGGAAATGTTTCCAATACTGAACTGCAAATATTTTGTACTCTGAAAGGTTTGATGTTCCAAAAACTCAAAAGCTGCTGTACATTAGGACTCCTCACATGCAGTCATTCAGTTCTGGTTTGAAGCCCCATGCAAGCAGCATGAAGTCCCCAAGCTCAGGCTGGAGCAGCTGAAGTCTTAGCCCTGGATTCTTAATTCTTTTAAAAGGGTTCATGACACTTGGGCCATGATTTTAAGTTTTTCAGATCATAGTACTTTCAACAACATTAGAAATTCAGTGACACAAGCAGCACTGAGCTGACTAGAACATGTATTTTCTCAAAGAATGATAAACTGTCACATCCACAACTCTGTCTGGGATCTCTTTCCTTTCACTACAGGCTGAATCAAAGCAACTCTTAACAGAGAGCTTTCTTTCTGTATCAAGGTGACTTCCTAAATCTTGGAGCTGAGTAAATAATTCTCAGATGGGTATTTTTTTAAGACAGAAACAACACACAAAGTAGCTTCAAATGAAACTTTGAGCGGCCTGTTAATTTAAAAGCAATAAAATAAAGTAGAAAAAGCCAAATAAATTTGAAGCACAACACTAGCCCCTCAGATGCTGGTTGAAAAAGGTGAGGTTGGGTTCTGGAAAACTTCCTTCATTCAGTAAAAGCTGCTTCTCCTTCCTCCCTTCAGAGTTTACCTTAAGATTTTTGTGGGCAAATTTGAGTTACAACAGTAGAATACAAATCACCAAGTAGACAGAATTAAAGCATTATTCTCTTTTGAGACAACAAAAGAGTAGGTATAGAGGTGATAGAGACCCCTGGCCTCCTTCCCCAAACCCTGTCACTATTTTAGGGGGCTCTGAACAGGCCCTTTTGCTCTCAGCAACCACACCTAGCTCTCCTTAGTGTTAAGCCCACCAGGACAGAATTACACCTTGTTCGTGGGCTGCTGGCTCTTGGTGGTCAGGTTTCCAGTGAAGGAAATACTTCAACCCCATGGGATAATTATCTACCATCCTAATTCTCCTGTCTTGCATCTCCCAAGATGGTGATGTTTCAGTGTACATCACAATGATGTGGACAAGCTGACAATTAAAACTTCTCATGGTATTTCCATGATTACAACTTACTGTAGGTAGAGAAACTGTTCCTGTGTTTGGATCACACTGATCGACAACAATCCCAGCAGTTCTCAGCAAGGGTGGAGTTATGTTCCCAGTCTCATACTACTACTACTTTTGAAACAGCCAGACACAAAATAGCTTAAAATAAGAGTGCAGTGACCATTTATTTCCTTCCCCAGTTTTTTTAATCCTGCTTTATAACAATTCCTAGCTGGGAGTGACAGAAATGGCAAAAATGGACAAAAGTGTTTCTGATTTCTGATGTGTTTTGTTTTTTATTTCCCCTTTGGTTTTTCAGACTGATCAATGATTCAAAAAGTTTATTAAAGCTATAATGGCTTTATCAGAGAGACCAACTAAAATCCAAATCAGAGTAAGAATTTAAAGACTGCTCAAAGCAGTTTCTTGTGCTTAACACTGAAAAGAAACTCAGCACCACAGCTGTTGTCTGTGCCAATGGCTTTATTTCACTTTTGTACACATATTTCTAGATGTGTTTTTATTTATTGATATAGTTTGCTCCATTTTGCGTATCCTAAGGCTTTGTGATTGTCAGATTAGTGTCAGAATGCAAGTAGGAAATGTAAACTGTACCTTGTTCTATCTTCTTCCATTTTCTTTCTGATAGCGTGTCCATAGTCTAGAGGAGTTTTCTGAATAATGCACTGGATATTCTGATTTGTAAGAGAGATCAGCACTGGGTACCTCATTCACCACTTCAGTACTGTCAAAATTCACTACGCCCTTCTTCTCTCTTGACCCAATCTTTCTGTTGTTTAGGTTCTGATACAGTTTTTAAGTAGTGCTGATGTTTCCAGGAAGAGTTAAGAATGTCAGTATTTGCTTCATGCTGTTTGGGCAGCTCAGACAACTATGGAGGGAACGGAATAATCTCCCCCAGACCTCTGACAGCATCACATTTCCATGGCTCACAACCTGTCCCCCATCCTGGTGCCCAGTATGTGCAGCACTGGCATGAATTGCTGAGGAAACTCCTGTTTTCTGGGCCATGAGCTATGAAGTGGCATGATTTCAGGAAAGAGCAGGTTAGCTCCAGGAGGAGGGATGTGTTTGAGCTTTTTTAATATGATTGTTATTGACAATTGAATCTGATCTAATTGACAGAATTCAGAAGGTTTCATCATCAGTCTGCATATTCTGATCTCTGACTGGCATGCAAAGCTTAAATCCAAAGCACTATGTGACATCAGTCATGGCCAAAATATTTAAAGGTACCTGAAATGCTGGAGAATGAATGTATTACATTTTTCTCTGGAGTCCTGAGTGGGGCACACATTCTGCTAATCATACATAACAAGCTGTATCATTAAGTTTGTAAAATTAATCTATATAACAGAAACAAAGCAGGATTAACTGCATCAACAAACGGCTTTGAACTCACAGCTCTCTAGAATCATTTAATTACATTTCTTTGTTTTCTACCCTCTTTTGCTGTAATCTCCTACTGGCAATGTTACCTATAAGGAAAGGAAAAAAAAGCAAGGAATTCTAACATGTAAGACATACAATATGAATTCTGTGATATTTTCTAATACGTGAATATTACTACATGCCACACCAAACCATCCCTTCAACAGCTTCTTTCACAGACTTTACTTGTTCCAGTGAATTGGCCTGAGGTAGGAGGAAACCTTGTAACTGTCCCTTAAAAGTTGAATTCCATCAGTGTGGGTAAGATGCAGGGCAAAATTAATTAATGGAGTAATTCCATGAAAACCAGAAATGCTACACCAGGGCTAAATCTGTCTTGTGTTATAAAATTATCTCCCTAGAGGGAGGACTTCTAGAAGCAGCATCATATTTTAATAATAAGCAGACAATTTGTTTTGGGTTGTATACAGAGCATGAAAACCTAACTGCTGTAGGAACCAGCTACATATATAGTGATTTTATTCCTATTTCTAGCACAGTTTGGTTTATTTGTGTGATTTGCAGGTGGGTAAATGATCCTTCAAACTTCTTTTTATGTACTCAAGTCTCAGTTGAATTGAAGACTGAAAGATTACTGTGTTGGCTTTAAAATGTTGCTTGTACATTTTGGAATAAGCTTAGGAGAAATGATGGATGATACTTAGAATCTGGGAAGTCCAGATTCCAGTTAACAATCTTACCCTTGGAGAACAGACAATGTTTTTCATGAGTTAGCAGATGCTGCTGGTACTTAGGCTCCCATGACTGTTCAACTAGTTCTGAATCCAAAGAGCAAAATAAGATCTGCTTTCTATAGAAACTCCCAGCAGCAGGACATGCTTCTTGAAGCTGACTGAGCCTTCTTCAACTGTTCTGAATTTTGGTATCCCTGCCTATCACTGCTGTAACAAACGACTTCACCTACACTGGTCTTATTCTATCGAAAAAGTCTTGAGAGGATGTTGCAGAAAAGTATTTAACCTCTGGTACTGATTTTTCCCCGAGATTTAAGATATTGTGAAATGTAAGAAGATCAACAGATTCTCACAGCTTGGCTTGTGAAATTCATTTCCAACTCAACAGACTGGGATTTCATGATTTTGCCCATGTGGATTTTGGCACTGAGATACAGTGAAAGACTCTGTCTGTGAGCTGTAACCTTCTGCCTTCACTGATGCAGCTTCTGTTCCACCAGGCAAAGACTGCACAGCTGATGTCAGCCATCTCAGGAATTACTTGGATATAAATGTTCATGATAAAGTCATGTTTCTAATAATGAAAGAGTGGAAAGGGATACAGCAAAGTTGCAGGGGTGTCTGAACTGTGCGTTCACAGACTGAGCCTGTTCTGGGGAGCAAACAGAACAGTTTCACAGGTTGGCAGCACACCCTTGGCCTCACTGCAGCTATGGGCTCCCTCTCTGGTCAATCATTTAGACAGGAGGGAGTTGTCTTCTCCTTAACCAAACCTGTAGGGAGGCAGTATTTGTCAAAGGGAACTTTAAGCCAGTCTTTTTTCAGCCTTCACACTGCACAAAGGCAGTTTACAAAGGTGTCCAGAGCCACATGTGTTTTCCTTCGTGCACTACCACATGGCAACAAAAACATCCCATTTTCCCAGCAGGAACACATGGTGTCACAGACCTTCACTTATTCTCATGGCATCGGCAGAGCAGTTTCAAAAGAAAAATCACTGTGCTGTCTGGAATGCTCAGTGTTGGGTATAGGAGTCAGAAAACATCCTGCATGCCATGAACATTAGGAAAACAGAGCAGCCCTGGCTCAAGTGCCAAGTGGTTTTTTGGAAGGCTGTTCCTCTGAGAATAAAGAATATTGGTATCCAGCCAAGAAGGCATGTAGGAACAGGCCCTGCAGAAGACGGTGGAATTTTGGTGGAGCCTGAAATATTTCATACTTGTTTGTATCAGCTTCTAACTTCTGTATTAAAAGGTGAGATGCCTAAAGTGTGAGGAAATGGGTCAAAAATTGATAAATCTGAGCTCTTTTTCTAGCTATGTTTAGAGACACATAAACCAGGGATTTTCCTTTTTTGTGGCACAGTATCTAAGATTATCTTAATATTTCTGTTAAAACCAGAACTCTCCTAAAGGAAAATTCCTTTTCCCCCTGTGGTACACACAAAAATCCCTTCTTATATTTGGTTGGTTTTTTACCTCCCTGATTGAATGAGTGGTCCCAGCCTAATGACTTGGTCAGCATTTCATCCAGAGTATACCTCAACTTCTATTTCTTCTACCAGTGTTACATCACTTCTGAAAAATGAGACTGAAACTTCCCTCAGGTGCCTGTATGAACTGCCTGAGCCAGCACATGTTACAGGACCATTTATACATCTTTTCTTCCCTTTAATTATTATGCTAAGCATTACCTAAGTAAGTGGCAGTTCTGAATGTCCAAAATGTCTGCTTCAGTAAGTTAAACATTTTGATTTCCCGTTTGTTTTGTTTTAGGAGACAGACTGGCTTTACACAAAGTTTTGTGTATTGAAATTCTTGAAAATGCCATAAAATTGCAAAAAAGCAGGAGAGTGTAGAGACATACAGATTTTGTATTTATTTTTATATTTACTTACATTTAGCCCTTCTTTATTTTTAATTTATAAAGACTTGAGAGATAATAGATTAGATGTCTTTATTTCCAGTGTTGAAAAGCAGCTCTATGGCTACCCTCTGAGCTTCCACCTCCTTTGGAAAAACACAGGTTAAGTGAGTTGTCTTAGCAATGCAACTTAGGCTATCCTTGGCCTTGCTGAAGGATACTGCATGAGAATATGCTCCAACAAAGTCTGTTTTATCTGTGCCAAAGTTTGCCACTGGACCTTCACAAGAAAATTTGTTTTCCCTGTGGTGGTAGTTTCAGTTACCAGTATGTACCCATACTTTCTGATTTAGGGCCCAAAAGAAAGCCCCATTCAGCAGCAGGCTGGGATGCAGGGCCAGAGATTGCATCCAGGGAGACCGAGAGATGTTCTCATATTGGTCTCGATGAAGTGGGACTGGATCTTTATTTCCTTGACAAGGCTCATTCTGTCTCTTTCCCCTTCACCCACATATTTTCTTTGCTTTATAGAATAAGTCATTTGTCTTTATCTCACCATTCACCTCTCCCTTTGATTGCAGTTAATGGAATTGCCACCTTTATGTACTCATGTTCCATTTCTCAAACTGTCTGGACTTTGGCCTCTAAAGGTTACCACTGCTACTGAAGTAATATGATTAAGTAAGTCTTTTTAGACAGATTTATGCCAGATTTCTTCTCTACCAAGTAAGCCTAGTTCTGCATAAGAGAATATTTCAAAGATGCCAACTGTCATCTAAAATCTGTAAATTGCTCTGTGGTACTGGTTGAGAGGACTGCAGGCCATCCCAGATCAGTGCTGATTTAGGCTACCTGAAGCCACATCCCTATAGCTTGAAATACGGGCTCTTGCTAATAATGAAAATCAAAATGTTCCCATCTCACAGAAAGCACATTTAAAATGGAATTTTCTGTAGCTACTCTGAAATGAAAATGCAAAAGGGGAGATTTTAAGTGAATCTGTCCAGAATCTTGGGGAAAGAGGGAGGTTATGTGAAACAGCAATATCTAAAGCAAAACTACAACATCCACACTCTCAACAGAAAGAAGTGGCCTTGTGTTCTGTTTAAGATCTATGGGATATCTTCCAGTTCATAGAAAGATTTTGAAATTACAGAGGATTCACTGCTCACCTATCTAATCTTCCTGCATTTGATATGAAGCCCCAAATTAATCATCATTATTCTGCAAAAATATAACACCTCATGACCCTCAGCTTTCAGAATATTTCAAAGGAGTAATGAATTAAATCTCATGTGGTCTTGGGAATATGTGTTAATCTAAACTTTGATTCTTTAATTAAAAAATCTCATATTTCCAAGACTTAGATTTGGGAGGCTGGAGATACTACAACTGCTCTTGAAAACATCTTCATTTGTGACCCACTTAGACAGAAGCCCATTGAGTACTAAAGAATTGTAATGAAATGGAAAAATGTATTAAGAAAAAAGTTAATAGCTCTGGTGGAATTTGCAAGAAGATAACTATTTGTTTTAATTATTTTTTTGTGAGCTACTATAGCAAAAAGACCTGGATAAGTCAGGGAACTAAGTGTAAAAAAGGCAAAATTGATTTTAGTTCCTAGGGAAATATTTTTGCTGGTGTACAAGACACTAGGAGAGGTGCCTAGGGACTGGAGATGAGCAAATACCACTCCAATCTTCAAAAAGGTTAATAAGGAGGACCCAGGTAACTGTAGACCAGTCAGCTTCACCTCCACCCCAGGAAAGGTAATGGAACAATTTGTCCTGGATGCTCTCTCTAAACAAATCAGGGACAAGAGGGTCATTAGGGACAGTCAATATGACTTCACCAAGGCCACATTCTCAATGTCATCCAGTGATAGGACAAGGGGCAATGGGTGCAAGCTGGAACATAGGAGGTTCCATATAAATATCAGAAGAAAATTCTTCACAGTGAGAGTAATTGGAACAGGCTGCCCAGGGAGGTTGTGGAGTGTCCTCTGGAGATGTTCAACACTCACCTGGATATGTTCCTGTGTGACTTGGTCTAGGTGATCCTGCTGTGGCAGGGGGACTGGACTAGATGATCTTTTGAGGTCCCTTCCAATCCCTAATGATTCTATTCTATTCTATTCTATTCTATTCTATTCTATTCTATTCTATACTATTCTATTCTATTCTATTCTATTCTATATAATTGAAAACAGTATGTGTTACATTGATCACTCACATTCAGGAAAGATGAATTGTGACTGAAACAAGTGCAATGAAGGCTTAATCCAAAACTTGCTGTTAGGAAAGAAAATGCAAGTGGTTAATGTTTAATATGGCAAAACAAATTGCATCTACAAATACACTGGTGGAGGAGAACTTGATTTGTTTATATTAAAAGTGTCAGCAATCTAGGGATATATGTGGGGCAGAAATGATGAAATTTGATTTTATTAAGTAGGATTGCGGAACACAACAGTGAAGAAGGGAGCCAGTGCGGAGGGTGAAGATGAAGAGTGATGCAATAGAACTCAGCATGTGTACAGAAGGGTCTATAGGATTTGGTTGCCAGACAGTAAAAGCACACTCAGGTCCATTTCTCTGGGCTTCATTTTACTACTTTTCAGCTGAACAAAACATTTTGGTTTAGCCCCAGCGACAGCACTTTTTTTGGGTCACTGAACTAATATGAAACAGCTTGTTGTGTCTGCGAGCTCTCTACTTTCTCTGCCTTGGTCAGAGTGGTAGCCTCACACTATGATTTGTTCCCATGGGCCAGGTGCCTGTGTGCCTGGACTGGTCTGACTCAGGTTGGGATGTTCATGTGTCACAAGAGAAAAATGTGCATCCACTACAGGCAGCACAGACCTCCCAGGAAGCAAACAGCATGAGAGCACAGACTCCCATCATGCAATGAGCTGATCTGGAAATACAGTCAGGAGGGTGGTGTTAAAATAAGTCTGCCTAGTCAAAGCAAGACATGTGGACTAGTGCAAGAAAAGTCCAAATTCTCACCTACCCTATCAAGGTATTCCTGAAGGAAATTCCATTTTCACTCAGAAGACTTTGGTTTCCAGAAGATTGGGTGTTTCCATCAAAAATCTATTCCATCGGAAAATTACTGACTGGTTCTAATACGAAGTGACTAGCAAAGCTCTCCACATGATTCAGTGGTGAGCCTGGAATGAGAACCCACAGCTCCTGACCACAAACCTTGTGCTTTAACCATCAGACAACACTCATCTTTCCCGGAGCAAGGTTGTTCCTGCAGTAATTCTGCCTGGGCCCAAGGGGGACAACGCTGGGAATGTTGCAAGAGAGCTTTTTTGCTGCAAGATTTCCTGCTGTAGAACATTGGGGGGATAACGGGAAAAATCGCGGATAGCTCCCTGGGGCCTCTTCAGGAGTATTTGGAAGTGAAGGGAATGTGAGGGTTTCCATCTGCTCCTCCCAGCATGGGTTGTTCAGGGACGTGGTGGGGTCTGGTCTCACCCACCTTCCCAGTGTGCAGCCACTGCCCGACTCTTTGCTTTCAAGGGGTTACTTTGTTTATTTAAGGTTACAACCCTTAAATAAACTCCGGTTTATTCCTTACGTCAGGAACATTCCAGTTTTCCAGGTATAACTCTCAAATGGAGAGACTTCATACAGAAAAGCTTAACTCATGTCTTGCAGCCCTGTTTATTTAAGGAGCGATTATCTATTTACGCGTTGAGGTGGGGGATGTCAGGCCAGACCCTTCTTACTGTCTTCCTCTCTTTTATTCTTCCCCGGGCTCTCCATGTGGCTTCTCACACCGCCGACGTGCTAAATGCTATTCCAATCCCCGGTATTTCTGCAGAAATAGGGAGGGAGCCCCAGAAACAAAAAAAAAAGAGCCAATCCCCCTCCTTGTTTCGCCTTTATTCCTTTTCCGAGGGAAAGCCTGCCCGTACCAGGCAGTCCCAGCCAGAACTCGGCACTGCCCGTCCGACACGCGAATCAGATCCCCGCGGCCCTCAAAGGCGACTGGGGGTGCCCTTCCCGCTCTCNCGACGGGGAGCGGAGCGGCGGAGGGTTTCCCGGCAGCGGCCTGCGCTGAGGGAATTTCCCTGTCAGGAAAAGCGCAGTTGTCCCCTGCGCAGGCACCGTAGTGTGTAAGCGTGGACAAGTAAGTGACTGGTGCTCGCCAAGAGCCGGTGACGACTGCCAGCGGCCGGGCCAGGCCCGCACACCCCTGTTCCCCCCCTCACTAATCGGAGCGGGCGCCGAGTAACCAAGGACGGTAGCGCGGCCCCCTCTGTCCGGCTGCGAGCAGGAGGCAGTGTCGTAGGCAGAGCTTCCTACTTCCTGAGGGGCTGCTGCTGGACAAACCTAGTCTGGTTAAGTGTTAATGAATCTGTAATTGAAGAGCCGTGTGTAACGCCCAAGCCCAGCCTTCTCCGCGAGGCGCCCTGCACTTCCAGGGCTTGCCCTGGGCCGCTTTGCTGCGCCATTAAATTGTTCAGAGTCAGCTTCAGAGCCTAGGTTTGATGCAGCTAGTAGGGTGTTACGTTGTGATGTCCTGCCTGACTTCTCCTACTTTGCTTTTATGGTGTTTCTCAGTAATGCCTATATAGAACAGGTATATTTGATGAGGACAGGTCTGTCCTTTTTCACAGCCCCTTTGCACTGACAAGCCCTAGGTAGCTCTGGGGGAGCCATATGAAAGCTTCCTCCCATTGCCTGCTGTGCTGGAGTGGACACCATTTTCCCCAGTGCCTTTCCTTGGGCTTTAAATGGCAGTGCTGAGGTGACCTGATGTAGGCTGATGGGTCATGTACATCACTTGCATACTTGCTTGATCCTCCAAATTAATCCCTGGATTTCCTTAAATTGATTTGTTACTCAGGTTGGGAATTTCCAGTCTTGGAATTTCCAGTCTTGTGTTTCTGGGATAGGTATTGCTGATGTCCTCACTGCTGTCTCCTTGCTCTTGCAGCTTCACTTTCTCACACTTTCATAGTCCTGTTTCCTTCACATGGCAGTTGCTCCTGCCATGTGCACTGGCGTGGAGCCCACTGCAATAACCTGGTGGAGTTGTGCTTGGCTCCAGACCTCCCTTGTAACAGCTGTGTACTAGCTAGGAACTGGTGACCTTGCAGCTTCTTTCTGTGCTGAGGTGCTTGGGACTTGTTAGCTAGTTTAATAAATTTAAGATCAGTACCTCTTCTCTGGAGAACACTTAAGAAGTAAGTGTCACGGAAGAAGAGGGCTCCCCAACGTCTGAAGTTCCTAGAGAGTAATAAATAGACACATGACTGTGAAGGTGGTCTTCTCACTTTTCATCTTCCTGTATTCCCTCATCCCTGAAGACCATTTGCTTAATTTATTGCAATTAGCTTTTTTTTACTAGATGTGCTTAAATGTAGTACAAAAATAGATGATAATTTTAAAGTGTCTCTAAATGTTAATGGCTGCCTTCAGGATGTCCTGGTGTTTGGTAAAAAAGCAGTTTTGTTTTTTTTTTTCTGACAAGGGTGCCTGGGATAGGAGGATGACAGAAGAAAACGGGGAATTGGGTTCTTGTAGGTGCAGCTGTTCCCAGCTTCAAGAATCAGGGCAGATACAAATTTATAGTGTCAGGAGAGACTAAATAAACTAGTAGTATGCTGGGAAGTTTTTCTGTCTATTCTTAGCTGCTCTGTCCTATGTTTCTAACACCTCCAAAGCTGAGCTGTTGTTTGAAACTGAGCACTCTTCTGACGAAGTCATGCTTTTCCAAAATAAGGGTTCTTACCTGTTTTCCTGTACTTCCTCACTCCATTTGCCTTCTCTTTCCACTTGATGCTCTTTAGGTATTTTTCTGGTTCTGTCTGAGGCTGGTGTCTCTAGAGAACTAGCAGATTTACAGGAGATCACAGGAATTATCCTCGTGTGTGTTTCCATTTTGTATCTTGGGCTTTTCTAATGACTCATGTTGAAATTTTCCGCTGGTACTTGCCAGTAAAGTATCATAGAATCACTAGGGATTGGAAGGGATCTTGAAAGATCATCTAGTCCAATCCCCCTGCCACAGCAGGATCACCTAGATCAGGTTGCACAGCAACATATCTTTGGTCTCCTAAATTGGCAGTAGTTACTTGCCCTGGATAGAAATGAGCTTCATTTTCAAACGGGAATGTCTGATGAGCATTGTTTGGGTTTTGGCTCATGTTGATGTGTTTTGATTGCTGTTTTGAGGTGCCTTCAGTTTCCTCTCTGCATTTTCAGAATTGAGTGGGAGGATGCTCAGGCAGTTCATAACACAAGGTTTGAAAATAAGTGAATTTAAGCTGTTGGAGGCAAGAAGCCTACGAGCTCTTGCCTTAACACATGTTTCTAGAAAGTCATTGAAGGAAACGGAGGAAGTAAAGTACAGAGAAATGTACAGACCCCTTCCAGGCTTGTTTTTGTGGGAGTTTGAACTTATAGGACTTGTGGGCTAACACTGAAATAAACATACTAACAAACACCCCAGCTGTGCATGTCGGGAGAAGAAAGAGAACTCACTGAGTTCAAATAAGCAGATGCAGTTCTTTTGCAGTGAAAAAGAAGGGCATGTAGACTTGTTATGATCTATCTAGACTTCTGATTTTTGAGCAGAATTTAAGTTTTGTTTAACCTAAGCTAATGTATGGCCTCACTTCCTCTTAAGTAATTGTGTCAGGAACTTCAGGGCTAGTGTTTTGGAATTGCAGCTCACATAAATGTTTAATTTTGAAATGACAGATTACTTGGGGCTGTCATTATTCTTGTGCTCTTGTTATGCAACAGTGAACAAATAACCGTACTAACTGTACTGTAAACTGGGGGTTCAGCATAAAGACACGTGTTTGCTTCTGGTCTGAGCATATTGAGAGAAGTGCTTTACAGCATGTCTTGAAAAATTGATTTTGCTGTTGAATCTACTACTCACCTAAGTATTCCTAGTATCTCAGTATCTGCCAGGAGCAATTATAGGCAGTTGGTTCAGATGTTGCTTAAATGTGTGAGCGTTGATGGGAAATGCAATGGATTTCAGCCAAAATCAGAAATTTGATGTTTTGTCATTTCACAAAACTGTGAACACAGAACAAATTACTTTTGTACTGATCTGCTGATACGTAATCATACAGCTAGGGCCAAATCTAGCCTTGATGTAGCACTGGCATCCACAGATGTGATTAGACTATTCACATTACCTAGTGTAGCTAATTCAATCTCCACAGTAGCATAATAGTTTTCATAAATTCATTAGGGATTGGAAGGAACCTCGAAAGATCTTATAGTCCAGTCACACAGGAACATATCCAGGTGAGTGTTGAACTTCTCCAGAGAAGGAGACTTCACAACCCCCCTGGGCAGCCTGTTCCAGTGCTGCATTACTCTCACGCAAAGAAGTTCTTTCTGATATTTATGTGGAACCTCCTGTATTCCAGCTTACATCCATTGCCCCTTGTCCTATCACCAGATGACCTTGAAAAGAGCCTGGCTCCATCCTCCTGACATCCAGCCCTCACATATTTATAGACATGAATGAGGTCATGCCTCAGCCTCCTCTTGTCCAAGCTCAAGAGACCCAGCTCCCTCAGCCTTTCGTCATAAGAGAGTTAGTTATTCTGCTTCCTTCATCATCTTTGCTCTGTGCTGGACACCCTCCAGCAGCTGTGTCCTTCTTGAACAGAGGGGAGCACAACTGGATGCAATTCTCCAGATGCGTTCTCACTAGTACGGAGTAGAGGGGGAGAAGATACATCTTCCCTGATGCAGGACTCTACACTTGGCCTTGTTGTACTTCATTACGTTTCTCTCTGCCCAGGTCTTGCTGAACAGCAGCACAGTCTGCTTATGTGTCGGCGACACCACCCAGCTTTGTGTCATCAGCAAACTTGCTGACACTGCATCCTAATCCCTCATCCACGTCATTAATGAATAGACTGAATAGGACTGGTCCCAGTACTGATCCTTGAGAGATTCCACTAGATACAGGCTTCCAACTAGACTCTGTCTTATTAACCACCACTCTCTGGCTTCTATCCTGCAATCAATTGATGATCCACGTGTGTGGCTGTGAGGATATGTGAGACCGGCAAATGCTCTACTGAAGTCAATAGAGAACAAATCCACTGCTCTGCCCTTATGTATCCATCTGGTTATGCCCTCATAAAAGGCTATCAGGTTGGTCAAGCATGACTTCTCCTTGATGAAGCCATAATGACTGTCTCTAATGACCCTATTGTACCTGATTTGTTTAGAGACAGCATCCAGGACAAATCGTTCCATCACTTTTCCTGGGATTGAGGTGAGGCAGACTGGTCTACAGTTACCTGGGTTCTCCTTCTTACACTTTTTGAACATTGGGATGGCAGTTGTTCATCTCTAGTCCCTAGGCACCTCTCCTGATCCCCATGACTTAGAAAAGATGATGGAGAGTGGGTTAGCAGTGACTTCCGCCATCTTCTGTAGCATTCACGGGTGCATCCCATCAGGATCCATGGACTTATGTACATCCAAGTTGCCTGACTTATCCTTAACACAGTTCTCATCCACCAAGACAGGCTCCTGTCTTGCCTCGACATCCTCTGGAGCCTCAGCAGTCTGGGCTTTGATATCCAGACAGCTCTCAGAGGTACAGACAGAAGCAAAGAAGGCATTCAGTATCTGTGCTTTCTGTATCCTCTGTCTTCAAGGCAACGACCTCATTCATCAGGGGGCCTACATTGCCTCTAGATTTAGTTTTATCTGCAGAAGCCCTTTTTGTTGCCCTTGACCTCTCTTGCAAGGTTTATTTCCAAGGAGGCCTTGGCTTTCCTAGTTGCATCCCTACATTCTCTCATCAGAGCCTTGTAATTACCCCATGTGGCCATCTCCTCCTTCCATGACCTATAGACTTTCTTCTTTAATTTGCCCTGCAGTTCCCCATTTAACCACACAAGTCTTCTGACTCCCTTCCTTGACTTCTTTCCTGTTGGGCTGCTCTTGTGTTGTGCTTCAAAGAAGTGGTCTTTGAAATTTAACCAGATATCTTGGGCCCTGTTACCTGCCAGTACCCTGTCCCATGGGATTTCCCCTAGAAATTGCTTAAAAAGGCCAAAGTTGGCCCTCCTCAAGAGGTGCCATTCTGCTAAATATTCTGTTCTACCACACGAGACCCTGAACTCTACCATCTCATGGTCACTGCAGCCAAGGCTGCCCTCAACCTTCACTGCTTCATCCAGACCCTCCTTGTTGGCGAGTACAAGATGCAGCAGCGGTCCTCTCTTAGTGGGCTCCTCCACCATTTGCATCAGGAAGTTGTCACCAATGCACTAGAGGAACCTCCTGGACTGTGGATGGCTGGCTGAGTAGGTCTTCCAGCAAGTATCAGGGTAGTTAAAATCTCCCATGAGAATCAGGGCCTGTAGCTGTGAGGCTGTTGTCAGCTGCCTGTAGAAGACCTAATCAACTTCCTCATTCTGATCTGATGGCCTGTAGTAGACACCCAGGACTGTGTTACCCATGCCAGACTGTCCCTTGATCCGCACCCACAAACTCTCAACTGTCTCTTCATCCACCCCTGGACAGAACTCTATATGTTCCAGTTGCTGTCTCACGTAAAGAGCGACTCTGCCACCTTGCCTTTTATTTATTAATTGTTTGTGTCCTTACCCAGGGTCTTAGGTAAGTGAATGCAACTTGCACTGAGGCTCCTGGTGTGAAGTTGGCTTGCACCAGCTAACATCAGTAAACTTGCATGAACTCGAACAGTGCCTTTTGAATTGTGTGCTACTCCCAAGTTCTAGTTTAGAATTTAAACAGGTGTCTTGTAAATTGACATTTTTGCGTTAGGAATGCGTTTGCTTCTTTTCTTGTGTTTGAATTTTGTTGTAGGTTTGGTTTTCTTGCAACTGTTTTCTCCATTTCTGTTACAGCCTAGAAGGGAATAAAAAAGGGTCCAGTGCAGAATCTGCCTCTTTTAGAGGCAATCAACAGATTGTGCTTTCTGACTAGTATGGCATAGGTCAAAGTGATGGAGGCATAGGAACAAACAATAACTTCTTCAGTATTATATTAATAAGCTGATGGATCCAGCCAATTGCATACATCAGTCATTTTGGAGCCTGTTACCTTCTTTCAACTAGTCATGAAGCTGGTACAGCTACAATTTATGTAATAATCAGGTGACCTTTCTATTTCCCTCTCACAGTCAATGTAAACAAGACAGTGTCTTCTTTCAGAGGCTGAAACATTCTGCAGTGTCACTTGGGACCTGTCTGTCTGCCAGGTCATTAGCAGAGCTCTAGAGGTTCATGCAGCTGCAGTGTCAGAGGAGGGAATGCGTTTAAACAGGTTGGTGTGCAGGAGCTGGATCAACTGGTCTTCTCAGGGTGCGGAGAAGAAAGGGTGTTAATGTAGACGCTCTGAATTGCTTAAGTTTTCCTGTGTGAGAACTGTGTCTTGGGGTAAACCAGTCAGTGTTTCCTCTCTGACAAATTCTAGCTTATAGCAAGCACTCAAAATCCTGTGTGCAGGAGCACCTGTGAGGTTCACGGATGTCAAGGGTTTAATCCTCAACTACTAATTTGGCCGTGAGTTTTGCTGCTGATATTAATGGATGCAAGATCAGATCCTGTGTTTGAAGTGATAGCCCAGTCCAAGCAGGGCCAAGAGAGCCTGGAAGGGGTTTGAACCAGTTGGATTTCCCTAGTAGTCTGTGTCTTTCAATCTCATTTGGTGTTCTTGTGGCTCTTTGCTCAGCTTTCCTCTTCCCTGAGAACTCTCTGCATCTGTTTCCTGCTCTTTCTGGTGTTAGACAAGCAGTGGAGCAGAGAGCTCAACTTCTTTCTTTTGTGCAGTATGGTTACGGGCTGCAGAATGAATGGGGCAGCCTAGTGTCACTCTGATAATGTTAGAGTTGGGGAGCTGCTCTGTTTGTGGTCTCACAGAGTGTCTCTGAGTGGGCAGCCTGGCTTCTGTGTGAGACACATTGGTGGTATTAGTCTTGTGCTTATCAGGGCATGCAACAGCCATGGGGGTGCCTTGATCTTCCTTCCAAAGAAAACCAAGGTAAGCAGTAGGCTTAGGTCTTCTCCAGACATAACTGGGAGAAGCTCCTGCATTCCTAACACATGTTGAGGGCTGAGTGTTTTGGTAACTAGCTGAATTTTGAAATCCCTGGCCTTCATAGCCCCTTCTGTGCTCCAAAACAATTGACACCAGCACGTTATTTTTCCTACTGAGAGTTTGCCTGAGCAGTATCTCTACTTGCCCAAACCTGTCTTGGGATCATTACTTGCTGCTTATTGTTGCTGCACTGTATTATGATACTTACTAATGCCTTGTCCCAGGCAGAGAGCAGGAAAATGTGCTTGGACTTACTTGACCACGTTAAGATTGAGTTCAGCTTATCATCCGTGTTCTGTAGATAGCTGCCATGAGCCTTTCAGGGACGGTGATTCGCAGTGTGTGTGACTGCATGGAGAGGGTAATTTGGGAGCAATTGCTTAAGGTCTCTTCCAGCTCAGGAACTGGGGCACAGTAGCAGGTGGTCTCTTCCAGCTCAGGAACTGGGGTACAGTAGCAGGTGGTTGCACAGAACAAATGAAATGACTTTTCTGGCATTGTCCACACAATACTCTGTAAAAGGTAGTTTGCAGTTAGAAAAGTTTATTTAGATTAACAAACAAATCTGGAGAGGAAAAAGCTTTCAAGGTCTCCTAATTTTGAAGATGAAATTTCTGGCTCAGGAAGTGCCTCTACAGTCAATAGCAGGAAGATGTCTTGGGGAAGTACTGTGGGATGAACAGGGAAGGCACGTGCTTTGCTTATGGTTTCTGCTGTTTTTGGCAGGATTCTGTACCAATTGGACCTTTCATCTGACCCATGCAGCCATGCCTCTCTGCTTAATCAGAGTCCAGAGTGATACTGCTTTTATTTATGGTACTACAGGCTGTATCAGCCAGTGAAATCAAGAGAGGAATTAGAAGGAAAGCATCTTTTTTTCTGTTTTAGTACAAATCTCTTCTAAAGCAGATGAGTGAGGAAAAAATTGTATTGTGTATCTAAGAGCTTCATATTTGTTGATACTGGTCTTGCTGGCATCTTTCTGCTGTTCATAAGTGAGAGATCTGTGTAGGCAGTAGAGGCTGAAAATAAATTTTGTATCTCATTTCTTAGCCTTTGTTTAGTCATGTTCATTTCTGTGCTAGTTGGTTACACCCAGATGAACTCTGATACATCTAGCTTTCTACCAGAGCAAGTGGAATTGGTTTTGCCTGAAAGTATTTTAAATACAAAAAGTAAGGACAGAAGATGTCTTGGACACTGAGAGAGCGGAGGAAAAAAGATATGGAAGGACATCACAGTAGATTAGTACATACTGAATGATTTGTAGAGAGAAAGGGAGATAGTAGAAAGTAGTAGAATTCTGGTGGAATTTATTGAGACTATGTTATAAGGTTGGGTGTGGGGTCACAAATAGGGAGATTTTGGTGAATCAGTCCTGTTATTATGGAACTGGGAGACAGTTACCTGTTTCTGTTACTAAAATGAGGTTTCTTCCACATTTTGAAGCTGATGTTTTGTGTTCTGGGATGTGAGAAATCTCCATAGGAGTTACCAGAAAATGGCCAATGTAATGCAGAAGAGTATGGCTTTGGTGAAGAAGCATACTTTTTTAGCTTCGTTTCTATTTTTTACCTGTTTTCTTGCTGATAGCCCAGTCCTCACATTCCTGAGATGGAGATGTCCTGTGTGTATTTAAGCACATGGAACCACAAAATCTGTACTTGCAGCTGATAAATAACTTCTATTGAGCTTCAGCCAGTGAGTGTGCGGCCTGGCCTCCCTGTGCAAGGTATGTCCTGACAGTCTGATACTTGAAGTAAGGTGAGACAGGCTGAGTTTAATAGTTAGCTGTAATGAAGCAGTCATCTGGTTGCTGAGTCATTCCCTTTAAATTAAAGTAAACAATGTTAGGGATTTTCTTTATTTTTTTTAAAAAGAAGTGTTTTGGTAAGTGGCAGTTTCACCCCTCTGTTGCCTATGCAGGAAAACTAGCACATTTGTTAAAGGATAAGCCAGGAAGTCTGTGGTTTCCAGCATGCACATTTTGAATAATATTTACACAGACTATTATTTAATGGGCCATATAAATATTTATCATATGCTCTAGTCCTTTGATCATAAATGCTCGTGTGAAAAGCCATTCTGTCGATGCTGTGATTGGCAGAGAAAGAGGCCATTGCTGGTTTAGTGCTTGCAAGGAATTTTGGCTTCTTGTCCTCTCTTAGCAGTTACAGTCATGGACTAACACAGTCAAGCTTGGACTTTTGTTTGTTCTCTCCCTCTCTGCAAACTCAAGAAGTTGTAAATATGAGACGCTAATTCTGCAGTGGTCAGACAAAACTGTATTCAAGTTTTCAGGCCTTTTGTCTTGGCTGTAAGAAGCCTGATTTCCAGAACTGGGTACATGGGGGTGCAGGAAGTACCACTTGGGAAGTCCATAAGCATGCATCATCCATGCATCAGCTATTTTGGTACTTTCTTAGAAATACTGTGTTTGAATTATTGGCCTGACTGGACCTTTAGGACTTCGTATTTAAGTTGTTTTCCTCATGATCATAATGACTGCAGAAGCTGTATGCTAAGAGGCCCGTAGATACAAAATCCTAACCCGTGTTGTAGTTGCACAACAAGGTTTTCTCTGCACATGATGAAGCACATTGGTGTCCAGAATTCCACCAAGAACTTTGTGCTGGGACCTTCTTGTACCTCTAATCTCTGTTAAAGTGTTTCTTCATTTCTGATTTGGAGCTTCCTGTTGTAGCACAGGAATCTCCTGTAAACCAAAGTGAATGACAACATTCCTCTTTAAATTCTTATTAAACAACTTTGTCTAAACTGCTGAGTTCTTAGGTTCTCTAGAAATACCTCCAGTCCCTAACTGGTAACCTAGAGATGACAGTGGTTTTTGTGGATCTAGCTGACAAGTAGGTGACATGTCAAGTGTGTGGTATTTCAGAAGAAGCCCTTGCACTGAATTCTTGTTGGAAGCAAATCAGATCCTATTGCAGAGATGCTATACTTTGACCAGCCTTGGTAGCTTAGTGCTTGCACAAGGGATGAATATTCACTTTCAGACTTTTTCTGTGAGATATTGAAACATCATTTTGTAAATCTGGATGAGATTTACAAAGAGAACAGCCAGATAAAGTAGGTTTTGTGGACTCTGTCACCTGTTTTTTATGACCACTAATGTACAAGAATAAAGCAGTGGATAAAGACAGACAGATAGTGCTCGAGCACATAAACAAACTGAGCTTCCTGTGCAGTCATTTGCACATGCACATCCTGGCTGCTTAATAAGGGAAAAAAGGCAAAGTAAACATTCTATAAACTGATTTGGTTCCAGGTTTCAAATGTTTGTGGGAAGAATCCAATGCAAAGCTGTAATTTTAAGTGGTGAGTAGGAGGTACTGTGAGTTTTATTCTCTAACATCTGTTAAGCTTGTTCTCAAAGAAGCAAAGACACATTAATGAGCTAAAATCAAGGCTGCCATACAAGGAAGAGACATAAAAAATTAGAGTAATACTGAATGCATGTAAGAAGGAAGTAGGATGTAAAACACTCTCTTTACTGTCTGAATTTTGTGAAGAATAAGTAACAGAGATTTACCCATGTTTGTTTGTTGTTTTTTTTAAATTCAACTTTGCATCTTGTGGTTTATTCTCATCTGTTTATGAGTTAGCAATTAAAGGCAGTGCCAAAACGTAAAACCAGGAAAATTTGTGTGATAGGATCAGGAATGGTCTTATGTGATTTCTTTATAGTAAAATTTCTTGCTAGCAGTATCTGCAGTCCATCTTTTAAACTTTGAGCTGACAATTAAAAATGAATATAATATTTTGGAAACAACATCTTAAGAGTGTTTTTAATAGCCAAGGGCTCAGAGGGAGCAACAGAGAGCTGTGGGTGTTCCCAGCTGACAGATGTGGGATTCATCATGGAGATCAGGAGAACTGGCCTCTGTCACAGAGACATTAGCCTTTGTTAGGCTGACCAGGTGTCTCGGTTTGGGAAG
>VZRI01013282.1:0-15406 GCA_013397515.1 Upupa epops
AGGTGCTGGGCTGGATATGCTCAAAAGGCTTTTCTCAAGAAGCCTGGCCTGTTTTTCTGTGGAGTGTGTCTTGCAGGCTCTCCTATTGTAGTCTAGCAGATAGAGCATGGTGATAAATAGAATTATGTCTTTTTTTCCTTCTGAATGTAAATAAATTGGTCAATCGGTATGCAGTTCGTATTCTTAATTACATTTAGTCTCACTTCCTACTATTTTTCTGTCTGAAAAGAAACATTTGCTTAAATATATTCAGTAATATATATTACTGGCTTATATCCCCCCACTCAACACAGATAAGGCAGTCACTGTCACAGCAGCATTCTACCAGGACTGTGGTGATAGGTCAAGGAGGATGGGTTCAAGCTAAAAGAAGGGAGACAGAGATTAGATCTTAATAAGAAACTCCTCCCTGTAAGGGTGCTAAGGCCCTGGAACAGGTTGCCCAAGGAAGTTGTGGCTGCTCCATCAAGTGTTCAGAGCTCTGGGCAACCTGGTCTGCTTGAGATTGTCCCTGCTCTCTGCAGGTAGGTTGGATACATAACCTTTAGCGGTGCCCTCCAAACTAATCCACTCTGTGATTCTGTGATTCACTTAAAGCTCTGACAGCTCAGGGGCTGCTGAGCTGCAAACAAAGGTTTGTTCTCTCTCAGAAGGGTCTTTCAGCGAGCCCTTGATTTCTGTTTTCCTAGAACAGTATGTGCACACAATCTGGGCGCTGTTAGTGCAAACATATCTTCCTCCGCAGCTTCTGTCACATGAAGCTGTACTCCTGTACCTCATCCAACCCTCTCTCAGTTGTCTTGGTAATATCTTTCAATTGTGTTATTTACAGTATACATATTAAATTCTCTCAAATTCTGCGGAACAGGGGGTTTGGAGTTTTTTTTGCTACACATTACCAAGACCAGTAGGTAATTCCTTTGATACAGGATCATTACAATCATCCAATTCTCGGGACTGGAAAGGACTTCCAGGATCATCAAGTTCAGCCCTCATCCCAGCATCTCCCCAACCCTTAGACCATGGCCTCTGTCTAACTCCAGAGACAGTGACTCCACCACCTCCATGGGCAGCTTGTTCCAGTGCCCAACTGCTCTGTCAGGGAATTGCTCTCCAACCACATAAAAACCACAGAGCACTTCATATCCCTTTCAAACTATGGAGCTTTTCCTCCATCAGAGTGACATTGTTGGCACTCACCAGTTTTCAGCTATCATGACTTAGATGAAACCCCTGCACCAGCTATTTCACGTTTAGTTCCTTAGAAAGCACAGATTGCAAGCCCTGAAAAATCATCACATAAAGGGAATTAGTAGGAATCAAGGAATCAAGGATAACAGAATCACAGAATCATCAAGGTCGGAAGAGACCTCCAAACTCATCCAATCCAACCATCACCCCAACCCCACCCTTTCCACTAAACCCTGTTCCCCAGGGCCACCTCTACTCATTTGTTGAACCCCTCCAGGGATGTTGACTCCACCTCCTCTCTGGGCAGCCTGTTCCAACCTCTCTGTCAGGGATTTCTCCTGATGTCCTGTTCTTTTCTTACACTAGCAAAATACAGGGCAAAAATAGCCTGGGAAAACACCAACACTGCTAATCTCCAAGAAAAGCCAACATGATAAAGGACCTGTGTCCCATTAACTGCCTGCAGATACAGCAAAGGCTTCCCTTATCAGAGCCCTGTGAGCCTGTCAGCGACAATAAACCTCATCTCCACATGCTCTGGGTTAACCTCCTTAGGCAGCTAGGCACCACACAGCTGCACCCATAAAGAGATTTTATTTCTCTGATATTAGTTCCAGAGCCCCCAGCGCAGGAAGGGGATTGAGCTGTTGGAACACATCTAGAGGAGGGCCACAAGGATGAGTGGAGGGCTGGAGTTGAATAAATCTGGGGACAGCTGAGGTTTCAGTAGTGGTAACTATCCTCTTCCTCAGTTATTACTTTATCGCCCCTCTTTTTCTCTTTTTTCCTAAATCCAGTGGTACAGGGACAGCCTGGGGGGGTTGAAATGCCTACAGAGAAGGAGACTCCACAGCCACCCTGGGCAGCCCCTTCCAGGGCTCTGGCACTCTCACCAGGAAGAAGTTGCTTCTCCTCTGGATGTGGAACCTCCTCTGTTCCAGCTGACAGCCGGTGCCCCTTGTCCTAGCATTGGGTGTCCCTGAGCAGAGCCTGGCTCCTTCCTCCTGGCCCCCGTCCTTTCCATATTGATCAACAGTCATGGGGTCCCCCATCAGGTTCCTTTTTTCCCAGCTCAAGAGCCCCAGATCCCTCTGCCTTTCCTCATCAGGGAGATGCTCCACTCCTTTCATCCTCATTTATTGTTGTGGTAGTCCTTTCAGCAGCAATAAAGATCAAATCTCAGAGCTAAGGGTCACCTGGTAACAAAGAATTCATAGCTATCTGGAATGCTCCCCTTTACCAGCTTCCCACAAACAACGCTGAATACACATTGCCCCTGCAACCCCCTACTGCAAGGGAGTATCTTTCTCCTCACATAACTCTGCCATTCAGTGCTGGTTTAATACAGAAACACTATGATCATGATCACAACTTGTGATCAGATTGCTCGTTGTCTCATTTGATGGTAACTATAGTAACAGAGTTGTGCAATTATCAATTGTTAGTCCACATCCTATCTAAATAAAGATAGAATCTGAGTTATGTCTCTTAATGACATCTGCATAATTAAGAGCTTATTACAATTTTAGAAGTATTTTTTGCATTAATGAATATTTAGTCTGGTGGAAGAGTACAGGTGTTTATTTTCCCACGTACCAGTTCTTTTTTCCCATCTATTAGCTATTTTTTATCCTATTAGCTATTTTTTCTCCCATGTATCAGGTAGATTTTTATATAGAATCATAACAGATGAGAGGGGACCTCTAAATATCATCCAGTTCAATCCCCCTGCCACAGCAGGATCACCTAGACCAAGTCACACAGGAACACATCCAGGCAGGTCTGGGACATCTCCAGAGGAGGAGACTCGACAACCCCCCTGGGCAGTCTGTTCCAGTGCTCTGGTACCCTCCCTGGGAAGAAGTTCATGCTAATATTGAGATGGAACTTCCTCAGTTCCAGCTGGCACCCATTGCCCCTTGTCCTGTAACCAGATGACCTTGAGAACAGCCTGACTCCATCCTGCTGACACCCACCCCTCACATTTTTATAGACATGAATGAGGTCACCCCTCAGCCTCCTCTTTTCCGAGCTTAAGAGACCCAGCTCCCTCCCCTCATCAGGGAGATGCTCTACAGCAGCCTGTTACAACCCCTCATTACTCTGGCAGTTGTGAGGCTCCAAGAATGAACTTCTCTGTCTCCATACTGCATTAATGAGCAGGCTGCCCCCTACTACGTCCAAGACCAGATGGCTCCTAGCTAGAAACCCACTCTGGACTGGCAACTTTGTAGAGGATTTAGGGGGACCAGATGGTTCATTTTCTGTGGTCCAGCATAGCGCTGACCCAGCCTTCCCTATAGCTTCAACCTTGTTGGACCTTGGAAACTGCAGCAGTGAAGAAGAAAGAGCTACTAACAGACCAGTGGAGAGAGCAATCCCCTCAATGAGATGAAGGGTAAGGCAGCAGAGTGAACTGTTGGGCTTGCAGCTTTGGCATGGACCTGGGAAAGCTTTCTCCTACTGAAAGATCAGAAGACACAGGACACTGCTGTTGAATAAATCTGGGGACAGCTGAGATTTCTGTAGTAGTAACTATCCTCTTCCTCAGTTATTACTTTAATTCCCTCACCTCTTTTTCTCCTTTACCCCTCCCCTTTTCCTTCTTTTTCTTTTCACTCTCTCTTCATCACTCTCTCTATCATCTATTGTTAATCCTTATGTCAGCTGCACCTGACTCCATCTGAGTCTCTACTATTCTAAAATCTTCCCTGAATCCAGTCAAAACAGATTGGGACAGCCGTGTTTCACACACAGTGACAGCACTGGCATCCGTGAGAGGGTTACTAGAATGTCCTTGGGCTGAAGACATCTGAGGTTCCACCACCTAGTCCTTAAGTTTAGATAGGAGTAAAGGGACAGATGAACAAGTGTCCCTCTAAGCTCTGTCTGTACTGTATGACCACTCTGGTTTTGTCCTGGTTCTAGTAAGGCTGCAGGATAAGTCATCCAAGTGGTGTGAGATTTACAGATCATAGAATCATAGGATTGGGAAGGGACCTCCAAAGGACATCCAGTCCAACTCCCCTGCAACAGGCAGGGTCAGCAGCCAGCAAACCAGGTTGCCCAGAGCCCCATCCAGCCTGAGCTTGAATGGCTCCAAGGATGGGGCCTCCAGCCCTTCTCTGGGCAGTCTGGTGCAGGGATCCCCCACCCTCAGATTCAAAGCCTTTTTCTAGTTGTCTGACCTCACTCTGCCCTTTTCCACCTTCAAACCAGGACCCTTCATCCTATCGTTCCCTGATGAACAGTTAAAAGTTTGCCAGCAGTTTATCACTCACATATTGATGTTTCACAATTATTACAGACATGGAATCACACCTTTCAAGGCTGAAAGAAAATTGATGCCCAAGTAATAAGAACCTATTTCCAGGGCTGCAGCAAGAGTGACCAGTGGGTTGAAGGAGGAGATACTCCCCCTCTATTCTGCTCTCGTGAGACTCCATCTGAAGGACTGCATCCAGTTCTGGAGACCCCAAAACAGGAAGGAGATTGAGCTGNTGGAAGTGTCCAAGGCTAGATTGGATGGTACCTCGAGCACACTAGTCTGGTGGGGGGTGTCCCTGCTCATGGCAGGGGGGTTGGACCTGGATGATCTTGAAGGTCCCTTCCAACCTCAACAATTCTAGGAATCTTTAACCTGACACCATCTATGCTGGAGAAATTCAGAACATTCAGATGGAGCAACATGTCTCCGAGAAAGGATTAATTTCCTCACATCAATTAATAATGATTTAATTAAGCAGCAGACATTCTCATGGGAAGTTTGTAGCCTTAGAATTCTCTGAGGGTTGTCTAAACCCCACAAACATATTGAACCCGGTAGCCTGAGATGTGAAGTAAATAAGATTAGCAGAGAAAATAGGCAATTAGGTGAGAAACTCATTTACATGTTTGTCATTCACCAAGTTTACTTGTGCAACACTGCTAGATGAATAATTAAAGGCTTCCTCTACGTTAAGAAAATAAAACAGCTGACAAAGTCAGGAACAGCTTCTATGGCTGCTGGTGAGGGGAAGCATCCTGAAATATCCTGGCTTCTCATTAGAGAAGAGCAGGTTGAAATGGGATGCCAGGAAGAAATTCTCGAGCAAGAGGGGTGTTGAACACTGGAACAGGTTGCCCAAGGAGGGAGTTGAGGTCCCATCTCTGACTATATTCAAGGGAAGGCTGGACAAGGCTCTGGGCAACTTGATCTGGTTGAGGCTCTTGTGAGGCCTCATCTTGAGTGGTGTGTTCAGTTCTGCACCCCTCATGACAGGAAAGACATGGAGAATATGTCCTTCTCTGGAGATGTTCCAGATCTGCCTAGATGTGTTCCTGTACGACTTGGTCTAGGTGATCCTCCTGTGGCAAGGGGATTGGACTGGTTGATCTTCCGAGGTCCCTTCCAATCACTAACATTCTGTTCTCAGCCTAGAGGACTCTTTTCCTTCCCATCAATTAAACTCAGTTATCCACTCCATCAGCAAAGCCATGGGTGAGCACTGTGTTTTAAATGCCTCATAGAGAAAGTTTCCCCAAAGAGTTGTAAGCAAATATTTCTAAACGCATGAACCCAGATTGCAGATCTAAGAAACCTATGACACAAGGTATCTGGTGGCTTTTCAAGACCCAAGTCGTCAGGGTAAATAGTACCAGAGATTTTCTTCAATGGATTAATTTGCCATCCAATAGGACACTAACATTTCTCTTTTCTTGGGGGCAGGAGAGTTCCTTTGGACCTCAGGCTTTGTCATCAACCAATAAATTCACTAAAATATTAAATTAGGAAAGGTTTTTCAGCCAGTTAGAAATAAATTAGAATATAAAGAAAAAGTGAGACTTGCAGGGAAAGGCTGATGAGGAGAGGCTGAGGGAGCTGGGGATGTTTGGGTTGGAGGAGACTCAGGGGGAACTTTCTCCCCCTCTCCACTTCCCTGAAGGGAGGTTGCAGTCAGGTGGGGATCGGGCTCTTCTCCCCAGTAACCAGTGCCAGGGTGAGAGGGCAGGGCCTGAAGCTGCCAGGAAAGGGTTAGGTTGGATATTAGGAAGCCCTTCCTCTCGGAAAGGGTGCTCAGAGCCTGGACTGGACTGTCCAGGGCAGTGGGGGAGTCCCTGTGTCTGGAGGTGTTGAAGGTCAGCCTGGCTGTGGCCGTTTAGTGCCCTGGTGTGGCTGATGGGGTGATGTTAGGTGCTGGGCTGGGCTGGAGGGGCTCAGAGGGCTTTCCTGCCTGTTGAAGGGGGTTTGCATAGGTGGTTAATCCTTCCCAATTATTTCAGCTTAAGAGTCAATTTAGCCTCCGTTTTTAGTCTTTGACTAAAATCTTTAATCACTTACTTAACCCAGCAAGAACCTTCGGCTAGTTGTATTCTCACTGCACCCTTTCCCCTGGCTCTCTGCTCATTTCAGGAAGAATCCAACATTACAGGTAGCTGCTGAGGAAAGTGGTTTTAAGATGCAGTGATTCACCTGTCATGTTCCTCATTATCCCCAGTCCAAGCTCCTTTGTGCTAAACCAAATTCTTTTCAAATGATTCACATAATTAAATGTCCTTTGAAGAAGATTATTTCAAGCTTTTGTATTTTAAAAGGGAAATCATAGAGTTATAAGGTATTGAAAGGGCCCTTGAAAGATCATCCAGTCCAATCCCCCTCTGCAACAGCAGGATCACCCAGACTAAGTTGCACAGGAGCACATCCAGACAGGTCTGGAACATCTCCAGAGAAGGAGACTTCACAATGCCCCTGGGCAGCCTGTTCCAATGCTCCAGTACCCTCCCTGGGAAAACGTTCCTGCTGATATTGATATGGAACCTCCTCTGTTCCAGCTGGCCCCTTGTCCTACCACCAGATGACCTTGAAAAGAGCCTGGCTCCATCCTCCTAACACCCACCCCTCACATATTTATAGACATGAATGAGGTCACCCCTCAGCATCCTCTTCTCCAAGCTCAAGAGACCCAGCTCCCTCAGCCTCTCCTCATCAGGGAGGTGTTCCACTTCCTTCATCATCTTTGTTCCTCTATGCTGGACACTCTCCAGCAGCTTCTGTGTCTTTCTGAGACTGCAGGGCCCAGAACTGGACACAATTCTCCAGATGTAGTCTCACCAGTGCAGAGTAGCAAGAGAGAAAAACGTCTCTCGATCTGCTAATCACCCCCCTTCTGATCCCTCCCCCCCACCCCCCAGATGCTGTTGGCCCTCTTGGATTATCGCTGCCGAAATCCTTGCTGCAGTAAAACCTTCACCTCCTGAATCTCTGTGATTTCACAAGCAATTCAGTTCAGGAATGAGTGGAACATAAATGAATAGGAGTGTGCTCAGTGATTGCCTTTATCTCAGGGCGACACAGCGGATGTTTTCCACACACAGATGCATAGTCTGGGTCCTCTAGGAGGAAAAGAATAGGAGCAGGAGGATGTCTTTTGTTAGCAGAATGTTCTCTAAGCGAGCTGGGGGATATAGTTCAATCAAATGAGGCTGGAAAATGAAGGATCAGTACTGAAGAGAAACCAACACCTGAAGAAAGGAAAAAAAACCATCAGTAAGTTGAAAACCACCCCATAAAGACAAAAAAACCAACCCCAATAAAGAAAAAAATCGAACAATTTGAAAAACCTAGTAAATACTTATAAAGCCTCAATAAATAAAAACCCATACAATAAAAAAAGCTCCCCAAAAACTAAGAACTCGCCAATGAATGAAAACAATACCCCCAATAAATGAAAAATACCCCCAATAAATTAAAAAATACCCCAATAAATTAAAAAAGTACCCCCAATAGATGGAACATCATATACCCCAAATAAATTGAAAAAAAAAAACCACATTAAAAAAAAACCCAATAAAATAAAATATAACCCCAATAAATGAAAAATTACCCCCATAAATGAAAAATATCCTCTATAAATGAAAAAACTCAGTAAATTAAAAATTACTCGATAAATGAAAAATACTCCCAATAAATGAAAAAAATACCAACATTAAAAAAATACCCCAATAAACTAAAAAATACCTCCAATAAATGAAACATCATATACCCCCATAAATGAAAAACCCCTCAATAAATTAAAAACACCCCAATAAATGAAAAAGACCCCCAATAAATGGAAAATACCCTTAATAAATGAAAAAATCCTCCTATAAAGGAAAAATACCCCCAATAAGTGAAAAAAAACCCTATAAATGAAAAAAATACCCCCATAAATATCCTGCTTGAGTGGCAGGCTTGGATCTGAAAGGTTTGAAGGCCTCTTCCAGTCATAATCAACTGTGTGAAATCAAAAACCCCTCCCCCAAAAATCAAAAGCGCCCTAAGAACAAACCCCTTGATTAATAGCAAAGTGAAGTGGGTGAGATGGTGGATTAACCCAAGTTCAAATCGGAGCTCCATCAACTCAAGTATCAGACTTTATATTTAGAGTTCATTTTCAAACTGCTTTTCTGGCTCTTGTCCAATTTTCTTCTCTTGTTGTATTTAGGATGTGAGTCCTGGCTCAGACAGAGGGAAGCTCTGGAAGCGGATGGGTTTTATATATAGCTGCTCCTCCTGTGAGGAAGAGCTCTCTGTGTTTAATCAAGAAAATCTGTGTATGGAAACTGACAATTTACAGCAACTCCCTTCACCCAGATCTTCTTAATTTGATCAACTCCTAGGGCTCTTCCAACATTAATGATGCTGGGATTAACAGTAGCCAGGACCTCCATCTTTCTGAGGGACAGATGAGTCAGAGAAACTCTCCCTAGAATCAGAGGAGTTCAGGGACATCCCTTGCTTTGCACTTCCAAAGGTTGAAGAAAACCTGCGTATTCTTCTGGCAGGGTCCACAAAGCCCTCCTTACCATCTCCCTCACCTCTGCTCTCTTAGAGCAGTCAGCTACTGTGCTGACATTAGGTCAGAAGATGGGCTGGATGAGCTCAGAGGTCTTTTCCAGCCTCAATGAGTGTGATTTTTACAGAATCTGAAAACCTCTACTTGAAGAAATGTTGATGCCTTTTTAAAACATCTGATTCTGGGCCCCTCTATTCCAGAAGAACACATAGCTGCTGGAGAGAGTCCAGTGCAGAGGCACAAGGATGATGAAGGGAAGAAAACATCTCCCTGATGAGGAAAGGCTGAGGGAGCTGGGGCTCTTGAGCTGGGAAAAAAGGAGCCTGAAGGGAGACCCCATGACTGTTGATCAATATGGAAACGACGGGGGTCAGGAGGAAGGAGCCAGGCTCTGCTCAGGGGCACCCAATGCTAGGACAAGGGGCACTGGCTGTCAGCTGGAACAGAGGATGTTCCACATCCAGAGGAGAAGCAACTTCTTCCCGGTGAGGGTTGCCAGAGCCCTGGAAGGAGCTGCCCAGGGGGGCTGTGGAGTCTCCTTCTCTGGGAAGGTTTCAAACCCTCCCGGACTGTTCCTGTACCACTGGATCTAGGGACTCCTGCTGTGGCAGGGGGATTGGACTGGATGATCTTTCGAGGTCCCTTCCAATCCCTAACACTGTGACTCTGTGATAATAATCTCAGCTTGACAAGAAGTTTAATTTAATAACAGAGCTACATTTCACCAAGTAAAACTGTGAATCCTGATGAGTTGATTCCTGCCCCACTCCCGTCCTAGCCGGGTTCAGCACTCTGAGCTCCTCTTCTCCCAGCTCGTCTGCATTACCTTGCAGCCCCTATTAAGGCAGCCCTTCAGCCAGAGATGTTCCAGCAGAGGAAGGAGAATGACTTGGTGGTCTTCGAACAGGTCAGAGCACAGTGTAAGTAGCAGCCTGATGCTCAGAGAGGAAGGTGAGTTTGAACAATTTCTTTCCCTGCAGGCTGCACTGTTTTTTGAGGTTTTGAAGGAGATTTCACGTTAGTGAAACTTAACTCCTTGTGTTACCAGAAGAGGCTGTGGGATGCTGTTCTAAAGTGCCTGTTGCTGAGATATTTGGTTCTCATGTTGCTTTCTCACTGGTGTTGGATCTTTCTTTGGACTGATTGGGGGCTCAGGTGGCTCAGAAAGCCAACAGCATACTGGCTTGGATCAGCCCTAGTGTGGCCAGCAGGAGTAAGGAAAGGATTGTCTCCCCATTCTGGGCACAGGTGAGATCAAACCTCAAGTACCGGGGCTGGGTCTGCGCACTATGATTACAGAAGCACATTGAGGGGTGGAATGGGCGTAGAAAAGAGCAAAGCTAGTGGAGGGCCTAGGGAAGGGACAGCTTAGAGAGGTGGGTGCTGGTCTCTTCTCACAGGTCATTAGTGATAGAACAACAAGGACTGGCCTCAAGCTGCTCCAGGAGAGGGTTAGGCTGGACAATAGAGAACATTCTTCATTGAAGGAGCAGTCAGGGTTTAGCACAGGCTGCTCAGGGAGGGGGTTGAGTTCCCGTCCCTGGAAGTGTTTATAGATGGTTTTGATGTGGTGCTGAGAGCTCTGGTCTAGTGGTGACCTTAGTAGAGTAGGGTTAATGGTTGGACTGGATGTTGTCCAAGGATGTGTTCCAACGTGACTGAGTCTGTGATTCTATGATTACTCACCCTGTTGCCTGTCTAGCTCTGCATTCACAAAGGACACTTCTCTGAGTGGCACTGGCTAGAGTGGCAGTCAACACCTTTCAAAGAGCTGGTGAATCATTTCAGCTCATGTGGGCTCCTTCTCATGATGATGCTAGAAGTTCAAGCTCTGTCATGAACCTCCTCTTCCAAGAAACAGCTTTTCCTTCTGTCATCTTTACCCTTGTGAGTGGAGCTGCAGAGAAAAAGCAGGGGTCTCTGCACGTGAATTGGAAAGAGTTTTGTGTGAGCTGGAGGAGAACGGTGAAAGAAGCCGTTGGAACAGTTCTTCTCTCTCCACAGCCCTGCTCAGTTCAGCTTCTGCTTTCTTCTACTGAGCCTGGGTCTGGAAAGGGGTAGAAGATGCTCTGCTTTAACCAGATTAACATAAAAGACCCCCAGACACTCTCAGCTCAGTAAAAACTATGCAAGATGTTAGGGATCTGTAGATTAAAAAACATTAAGAGGGCAGTCCTGGCTTGGATCAGCATCAGTGTGACCAGCAGGACTAGGGATGTCATTCTCCCCTGGACTGGGCATGGGGGTAGGGGAGGCCTCCCCTCGAGTACTGGGGCAGTAAAAATGAGAATCAATGAATAAAAATGGAAAGAATAATGAAAATAATAACTGAAATGAAAAAAACATTAAAAAGTTAAAAGAAACATGAAAATAAATAAAATTTTAAGATTAAAATACAAAATAAAATTAAAAATGAAAATAAAAGTTAAAACAAAAGTGAAAATAAATATTANTAAAATAAAAAAAGAAGTTTTAATTTATTTAGTTCAAAGCAGGACCTGAAGCTGCCAGGTGAGGGTTAGGTTGGATGTTAGGAAGCCCTTCCTCAGGGAAAGGGTGCTCAGAGCCTGGACTGGACTGCCCAGGGCAGTGGGAGAGTCCCTGTGTCTGGAGGTGTTGAAGGATAGCCTGGCTGTGGCCCTTAGTGCCCTGGTCTGGCTGACGGGGGGATGTTAGATGCTGGGCTGGATGAGCTCCGAGGGCTTTGCCAGCCTCAGTCACTGTAAGATTCTGTGGACATTAGGAAAAAGTTCATTGGAAGGGGCATCAGGCCTTGGAACAGAGTTTCTCAGGGAGGGGGTTGAATCACCATCCCTGGATGTGTTGAAAAGTCACGTAGATGTGGAGCTTAGGGACAGTGTTATCATTGGCCTTGGGAACGCTAGCTTAATGGTTGGACTCACTCCAACCGGATTGATTCTATGATCTCATTGAACTAGAGGAATAAAAAGCTGCCACAGTCTGAGACACCTGATGTTTTCTTTACTTTCTTCACCCTGTGATCTCTCACGCCCCACTAACTTGTGAATAACAGAACTCTCCTGGTCCACTGAGAGCTTCCTTTATTGTTGGGATGAGGAAGCCCAATGCTTCCAAGTGCGAGTATTTCGGTCTCTCTATAGAAATCGCTTGGTGCTGTGAGCCCGCAGCTCCACAGCCTCCTGCTGCTTGAGATCAAGACTCTGATTTCATGAATAGGTAGAAATAGGTGATAAGTTATGATGGAAAGTGTTTGCTACGTGTTTTACTGTGCATTTAGCTGCAGAGGGCAGTTCAATGCTACTGCAGTTAAAACAAAGTTAAAAATGAGGGTGAATAAATGAAAATGGAAATGAAAATGGAAATAATAATTGAAAAGAAAAAAATTAAGATAAAACGGAAATTAAAATGATGCACAATTTAAGATTAAAATTCAAAAATACAAAGTAAGAATGAAAATAAAAGTTAAAAATGAAAATGAATTGAAATTTATGATTAAAATTAAAAAATTAAAATACAGTTAAATAAAAAATTTTATAAGTAAAATAAAATGAATTTGTTTTCATTTTTCTTTAAGATTAAAATACAAAATAAAATTTAAAATGAAAATACATTAAAGATTAAAATTAAAAAATACAAAAGAGTAAAAATGAAAATGAAAGTTGAAACGAAAATGAAAATAAATTAAAAATAAAAATTTAAAATAGAGATAAAATGGAAAGGAGAATAAGTTAAAATTAAAAATTAGAATTACAAAATATAAAAAAGCTAAAAGAAAATTAATTAAATGGAAAAATTAGAATTAGAAAATATAAAATAAAAAGCTAAAAGAAAATTAAAAAATAAAAGGAAAAATAGGAGTTAGAAAATCTAAAGTAAAAAAAATTAAAAATTTAAAATAAAAATGTTCATAAATTTTCATTTATTTATTTCAGGGCAGAGACTGAAGCTGCCAGGGGAGGGTTAGGTTGTATGCCAGGAAGCTATTCCTCATGGAAAGGGTGCTCAGAGCCTGGACTGGACTGCCCAGGGCAGTGGGGGAGTCCCCTGTGTCTGGAGGTGTTGAAGGACAGCCTGGCTCTGGCCCTGAGTGCCCTGGTCTGGCTGATGGGGTGATGTTAGGTGCTGGGCTGGAGGAGCTCAGAGCGCTTCTCCAGCCTCAATAATTCAGTGATTCTGTGGAAGGGGAGGTATTTTTTCTCTCTTAATAGGTTTGTCAGTAGGGGTAGTGTTCAGCATGTGATGTCAGATACGACGCTTAAGCCGGACAGATAAGCAGGGAAGTCTTCCATACAAAATCCTTCCCCTAATTCTGCTCTCACTGCTTCTGAGAACCGTTGTTAGGGCCTGGCAAGAACAAAGATGCTATTCAAGAACAAAAGCAGCTTTTTATTGACTGCTTCTTGGCATGAAGGAAAACTCTGTCGAGGTTCTGAAGGAAAAGCTGGGTGATACAAAGACACTGACTGGTGGGCAATCAAGGCAAAGCTGTATTTCAGAGTCACCTCAGCAGCAACCTGTCTGCTCTGGCAAAGTCACAGGAACACTGTAGTCCAAGTAATTTTATCCTAAGCAGAAAGATGTACAATAGTGATGAGTAGAAGAAGTATTTCTCTGATACCTTCTCGATGTGTTGTTGGCCTCAGGAAAGTAGCTGAGATTATTATCGTAGAGTCACAGAGTGTTAAGGATTGGAAGGGACCTCAAAAGATCATCCAGTCCAGTCCCCTGCCACAGCAGGAGTCCCCAGATCCAGTGGTACAGGAACAGTCCAGGAGGGTTTGAAACCTTCCCAGAGAAGGAGACTCCACAACCCCCCTGGGCAGCTCCTTCCAGGGCTCTGGCAACCCTCACCGGGAAGAAGTTGCTTCTCCTCTGGATGTGGAACCTCCTCTGTTCCAGCTGACAGCCGGTGCCCCTTGTCTTAGCATTGGGTGCCCCTGAGCAGAGCCTGGCTCCTTCCTCCTAACCCCCATCATTTCCATATTGATCAACAGTCATGGGGTCCCCCTTCAGGCTCCTTTTTTCCCAGCTCAAGAGCCCCAGCTCCCTCAGCCGTTCCTCATCAGGGAGATGTTTTCTTCCCTTCATCATCCTTGTGCCTCTGCACTGGACTCTCTCCAGCAGCTATGTGTTCTTCTGGAATAGAGGGGCCCAGAATCAGATGTTTTAAAAAGGCATCAACATTTCTTCAAGTAGAGGTTTTCAGATTCTGTAAAAATCACACTCATTGAGGCTGGAAAAGACCTCTGAGCTCATCCAGCCCATCTTCTGACCTAATGNCTCATCCTCCAGGCTTGGCCCTCATCCCCCTGCCCTTGGCCCTGTTCAACCTCATCCCGTTGGCCCCTGCCCATTGCCCCAGCCTGTCCAGACCTCTCTGCAGGACAGAAACATAGCATCATCAGGGATTGGAAGGGACCTTGAAAAACCATCCAGTCCAATCCCCCTGCCACAACAAAATCACCCAGACCAAGTCCAGGTGGGTTTCAAATGTCTCCAGAGAAGGAGACTCCATAAACCCCCCTGGCAGCCCCTTCCAGTGCCCCATCACCCTCACTGGGAAGAAGTTATAGAATCACAGAATCAGTCAGGGTTGGAAGGGACCACAGGATCATCCAGTTCCACCCTCTGCCATGGGCAGGGACACCCCACCCTAGATTAGGCTGGCCAGAGCCTCGTCCAGCCCTTTCTCCCTTCCATCATCTTCCTCCCCTCCTGGATTCTTCTTTCATAAAAAGTGGATTTGTTTGCTAAGATTCTTTTTGAACATTAGAACACAAACAAGACCTGAGACAGCTGTAAAAATTTTCCATGTCTCCTCTCTTATTACATTATGTATTTGCTCAGAGTCAGTTGTTGTTATTCCCTCTTTACCCATCTATCTTCTCTGTTCTGGGGCTGAAGCAGAGAGATTTAACTGGATTAGTGAGAAAGCATCTGTAGGAACTCAGCCTCTCCGGTTCAGTTTTGGGTCTCAAGAAGAAAGGCTTCAGATTTAGCAAATAAATATGGGTTGGCTCATGAGTTTGACAAAGAAGTACACAAATCCTTCTGGTGAGGGCTAAGTTGGGGAGCAGTTGGAAAGTAAAACATGGAGATGGCAGCATCTAACACTGATGCTTCCAAAACCACCCCTCTTCCAGAGTTTAAAATCTGAATGAGTGCTAAAATATTCCCTTAAATACAGCTGTAGATGCTAAGATCCAGTCTGAACCAATCCTGGCACAACCTGACCCCAGTTCCTCTGTGCTATTGCTAGTCCCTAGGGAGAAGAGGCCAACCCTGCCTCTCTGCACTCTCCCTTCAGGTAGCTGTAGATGGAAAATGGAACTGCAGCAGCAAGAGTCTCCAATCGTCATCCATGCTGCTTCCTTTAGTTTGTGGCAGGAGCAGTCGAATGCAGAGTTGTTCTGGTTGCT
>VZRI01013284.1:605-19469 GCA_013397515.1 Upupa epops
GGAAGTACAACAGCTCTCTTATGAGGAAAGGCTGAGGGAGCTGGGTCTCTTTAGTTTGGAGAAGAGGAGGCTGAGGGGTGAACTCATTATGTGAGGGTGGGTGTCAGTAGGATGGATCCAGACTCTTCTCAGGGTCACCTAGTGATAAGACAAGGGCCAATGGGTGCAAGCTGGAACATAGGAGGTTCTATAGAAATATCAGAAGGCACTTCTGCACAGTAAGGATAATGGAGCACTAGAACAGGCTGACCAGGGAGGTTGTGGAATCTCCTTCTCTGGAGACTTCAAGACCAGCCTGGATGTGTTCCTGCACGACTTGGTGCAGGGGGATTCCAGTAGATGATCTTTGAGGACCCTTCCAATCCCTAATTATTTTATGATTCTATTGTTAAAAAATACAAGACACCATTTACCTTTCAGAGACAGCTATTTTATTTATTAATAGGAAGCATTTTATTTATACCTGTAAGCTATCCTTAAATGTCTTTTTTTTTTTGAGTTCTGAAGTAGATACTTCATTTATATTTATGAGCTATAATTCCTATTTCTGAAACAATTCTTTATTTCTTAAAGATCTCTTTGACATTTCTGATGAAGGATTGCTGATTTTCTCAGAGCAGTCTGAAAATTGCTTGATAGAGGAATGTTAATTTAAACAATTTTGAAGTGGAAATTTTTGCCTTTATTAATTGCTGTGGTAAATCTTTTTTGGTTTGATGTTTTAAGATATAGAAGATATGGTATTCTGCTGGGTACACTTTCATCAAACTCAATTTAAGGCTGGATTGTTGAGTGGCATGACATAATGTTAAAATAAATAACATTTGTGCTTTTTCAGGTCTTGCCTGTGAAGACAGTCTTTAATGTCGCTGCCTACATTTAACTACATTTAACAATACAGAATTCTAAGCATACTACAGTCAAGGGAAAGCCATACATTGATTTCTGAAAATTTTATATCAACCTTGAACAGATTAATAGTAAAAAACTCAAACATGCTTAGCTAGCTTAGAAATAGTCATGAAAAGCTTTCAAGCAGACATTATTATGATGTTCTCATCATGATGTCTTCTAATTAATCATGTATCCCAAAATGAGAGAGAGCCTTTAAATTAATCATCAGTTATTTCAAGATTTTTCTGCCTTTTACCTCTGGTACTGCTTTCCCTACATTTTGCCCATGCATGTCCAGGAAGCACCTACCCTCTTAGAGCTCATGACAGGCAGGAGAGCTACGTCTCCTGTCATGGTCTCCTAGGTGTCCCAGCACCTGCCTTGAGTCAAGGAATGCTTTCTGATGTTACTCCATTACCTTGGATTCTAGTTAACTTAACAAAAGTCATGCATTATGAAACTACTTGTCATATTCACAGTAAGAAAGTAATATTTATTTTAGAAAACACATGAATGAAAGTAGAAGGAAATTACACAGAAGCTACACTAAGATTAGATTCAAGTTCACTTTTTCTATCAGCCTGGCCATGCTGTCATAGTAAAGGGGCCTAAATGAGCATCCTAGCAAAGATCTTTTACCAGATTGTTTTTTCATGTTTTCTAGGAGATCTAAGACATGTTTAAACTTTCCTCTTGAATATTCCTCTAAATTGACTTTTCTAATACAAGATTGACTTTTAATTAACATAAGCCTCTTTCCATATTCACATAGATGTCTCGATGTCTCGCTTTCCAATGCCCCCCTACCTCTTCATTTAGTAAACATCTCTCTTTAAATAAAATGTAAAACATACCCCATCTTTGGTGTCAGTTTGACATTCTTCAGTCTGTAGATATCACTGTTCATATATATGTTATAATAATCAGCACAATAAGACGTACAATTAAATCTACTAAACAGTAATTTAATATAGTTTATTATTTGCTGGTAACTTGGGAACATACCTGTTGTCAGACAAGCACTTTGAGGTGTCAACTGAATTGGCATAGATCCCCTAACCATTTTTAAATAAGTGCCTTTATACTACTACAATATTAAGACATTGTAATGAGAAATATATTTGAACCATGTTCTTTTAAACACAGTAGTCAGTTTAAACTTTTCATTAATATGTTACTAAAGCCTTAATACAGGCAAGCACTGTAGTTGCTGCCACAAAAATACAGCAATTTGTTATCTGAGAAGTTAATTAGAAAGTTCAATTCTTCAGATATTATCTGGAGTAAACGTACAACAGGAGAGATCACTAAGCTCCACATTTCTGTGTAACCATAACCATAGGGAATAAAGTGTACTGTGGAAGCTTCTGTGGAAATACCAATGTCTGACGCAAAACATGAAGTGGAAAACATGGATCCTTCGACACTTTATTGTGAAATTGACTGGCAGCCAATGGATAAAAAATACAGTGAATTTCCCTATTAGTTTCAGTATAGGGTATGAATCTATGTGTGTATTGTAGCTTTGTTTTAATGGTTGAAATTGTGTTTTGTAAGATTTGAATAAAATCTATTCAGTTCTTTGAAAAGATAACCATATTACAGACATATCATAAAGTTTTGTAATATTCAATTATGTCTTCATTTTGCTGCACATAATAGTCCTATTTTTTTACTGTGTATGAATTATGTAGGCAGTACATACTCATTTCTAACATGCCACACAATCAAGTATTTTGTATATGCCTTGATGCACTTTATTGTGAAATCCTCAAAAATATTTCAGGGAAATACCAGTATGCTAGAATGAACATTTTTGTCTCCAACTGCAGTGTCAAGTGAGATTGCACAAAAGTAGCTCTGCTATACATAAAACATACTGCTGTGTTACTGTTTGATTTTGAAGGATTACAGTTTACATATTTTAGGCCAAGAATATTATTCTTTGTAAATTTATTTTTGTAAAAATTATCCAAATTTTCCCTGTGTGCTGGTTAATTAAATACATGAAATTTACTGATGCTCTGACTCCTCGTGGGGTCAATGACGTATTTTTTCCAATATCAAGCATAATTCTGTTACTGATAGTTCAGTTCAGACAAGAATACAGCTTCTCTGGGATCTGGGAGGTTAAAGTGTTTCTGCTGCTGAGAAAAAAACAAAGCTATGAATCAATTCCTATTGGGCTCTAGGAAAGGTCTTTGGACCATAATTACTATTGGCCCATTTCACGATTTGAAATTTAGTGTAGTTTTGATGATTTCATTTCATATTAGCCTTCATTCATAAATCCTGAAAAAATGCCTAACTACTGGTCTTTTCCGTTGCCTCTGAAATACCAATCTCACAAGTGGATTAATCAAAGACATAGGTTAGTATTTCTCAGATAATAATTTCATTTACAGAATAACAGAATTATTGAGGCAATTATTAATTGATAGTTATAGAGTGTGATAAAGTCCCCCCTGAATCTCCTCCTCTCCAGGCTAAGCAACCCAGCTCCCTCAGCCTCTTCTTATAAGACTTTCCCTATAGTCCCCTCACCAGCCCTGTTGGTCTCCTCTTTATCTGCTCCATCCAGTAAGTCAGTATCTTTCTTGAAGTGAGGGACTCAGAGCTGCACTCAGTACTCCAGGAGAGGCCTCACCAGTGCCCAGTGCAGTGAGGGAATTTTGTCCCTAGTCCTGCTGGACACAATATACTTCATACAAGTCAGGATGCCATTGGACTTCTGTGCCACCTGGGCACACTGCTGGCTCATATTCACCTGGTTGTCAACCCGTGCTCCCAGGCCACTCTCTGCTAGGCAGCTTTCCAGCCATTCATCCCCCAGTCTGTTCTTTGTTTTGTTCTATTTGTTATTTTTTTTGGGTTTTGTCTGGAACAATAATTCGAGCATTTTTAATTACAAATTAATAAATATTTATGACAGTGTTGTTTACTTTGATACTATATGAGTACAAATGTGAGACGTTAAAGTGCCAGAGATATGTCTGAAATAAATACCTCAGCTTTTACTTGAAAACCTGAAAAGGTATCTGTAGCAGCCCACAGGATGGCCTTGAATAAAAATAGCTTTCTCACTGTAAGGAGTAGAAAAGATAGAAAATATGTCTAAAAGTTCTGCAGTGGAGGACAGGGAGGAAAACAGAAATGTGTCAGAATATTTAGGACATTTAAACATAAAATCATATGTGCAGTGTGAAAATCTTTTCTCTGAATGTTTTACTAATATGCAAATCACCAATAATTTTATACAGAACTGAATACAGTGAGTACCTGCATTTTTTTGCTGATTCTTATTTTGAGTGATAACATTTTTATACATTTATTTACTCATTGATATTGGAGGGGGCAATCATACAGTTAGTTTTTAAGGAATCCTATGATACATTTTGATTTTTCTGGTCACTAAATAGTTTTTCTTCAGTTCAAAACACTTGGAAGGTTCACCACATCTTTCAATATCTGTAATTATTGTTTTCTAAGCCAAGTCTTTTTCAATGTATAATTTCACAAACAGGACAGCACTCAACCAGAAATCTTAACACTGGTCAACAGCCTTTCACATGTAGCTGTATAGTCACAGGATACGACATCCAGTCTCTTGTCAACATTGAATGATAGAATGAACATTCTCTTTCTTTCTCTCTTTCAAGATTTAAAGTTTCATAAAATCACTATTGGAACCTTTTCCTTCATGCTTTCATACCTGTCAAATTACATCAACATCACCACCTCGTAAAGGCAGCTGTGCAGCAGTGAAAATCAAAAAAATATCAGGGCTTCCAGTCTCTTACAGAAGCCAGACCGATCAGCCTTTGCATGAAAAAAACAAGTCATTAAAGTGATCTAGTTTTTTCATGATTTCAAACCTAAAGCTGTGTTTATCTGTAAATAAACAGAGGCAGATTATTCTAGCACTACTATGTATAGTACTACTTGCTATGTTTATTCCTAGACTATAGAAAGAATGAATATATTAAAAAATGATATAATTTTTCTAACAAAATTGAAACCTATGAAAAGATCATGAATGTAACCTTTTGGCATAGTTTATTTTTTGGAAAATACACTGAATGTAAGAGCATCTTAGATAGTTCGTGGACTTGCTAGCTACTACGAGATTTGATCTCAAGCAACTAATAATATCACAAAGCAGCAATAAATTGTTATGTACCTGGAATAGAGGTCATGTAAGATAATAAAATTAATTTCACAAAATGTCTTTGGAAAAAGAGACATCTGACATCTGATGTTTTTTTCTTTGTCTTTCACCAAATTATGTTTCAGTTTAGAGGAATGTAAAGTTACGCTTTAAAGCTAAGCACAGGCTTTTACTAGAAATTTAACTGAGTCCAGTGAGTCTTCCCTATCAGTTCTGAGACTTATATTTCTATAATTGGCCTTTTCTCAAGGGCAATCCACCACATGGCTTGATGAAAAGTACCTATTTCTGGAAACAAAGTAAGACTAGTCTGGTAAGAACAAGGAAAACAGTGTTGTTTGTAGAGATACTCCATGTATATTTACTTATCTATAGAATTTAACCTTGATTTTCATCTAGTTTTTTTGCTGCACCTTTAATGAAGTAACACACGATCCCTTCATTTCTTTGTGAGTAGTGTAAGAAATTGTTCATTATATATAGAATGTATGCTTCAGATGATTAAAAATGCTCATACATAACATCATAGAAGAGATCATAGAATCATAGAATTACACATAAATAGAATCATAACATTTGGAAGAGACCTCAAACTGCCAACCCAACACCACCATACCCAGTAAACCACATTGTCAAGCCCCAGATCTACACATTTTTAAAGCACCTCCAGGAATGGTGACTTCACTACTTCCCTGAACAGTCTTTTCCAACACCTGACCACTCTGTCAGTGAAGAAATTTTTCCTAATGATCAATCTAAATCTCTCCTAGAACAGCTTGAGAGCATTTTCTTTTGTTCTATTGCTACCACTCTACAATGTCCTTTCAGCTAAAGGGCAATAACATCTCCCCTTGGTCTCCTTTTCTCCAGAGCAAACATCCTCAGTTCCTTCAGCTGCTCCTCACAAGACCTGCCCTCCAGACCCTTCACTAGCTTCTTTGCTCTTCTTAAATTATGATAATGACTTCTTTTCCATTTTCTAGCAGTCAGCTGAGCTTTCAAATTCCAGTTTCTGCTTTTGAGCTTTCTGATAGTGAGTCTCTTTTTATCCTCTCTCTTAGGAAGACTAGTTCTTCTTTCCTTAAAGGAAAAGGTTACCAAATTCTGCTCAGCAGGAGTGTTTACTGTCTGCTTGTAGGGCCTCAGTTAATTTCTGGAGAGATTAACTCTGCTTTTATTCCTTTTATTTTCTTTCTTTTTATCTTCTTAGGTCTAAGTGTGCCTTGATTTTACCCTTCATCAACCAGTTGGAAAAGGGCAACATTGTTAATGTTAACCAGGAGTCTTCTGTAGTAGTAATCATTGAATTATTAGCTTCTGCTGTACAGGACATCAGTTCAAACTACCTATTATTCTCCTTGGAATTCAGCTTTATAAGTCTATAATTTTAATGTAGTTTATTAATAAACATAAATCACTCCCTTTCATACCTCTTTGGGGGGTGGGGGGCATTTGTCCATCTGATTAAAGTAGGCCTGCAGTATGGATTCAAGAGAAATTCTTACATACTTCTTTGGACTTCCATCAAGAGCTGCAATAGGACAGGATTAATTTGTATGGTAATCACTGGCAAACTGCATGGATATGGAAAACTGTACACTTGGCTCTATCAGGAGGAGTGTACCTATAAGACTGAAGGCAAGTGTTTTACTCTCTTGAGCATTGATGAGGCCATACCTGGAACACTGTCTACTTTTTGTGCTCCCAGCTCAAGAAGTGCTTTGTAAAATTGAGGGAATCCATCAGCAGGCCTCCGATGTGGCTGAGAGCATGTGAGGAGAGGAGTTTAGCCAGCTAGCCTTGCTTAATCTGGTAAAGAGATGGCTGAGGAGAAAGCAAAATGATTTTTATTGCTGCCATATTTTTCATTAGATTCAACTACAAGGGACCATGCTTAACCTGAACTACCGTTGATGGTGGTCCTGTTCCACATGGGAGGTTAGAATTCCAGAGGTTCTTTCCAGGCAAAATTTATACAACTATATAGTACTTGCTTTGCAATTTTTTGGAAATCCATAATTCCACTTACTACTACTGTAATGGTTTAGCAAGAGGGTCTAAATCGGTTTGGGTTGGTGCCTGTAATTCTAGCACAACAACTAGCTCTCATCCGGAGTTCAACAGGCAATGAAGCAACTTTGCTAGAATAGACAACAGTTTATTTAACCCATCACCAAGAAGAAAATGAAAAAAACCCCAAAGAAGCAAAAGAATCAAAAAGGTAAAACAGAAAGTGCATCACAATGCCTTTATACACACTAAGAGAAATAGGAGACAGCCAACACATTGGATTCTGGCCTTAAATGAGAGCTCTGGGATAAGAGAGTGGACACAAAGACTCATAACAGCCACCCCACTTTCCAGAAGAGAAAAGGTGGGTGGGTGAGGAGAAAGGGAGTGGCAGGAATACAGCACAAAATATACATTTGGTGCTTATGGAAAAATTCCTTTTCACCATCCTCTTGCAGACATCAGCACTCTGTGATGTCTCCAGCATACTTCTAGCTCCTGTTGGCTCAGGGTTCTTCTTCGAGACTATAGCAGTGTCAAATGTGGAGTATATAACAGGGTTCCAGACTCTCTCTCTGCCAAAGTCTTAGGAGATCAGTATTTGTGATCTCTCTTTCTCTCTCTTAGTAGAGGCTTCTCTCATCTCTCTCAGTGGCTTTACCAGCCCAGTGGAGACAAGGCAACATGGCGCTGGTTACTTGGAGCTACCCCTGTTATGACAATAGGCTTTTTGGGGTCTTGTCCAAGGGCTTTCTATAGGCCTTATACAGAACCTTTCTTTCTTCTCCCTTGTTGTAGGCACCAAGGTGGTTAAGAGCTCACCTTTGTCTGGCATCTTCAAAGGTGTTCACTGTAGAGCAGCTGTTTGGAGGGGTTGCCTTTACTCTGGTCCACTACCAAGGACAGGAACAAGCTGGTGCAGTTTTTCTGTATCTGAGCCCACAGTGAAAGAGGGGAGGGCTGCATGTTCACCACCACAGAAGGCTGTTTGCAGGTACTGAGACTGGCTTGCCTGTTTGGCCTCTCTGTGTTTGAGCTCTTGTGCAAAAGAGGGCTATAGCTACCCCGGCAACAGAGTTGCAGCTGGGCTGAGACTTTCTTTTTCCTTCCACCCTTCAGTGGCCGGAGGTTCAATGGCAGCTAAAGCACAAGGAAAAGGTGAATATGGTGCAGAGAAGTGAGAGAAGAAAGAGGAAGTACCTTCTCTTCATATACTCTGTCCGCCAATCACCTGTACAGTCTACACACTGCAGCAGGAGGTCTGCTAGGAAAGCTGCCTCCAGCTTCAAAATAAAATGCTTTTTTGGCATAAAAGCACCACAACTAATACTTGAAGATTCGGTGATTTTCAAACCAGAATAATTACTCACCAGCTTAAGCAGTTGAATATAGTATAGGGGACCAATGAAGGGTATAAATCCATGCATGCATCAGCTTTTATGGCAACATGATCAAGGGGGATACAGTCAGGTTAGCAAACTATAGATTTGTGCTGAAAGTTAATTTATATGACTAACTAATAGTAATTCATGTAGAGAATGTGGATTATTTCAGGCCTTAAAAGTGTGAAGCTAATTTTTTCATTAATAAAAGCTTGGGTTTCAAGCCACCTAAATTTGCATATGTGAGACATTCTCAAAGAAGAGTACAGAATTGTTCTTGTTTGTAAGCATCTTTAGGATCAGGACTTAATGGTTATGCGTATGTAGGAGCAAGAGAACGTACAGAAGTTTTGCTTTCATAATGTCAACCTTTTACCATGATTTGGCACACAAAGAGTACCACACAAAACAACTGCAAATAGAAAAATGTGTCAATGTGTAGTAAAGTTTCTATGTCAAAACAACATCAAAACATTAAAAGGAGCCATTTGTGATGTCAATGAAAGAACTACAATGCCACTAATTCACACTGCTCTCTTTTTCTTACCTAATTGTTTATGTGCTTTAAAGGAATGCAGCTTTCTCAATAGGTGGTACTGCTTTGGAACAATTCAGTTTCAACCACTAGTCCCTAAAAGGCCAGGTAAATGTAATATCCATCAGCACATTTTTAAAATGCAGTTTAAATCTGTGAAATTCTAGGTGTGACAACTCATCTTCTGAAAATCACAGGATCACAAGGAAACATTTTTCTGAAACGTGTGCCTATAAGAAGTTTGATTTTATTTTGAATCATGAGTTACAGCCTACAGGAAGAAAACAACCAGTATCAGATAACAAGAAGTTAAAATCATATTGTAATTTAAGACAATAAAATACTTCTCCTTCAGTCTTTGCATCAAATTTAACTTTCTGTGACAACACAACAGAAATAAGTAAATTTTGTATTTTAGCATAATTATCAATATGTCAATTTATTCTAACTTCATAGCACATATAAAACCACAACGTGACATAATTCAACACAGTACAGATATCTGTGACCCTTTCAAACAGTAATCAGTTCCAAGCCAATGTCCAGTGAGAATTTTGGTGCTTAATTTTTATACTGTATATGTGCCGTATCCTTGAAGTAATTTTGTGCTATTAATCTCTTATTTTAAAGATACTTAAATTAGATAATTTAAAGATAATTAAAAATCATGATTCTGAGTGAGCCCTACATATTAGACAAACAATATTCTCTAAAGATTTCAGAGGAGTTGACCTAAGCAAAGAAATTCTAATTGATACTAAATGTTTCCCGCATGCTTCTATGACTAACAGTGTTAGCAACATAGTGGTTCAATCAGTTTGTAATGGCTAATTTTCTCCAAGTATATTACAAGCATTTCAGTTCATAAGCATTAATTCAGACCAACTATGGAAACTAAAGACTTTAAATCCCAGCTGCAATCAGGAATGGAGAGTTGTTTCTTCACGCCCTCCACTCCCCCCAAATGTAGGCAGTATTGCTATTGCAAGCTTATGATAAACCAAGTCTGAATCAGCAAAAATTAGCCCATTTCATGGTAGTTTTGCCAATAGCATTTTACATTCCGCCTGTTTTCTCCTGCAGTTTCGGCTGAATGCTTTCTGTCCATGTCATCTGTTTTAAACACCACTGACTTCCCCAGGCAATTCCTCCTTCCTCTTTTCTCACCTCGTTCAGACATACACAAAAGCAAAAAGCTGAGAGAATAAATAGTCGTGTACCATGTTCTGAAGGTCAACAGATACAGGATTTGTAAGCCCAGTCAAGAAAAAAAATTCTGAAGTCAAGAGCTTTGGTAAAGTGTGCAACAGCACTTTAAATTGAACTTTGGCTCTATTTTAGCGTATATAGAGTGGGTTCTGTTAAACTACAGTTTTGTGGAAGAGAATGCTTTTTTTTTTTTTTTTCTCATAAGCAGCAGTATTAAGAGCCTTGAACTCACATCCTCTCCTTTACCATTACTGTCAGAACCTCTTCAAACTGGAACTCAAATGTTTTTTAAAGGCTGTGGCTTACAGAAGCTATCATTTGGACATTTACAGTTCCAAAACTCATGGGTATTTAAGATGTGTTCATTTCAATCACAATTCCAAAATAATATTTATTTTACTTTTCATCATCAGCTCTTCATGCTTTTCCTCTTCAATGCTCATCGTATTTTGGCATTGGGGGAGTCAGAACTACACTTTTCTTCTGTAAAAGATGTTTCTGAAAGTGGCTGTTCACTGGTTTGGTTAGAAGTAGTTCCTAAACTGCTTGGATAGACATTCATAAGAATTAAGAGAATGAGGGAAGGAAAGCATGAAATAGTATTTGTCAATACTCTTAATAAATAAAGATAGGTTTTGGTTTACATGACAAAAAAAATATTTCCTAAAAACCTTGTCCATTAACCATGAAAATGGTATTAAAATAATGGAAATAATTCCATTAATATATCTTTTGGTAAGTATATTTTGAATAATTTAAAAATACATCCTTAAGGTATAAAAAAACAGTCCAAGGACAAACATTTAACTGCATATTGTAGTTACTAAAATAAGAATGATCAAAAAAGATTTTAATAATGTTTTATCTGAGTAACTCTTGCATTCTGTATTTCTTTTTGCTGATTGATCTATGTAAGCTCAGCAACCACCAGAACACATTTATAATGTAGTGCATATGGTAATACCAGAAGTCCTCACTTGGAAGATCAGCTATATTATTTTAATGACTGGAATTTACTGTATACTTCTTCCAAGTTTTTTCTTGACCACTTGGTTATCCTGATGACTTAAATCTTCTGCTCATCCATAGGGACAGAAATTAGATATCATATTAAATAAATTATACTAAAGAGTCTAAGTTATTTTCTACATTAAACACATGTCAAAAAATGCTGTTACTGTGAATTTCTCATCTGAGTATTCACACCACAAAGTTTTGTGTCTTTCATACTTCTTTTTTTCTTTTCTTATTTTCCCCACCATTTCTGAGTCAGGCTTTCAGATTGGTCTGATTGGTATCTGAGTCAGTACTTCAGATTTTGCCTTGCTTTTAGTTCTTTATTTCTCAATCTGTTCTTCTCTTTGAATATCACTCTCGCTTTACACAGTCATCTTTTACTTTAAATAGCTCACTGAACTGTAACTGTGTAGGAATTGATTTAGAGTACATCAACAGCTCAGTGCTCCACAGGGAACTACTGAGGGCCAAGTTATCACTATGCTCCAACACAGCTGGTTCCTGTTAAGTTGAGTCTGAGATGCTGTATAGGTAACATTAGGATAGGTAAGCAATAAGCAGTACTATGAGACCTTTGCATCTTATGCCTTTTCCTAGTGTAAGGGCAGCACTATACACAAAAAAATATATATAAAAAAACCCCAAACCACCCTACTGTGACTTGTCTGACTGTAAGGACTGTGAATCGCTGTATTACAAAGTATGCTACTTTGTGTCTTGAGGTCTTAAGGCTACAAGCCAGCCACAGTGCATGCTGCAACTTGGCTGTAGAAGCAGCTTGAATCTACCTGTGCTGAGATACCCCTGTGGCTGGAAAATTAGTGTGTGATGGAGTCCTCATCTCACATAAGCCTCAAAAACACAAGTAGTATCTCCACTCCTTTATGCAGACAATCACACCACCACATGGTTCTGGAAAATTAATTTTGTGAGTCTGATTATTGAGGAAATTGAGCATTTGGCAGAAACCTGGTTATGGAGTTTATCACCATTTACAAATTGTATATGAAGGATGGAACACTTTTCTTCAGAAGAAACTGTATGTGAGGTTATGCTACAGCTATGGGAATATGCTTCTCATGTGGCTATTTCTGTCTAATTTAGTGGATAATAGTAAGGCTACATTTATTTTACTTTATTTTCTCCTTCTTTATTACTGCTGAAGATGCAAACATGTATTCAGGTAGAGTTCAGCAGGCACACCTTTCCTTACTTTCCACATTACTGATGCTGCTTGAGTTGTGGACTCAGTAAGGCAATAGAGTTCAGATTGAGATCAAGGGAACCATCGTACTTGGATAAAACTTGGGAGCTTTTGCACGTGTTTTTTTATGATGTAGAGAGTGAAGTAGGCTAATTTTATTTGCCAAAATAGCTCTTGGTTAATCAGACAAGTTGTAAAGATTGTCTACTTGGATTTGTCTGTTCTAGATGCTTATGCTTATTTTAGTTATTCATTTTGTACTGTAGCTGCATGTTGGAAAACATGGTAAACTCTGTTTGCTGCATTTCACACCAGAGAAAACATGAGGAGAGTGTTTAATGGGAGTTAATCTGTGTTATACCAAAGGTAAAAAATTATTAACAGATACTTAAATATTAATTACAGAATATAGAGCAATGATGAAAACTCAAAATGAAAAGGGGGATTTGAAGAATATTTTCTGAACTTTTAATCCACATGAAAAAATAACAATAAATAAATAAAGGAAATCCAGGAAATAATCTCATTTTTCTTTAGAAGTGTTGTTGTACAGTTTCTTTTTTTTGTTTTGTAAGATGTAATTGTCCATGTGAAACAATTTGTTATGAACATATGGCAGTGGAAGGACAAAAAAAAAACCTACAAGAATAATTCTCTGTGCCACCAAGGGGATTGTTTGAAATGACATAATGGTTAACACCTAAGAAGACAAGAAGAAAATGAAAGAATTCTGACAGATCTGGAAAATCCATCATACTGCTTGTGCAGAATCAAGTTGCTACCTTTCAAAAACATTCTCTAGAATTAAGGTAAAAAAAATTGCTGTCTCAGTCTGTATGTGAAAAAAATATTTTACACAATCAGATTACTTAGAGGACAGCTTTTAAGCTGACCTCAGCTGCATGAATATGTATATGTAGTTCCCTATCCGTTCCAGTTGGGAAATGAAGTTCATTAGCTTAAAATTGAGGTAAATGATGGAACCAGCAGCTAGTATGTATATAACTAGGAATCATTCAGAAAAAGATTGTGTGGATAGTTCTTCGTGCTTCAGTGAAAATCTCAATATCTTCGTTTAATTTATATTTTGTTGGGATTAAATTGGTGGATGTTGCACTAAAGTGCTCAGGTTCCATTTTAGTAGCTCTGATGTCGAGTAATTCCTGGAGGATACTGTTGACAAATAACTTGGATGAAGTAGCATCCTAAACTGCCAGAACTGTTTGGTAGGTGTTTAAATGTCAAAGTCCTGACATCATGCACAAGTATCTTAGCGTCAGCTACATCACAGTAGCTCAGCTGATAATCAGTAACTTGTGTGACTCTTACACTTTATTTGGGCATGGCCATGTGCCAAAATACTTATGTATACTGAGACATATCTTAAGGATAATATTATCAATTATAATGATTACTATTAAGAATAGTAATGTGTATTTAAACAGGCATGGACAGATTTTGCCCATAATATTTTTGATATACGTGTCCCAGACAATTGTTATATCTTTGCCTGCTGGAGATACCTGTCCCGATTTACTCCATGTTTTAAAGAAGTGAGCTTAATTGCTTTCAATAATTCTTATTTATTCTGGCACTATTCATCAGATATGTAAAACTGTGGTAGGCTTTGCACAAGCTCTCTTGTCACTAAATACAATGAGAAATGATGGTATGAAAGACCTTTAAAAAAGAACACAGCAACTCAGTGACTAAGGATCCTTTCTCATGAGAATTTATAATAATAAAAACAATTATGTTATTGTTTTAATTTATCTTTTTCTAGCTAACATTTAAACCAATTAAGCAATGTTATTCTTTTAACTCAGTGCTGCTGCATTTAGATTCTATCTCAGCAAGTAAGTGAATATTAAAATGTTTTTGGTTGGTAACATTGCAATAGACCTTCACTGAAATTTAAGCTCATATATTGTAGTTAGGTCATTCTGACAGAGGCAGAGGTTGCTTCTGGCTCCTGAGAGAGTACTGAACACTTAATCAGTTGTTGGGAAGATCAAGTGTTCATGGTCTTGATCTTTGAAGAACAGGGAAAACACATCTTACAGATAGTCTGTTTCAGTTCTAAAACAAATATGTGTGTTAATCTTCTGAACAAGTGACAGTAGATTCAGATTTAGGTGTTTAGACATACATTATTTTAGAATGAAAAATTAAAAACTAAATAGAAAATTTTACATATTCCTGTTTTTTTTGTAATTCCCATTAACAATTTGAACTTATTTTTCCTCTAGCACCTGGGAAAGCTGACTTAGAATATGATTAAACAAGAGCTGTAATTGAAAATCCCTAAAAAGAGATTATTTTACTTTACCCATTAAGTTTTTTGGTTATACTGTTAATCATATGCCTAGGGACTTTAAAAATTCAAGCAGAATTTTTCATTAATACCTAAAATTTTTTACTGAGTCAAATACTGGCACTTCAGTAAGCATATGGAGATGACTGTACTGTGTGTTCACTTACCATTGCATACAGCATACTGCAGTTTTCTACCATAAAGCCTTCCACAATACGAATTTTCTCTGAAAAGTGTTAGTCTCTAGGGATTACACTTCTTGAAACTGTCAAGAAGTTTAAAGTGTTTCTTAGATGAAAGCAGATGTTCACTTATGCTTGAGGATGGTTGAATTTTGATGAATTAAAATATGCATTTTCACCATTTTCTGAAAAGATTTAAAAAAAAAATCCAACCTGTGTGTATTTATTTTGTGGTACAAATTTGTTGGAGGAGGGAAACTTTAAACAACCACATTTCTATTAGTATGATGCCAGTGCCAGATGCCCAGAACCTGGAGAGGGTCATAGGTCAGCAAGAGAACACCTGAAGAGAAGCACAGCGGGATTTCAGACAGTAAACAAGCTTCATTGGGGGCCTAAATTGCATGATCTATATCTCTGTGTGTGGGTATTTGTGAGTACAGTTTGTGTGCTGTGCTTTCATTAAGACCTTGGAGACTACAAATTGCAAAGCCTAGCAGTGATTGAATGTTCACAAAACTTCAAAACATGTAAACAGAAAACTTTGAACAATGAAGCATTGTTCAGGGATGTTGTGGATGCCTCCTCCTTGAAAGTGTTCAAGGGCAGTTTGAATGGGACTCTGTGAATCCGTTCTAGTGTGATGTGTCCCTGTCCATTGCAGGAGTGTTGCAACTAGATGATCTTTAAGATATCTTCCAACCCAAGCCTGTGATTATGAAATTAATTTCATTTTTACATTGTTCATAATACAGACAGATAAAGTGGATCAATAAACGACTTTAATAATTGTGAATAAATACACTCATGTAAATCCCTTAATTTACTGCTATTTCAGTGGTACAGGACATGACCAAATTCCTTAAGTTCTGTAGTCTCTTTAAAAATGGGGGGGAGGAGGGGAGTGCGTGGTTTCTTTGCTTGTTTTCCAATTTTGCAACCTCTTTCTTATTTTAGAGAGGCTGATTTCCAGTGATGCACCATATTTAATGCTTTGGTTGTACATCTGATTGGACCAGATCCTATAAATTTTTAGTGAAATTTCTATGATTTTATGAGCTTGTACACCAGTTAGCCGCAGGTTGTGTTAACAAGACTTAGATTAGCTACTTGAGACATACTTGTGTTACATTGTTATAAATATACGTTTCATAAAATGTCACATTAATGCCAAATTTTCTGGACTACAGTTATTCTCTCCCTAAAACTTTCTCTATCAAGAGAAACCATTCTTCGGTGTTCTTGATCCTACAGCTTTGCAGGTATCGTACAAAGGTGCCCTTGTTCTTTGTTATCCTATACATACAAATATTTTAACCTTTTTTTTTTTAAATAAAGAGGTGTGGAAAAAGTGGTCATACATTTTATTACCTGTAACTGTGGCTAGATGCATGGTTACATTTTTGTATCTTCAACAAACACTGCTTCTTTCATTCACATGTATTTGGTTTCCCAGCTTACACAAACTTCTTCACAGAAATTTTAAAATTCAATTGCTCTTATTCAACTTAACTGAAAATATAAGTAATGAAATCCTAAAACCATGCAAGAACTCAGCTTGCTTAATTCTCATTTCAAGACATGTTATGGATTATTAAGACTTTTTGTGGTGCAAAAAAGGAAAAATATTTCTTGTTGCTGCTCCTGAATTCAGAACTGAAAACACCGTATCCACATCCTGCTTCCCTTAAAATGGTAGATTAACCCGAGTTTTTTGTATTTGTGACCAAAAAGCTGTTACTGAATCAGATGCCTGTAATCACAGGATAATCAAAAGATGAAACTGCCTAAGAATTACTTGTGGTGAAATCTTGAGCTATTGGATTACAAATTTCAGGCCAGATCAAAAATAAAAATAGGTCTTAACTTTATAATGGAGTTTAACTAAATATTTTTCAATAAGAACACAATCAAACAAATTTGTTTATTGAGGGTCATGACTGCTTATCTAGTAAAGACTTAATTAAATTCACAAATGAAGACTCGATCATAAGAGTTGTATTATTATTTTCCCTATTTTAATAGAAATACTAGTCTGCGGACAAGAAGAAATGTCTCAGTTGATATCCTCTGCATTTGACTCATTCTCCTATAGTTCATCTCTAAGTTGTTATTGCACCTGAGCAGAAAGCAAATAAGCTTTCCCCAGCTGTTGTAGTCCAGAACTGAAGTATTACTTCTATTATGCAGTTACTATGGTCATCCTGGCAGGTGAAGTGAGAGACTGGATACAGGAGTAATGAAATGTGACAGCTCTTTTCTTTTTATAAGCTTCTGGTGAGATTCAGAAGGTCTGGGGTGTAATGGTGAAACCTTTACTGAAAACACTGGAAGACAGGAACTGCAAGATGACAGATTTAAAAATTGTGTCAATTAACTAGCATACTTGACATGAAAAACATACAGATGGAAAGATATCTAAAACACTATCATCTTAGGAAGAACTCATATTGATGTTTCAATAAGATACAAATCATTATTACAGTATTAATTAAGGATACTCTTTCAAAGCAGAAATAGAAGGAAGTGCAGAGGAAGAAATGTTGGCATTAAGTTATGCCACTAGTTGAAATGAACTCTGACATTCAGTAAACTATTTTTTAAAAATTTGAGACATTTTCTGTCAGGAACAGAAATTGAAATGACCAGTACTAGAATACTGAAAAACAAAACCAAGACTAGACCTGGAATAAATGCCCGTGGGGAATTTTTTTCCAAATTTCTGATTTAGAACAAGCAAGAGGTATTGATTCAAGATATCTGTAAATGTGGTATCAAACAGAAATAGCCATGGTGAGTCTGGAGAGTTCTTAGCTTAAATAATAAAGACCACCAAAGGATTTTAAGAAAAAGAACCTATCACCAGTTTGAGAAAAAAGCACATTACACTACTGGAGGAAACTCCTTTCTACAGTACCTTTCCAGTAAGTTTTGGACAAGACCACTTCTGCTTCTTTAGTCACTTACATCAAAGTCATTTAATCAAAGTGACACTGCAAATTGTGAGTCAGAGTGCTTTCCTATTCTGGATACTAGTAGGACAAATCTGCTGGCCTCTAAAGTCACAGAATCATCATGGCTGGAAAAGACCTCCAGGATTATCAATCCAAACATTTCCCTAACCCCTAGACAGTGGCCTATGTTTTTAAACACCTCCAGGGGTTGTGATGTTCCAACATCTAACCACTCACTCAGTGAAGAATTTCTTCCCAAAACTTCAAAATAAACCTCCCCAACACAATTTGAGGTCATTTCCTCTCATCCTATCAGTGATTTCGGAGAAGAGACCAGCACCAACCTTGCTACAACCTCCTTTTAGGTAGATGTAGAAAGCTATAAGATCTCCTCTCAGCGCCCTCTTCTCTAAACTAAATAACATTAGTTTCCTCACCTGCTCTCAATAAGGCCTGTTTTCCAGACCTCTCTCCAACCTCACTGCCCTTCTCTGGACACCTAAATGTCCTTCTTATACTGTGGCACCCAAAACTGGAAACAGTACTTAAGGTGTGATCTTACAACTGCAGAGTACAGGGGGACCATCACCTCCCTACTCATGCCGGTTATACCCTTCCCAATTCAGGCCAGGATACTGTTTGCCTTCTTGGCCACCTGGGCACACTGCTGGCTCATGTTTAGCCAGCTGTCAACCAACACCCCCACGTCCTTTTCTGCCAGTCAGCTCTTCAGCCACTCTTCTCAAAGTCTGTAGTGCCGGTGGATATGACCGAAGTGCGTGACCTAGCACTTGGCCCTGTTAAAACAAACCCTGTTAGCCTCAGCTCACCACTGCAGCCTGTCTAAATCCTGGTGCAGAGCCTCCCTGCCCTCAAGCAGATTGACACTCTAGTTTAATTTTGTGTCATCTGCAAATTTACTGAGGGTGCATTCAATCCCCTCATCCGGGTCATTGATAAAGATGTTAAATCTGGAGTGTTAAATCTGGAGAGGA
>VZRI01013284.1:20818-80806 GCA_013397515.1 Upupa epops
GTCAACTCAAAACTTGATTTTTTTTTCAAACAGTTGAGATGTGAATATATGTATTTATAATCCAGCATTATAGTCATCTACTGTTTTCAGTAATCATATTCTCAGCCTGACCTTGGATTTCTCCAGGGATGGGGCTTCCACTGCTTCTCTTGGAAAACTATTCCATGCCACAGTTTCTGCTGGAAGACATGATTTCTAGGCAAGGCCAAACCCAGAACCTCGCTGTGTGACTTGCTGCCACACTCACATGTGTTTTGGAAGCTGGAGTTAGTGAATCTAATTTTCAGTACAGTTAAAGGGAACTGAAAGCCCGGTGAAAATATAGCCCTTTTATTTAGATACTTACATGTTTTACTTGCAGTACTTAAATACACTGAAGACACTTAGATGCTTTCAGTGTCTGCTTTATAAAACATGACTGTAACCACAGGAAAAATAAGAAATTTGTCATCATTTTGTCACAGGTCAAGAGCTGTAAAAATGTACTGATCTGATTCAAGTTAAAATTTTTCTGGGATGTCAAATACAGAGCTGGGATGGTAAATACAGAGCTCTTAATTTTGACGTACTTCTCTACCCTCATCAATGCTGTTGCTATTCTTGAGGCAACAAAGACTGTCCAAGAAGATTCTAGCCTTTTCTATGAGCATGGCATTTCACGTTTCAATAAATGATTCTTGACACAATGTGCAAATATATCACTACAGTATTAGAAAAGTATTTAATCATATTATTAACACTTTGCATTTCAGAATAATGAACTAGTCTGTACTTTGTATTCGCTTTGTATTGTTTCAGAAATTGCTATAAACTGTGCAGTTTCACTTTTTTGCTATGAGTTTACTAAAATCTTGTGGATCATGCAGAACTTCTAGGGAAAATAAAACAAAACACTTCTAGTGTTCCACTATTCCAGCATAGTGAAAGTACTCATGGTATCCAAGACAGTGAAAAGGTCAAGAAGTATTATCAGATGCTATCAAAACAATCTGAATCTTGTACTGTAATGACTGAAAAACATATAATATGTAACAAGAGACCCTACAGACACTTAACAGGAATCTAAGTTGTTTGCAAAGTACATAAAGGATAAATGAGTGTTGCTTCACCTGTGTGCTCATTAGAATATTAATGTGTTTATATATATAGTATTATATATATATACACACATGGACAGAAGTAAAGTAGTCTCTAGAAATTAGTAGAACAACATACACATCTCTGTAGTGATGGGAAATCATTACATATCATATACGCATAAGTTATAGAGCTAGGTTTCCTTAAGTAGAGAGAAAATGGTTATTTGCTTTGGAGTTTAACCAGCAAAAAAGTTAGCTGCTTTGGGCTCAGACCTAAATGAGCAAGTGTAGGGATTCCATACACCTTTATCAGGGTGTACAAGATTTTAAAGCAAAAAAATTATTGTGCATTTTCACACCCAGCATTATGTTATTTGCAGCTTGAGTCTTGGGGAGTTGGGAAAAGACAGAGGGGAAAAAATTCCCTGTTGCAAAATGGCAAGATTAACTTGATACCATAAAGAATATATTTTTCCCTTGGGTGTGACTTTCTTCTGTGATTTCCCATTTAGTGGAAAGACATCTTTCTTTTGCTTTTCAAATACTTTTGAGTTACCTTTAAAATCTCACTGTATGAGACACAAGGAAATAATGTTGAGCACACAATTGCATCAGTTCACACTCTGACCTTCATATTACAGATCCTTTGCAGTCAGTAATGTGTCATGATCCTTTCCCACTCTGATATTTACCCTAACTTCAGAAGATGAAAGCTGCAGTGCCTCACCACTCTTATAGTGAGGAATTTCTTCCTATGATCTAATCTAAATCTACACTCTTTTAGCTTGAAACAATTCCTCCTGGTCCTATCATTAGGGTCCCTGGTAGAAAGTCCCTCTCCAGCTGTCCAGTAGGCACTCTTCAGGTACTGGAAAGTTGGTAATAAGCAACCCCAGACCCTACTTTTCTCCAGGCTGAACATCCCCAACTCCCTCAGCCTGTCTCCATAGGATAAATTTTCCATCCCTCTGATAATCCTTGTGGCCCTTTCTCTGGACTCACTCCAACAATACTCCTTCTTATACTGACGACTCCAGAACTGAATGCAGTACTGCACGTGAGGCCTCACAAGAGCAGCTTAGAGGGAGAGAATTACCTCCCTTGACCTGCTGGTTACACTATTTTTGGTAAATATTCCTTCTGGCCCTGAGATCCTCTTGTAATGAATGTTGCACAGCAACATGTTGTTGAACAAACACATTGAAAACAAGTAAAATCTCACCTGCAAAACTAAATGCAAGTCATTATTTTTAGGTTTGTGCACACACAATATGTTTCTGTGAGACATCATTTGTTACTGAATTTCAGGCAGAGCAGTCTCGGGCTACCTCTGGCAAAGGTCTTCAGCTCTGAATGGAATATCAGCCTTCAAGTAACTAGTCAGTTTTTTAGAGGTGCAACAGTGGATGCATGTAAAACAACATATTACCATATGCATATCATAGCCACAAGAGCTCTGCCTTTACTCTCAAAAGAGATAAAATGTCATCCATGTATCCACAGCAAGACCTTCTGTGTAAGCAATGGTAAACTGTCCCTGCTGTTAGGAAAAGTGAAAAAAAAAAGATAATCGAGTTAAAAAATTATAAAAGAAAAAAAAATAAAAAAAGGAAAGAAAAAAAGAAAAGGGAGGGAGGAAAGAGGGGTCATAAATGGAGCCAGTTTCTCTCACTGTCTCTTGACACTGCCTTAGTCATGCTTAACAGCAAACAGTAGAAAGGGAGTGAGAAAGAGATTTAGACTTTTCCAGGTTTCAGTTTCTCATTTCAGAACAACCAATCCATTTATGGGCTAAATGAAATAGCTAATGCTGACCAAAGAAAACGAGTCCTGTTGAAAACCCCTTCAACCCCTACAGGTTCTTTCCCTGATACATTGAGTTTGGATCAGGCCCTCAGATGCCATGCAGTAGAAGCCATTGTTTAAGCATCTTATGTTGTTATTGTACCTGGCTGAATTTTCGGAAATAAAGGATTAAATAATAGGAACGATGCCAAGGAAAAATGGATTGTACAGATGACAAGAATTGTAAATTATGTCAGTGTGTGCTGCAAAGCTCCTCTCAGCTCTCACATAAGGTACAGAGATACAGCCTGCATCTCCAGAAAGCAGATGCTCCTTGCCACAGTTTTAAAAAGAGGCACTTAGCAAGATACATATTGTTCAATCACACAAATACTTACAGGGTTTTTTTTCTGTTTCCAGAAAGATATTTTGCTCATGCCATATTAGAATGACAATGGCGACTAAGTCAAGGCTAAGCCCACAGCGGAGTGATGAGCATCATATCTTAATGTGGTGTAAACACATAGCCACAGCACAAAACACCATTTTATGTCCCTAGATCTCCTGGATGCTTCTTGTAATCATTCAGCAGTATTTTCAACTGTTAAGAAAAGGGTAGAAGGGACACTTGTAGATTGGAACAATGCATTAAAAGAGGAAAAAAGAATTAAATAATTCTGATATGCATTGTAGACATGAGTATGTGAATGCAGTCACAGACACATACACACAGAGTACTGAATAGGCTGTTTGATATTTAATTTGAATGCAACTGTTTAGATATTTGCTTGGCCTGTTCCTAGATTTTTCATTTAAAATGTGTGGTTAAGAGCAGCCAACATGATTTGCATGTGTGTGTCTGATTTGTTCACTGCTATGCCTCCTGTGTCCTACATCTTAATCACATCCAGGCACCCGCCCCATTACATTACCAGAAGGGAAGTGATGGACATCCCTTGACTCTCTTCATGACCCCCTGATAATCCTGTTTCACACACAGGCTCCCTGCTGTATGAAACACAAAAGCTGCCACTGTAGTTCTTTACTTCCAGTCGATATTCTGACAGACTTGATCTAGCAAATTAGTATGCTGTGGTAGGGGCACGACAAAAGACCCTTTTGACACACTCTGAATCGATACAAAGGCCAACAGAGAGCCATTTCACTGTAGTTCTGTTATTTTTCCCCTTTTCATGACCCTTCTTCTTTTTTTTTTTAGCTTGTATGACCTTGTCAGATTTAAAAACATAATGCTAGAAAAGTCATCCTTGCACAGAAGAAAAATCTAAACGTACAGAAATGTAAGAGTATCAAAGTAAAATTAAAATACAGCTGAATTAGAGGAGTAGAGATTTTTCTGTATGAATTTGTTTGTCCTTCACAATGCTGAAATCACTACAAGTTTCAAATATCAGAGAGTAGAATTAAATAGACTGTTCTGGCCATGAATGCTGTGTATATATGAACATTATTCTTTCTTTTTAAAAGAATGAATAGTTCATTTTAGAGTATTAAAATTGTAAGCCTTAGTCATATTTACTGGTATGAAGGATAATGCAATAACATCATCTATTGAAAAATTGTCACATTTACTGAAGTGTTTGTGGTATGAAATGTTACTGAATTTATGCTGATAAAGATACTATGTAAGAAAAATACTTTTCAGCAGTTGGTTTATATAAAAATACATCAAGACCAACTTAATTCAGATATGAACCTTTATATACAGACGTACTTGTTCAAAATTACTACTCACTCATAGAGAAGCTGCTGATTCAATTGACTTGTATACTTAAGCAGTATTATTTTATATATTTCTCTGCATGTGCAAGACTTACTCATTTGTTTACAGCCACCATCATTTTAATTTACTCATTTAATCAGTTTTATATTGGCCAACTCTATGTAAGAGATTTACTTTTTAGTCTTCAGGAAACACACATAAATAAGGATGTCAGTTATTTAACTCAGATGTTGCTATGTTGCTATGCACAGGTACAGTATGACTTTGTTTTATCATGATTGAAAGTGTAAACATGTCATAATAAGGACTAAGTCTTGTAATTCACATGTTCTCATGTTGTTCTTAAAGAACAATCTACCCTCTTATATGAAAAACAAGCACTTATATAATTATTTGTTTTCTCATACTAGCCAGCCAAAAATTGCCTATTTGAAGTCACTTTCTAAACCAGATCTTCAAGTTTCTAAGTTGAAAACTTAAGTAAATAAAAAATGAGACATTCCCAGTTTTAGAAACATTTTACTGTAACTCACAAAGAAACATTTTCCAAAAATACAGGTGCACAAATTACTCTTCATATTTGCTGTACATTTGACCTCTGTTGCACCTCAGCATTTTTCAACACATAAACCTTGTTCCCTCAAATAGAACTATTGTATAGACACAAGGGATAAAGCATATTGTGTAAGAAATTCAGGCCACTTCAGACTACTCAGCTTGAGAACAGAGACAAAATTACAATAGCTGTTTCGAGTCTTGGAGCAGTTTTATTTCACCCATCATTTTCAAGATCAGCCTCCTGTTTCAAAACCTCTAAAGTACAGGGTGAGATACTCAGCTAACAGAAACCAATGGCTCACAAAAATCAGTTTTACCATTTACAACTCTGATGCATACTGAGAGAATATTTTACATGTAATATGTCATATTTCACTGAGACAAATATATATAATACAATAGTTCATGAAGCAAGAACTACCCTTAATATTATCACAGTATCGTATTTGCTGATCTTTATGAAGTCCATGTAACTCCATTGTATATTGCCTGTGTAAGTCCATTGTATCTCTAAGCCATTAAATAAGAATTTTGTTAGTATGTACAATGCTTCTTTGTCATACATTTATCTTCTTTCTTCCAGGAACAATACTGCCTGCAGGATGCAGAAATCTTTTTTAAAAAAGTTTAGGCTAACAGCTACAGTAAGACTTCTTATCAGAAGCATCAACAGACACCAAATCATTGGGATCCTCTTTTAAGTATGTTGGGTTTGCCTTCTTTTCNTTACAACTGAGTCTGCTATGTTCAGACCAAGCAATCCCAAAGTTTATGGACAGCTCAGGAATGAGGCTTGCAGCATTACAGGTGCAGGACTCGAGGCTACTATGAATCTGAAAGGAGGGAAGGGAGAAAAACAAAAGGCATCACATCTTCCCAATCATGATTCCTCATGGATTGGTCCTCCCTCAGAATATTACAGACAGGACTCTTTTTAAAATTACTTTCTTCAGGTACAACAGTGTTCTGTTTGCTGTCTGCAACATGGGACAAAGCAACCTATCATCCAGAGGACTGAGACAAAAATTCCCCTTGATTCCCCCTTAGTTTTCTATTTCTGGTTTGCAGAGTATTGAGAATTTCCTCAGCAAATCAGGTGGCTAGGGCATAGCTGGAGCAGCAATTTTGTATTCTGACAAGATTTTAGGAGAAAAATATCTTTTAGGAGAAGAAAGTAGTGCAGTAATGCAGAGACATCAGTTTCTGAAGGAAGATACACCTTTACTGTCACTAAATCTAATGATTTTAAAGTTTATATTAACATTTCCCATTTGTGCTAAATACTTTCTGCCTGGTGTGTCCAAATTTATAAGTGCCTATTCCTTTTAATGAATGTCTGAAATTCTCCACATATACATAAAATACAATGGCTGTCTATACAGTAGGGAAAAATACAAGAACACTAAGTACTGTGTTCAGAAGCTTTATCTGGAAATTATTTGAGCTGATGTGGAATAGTTAAGCCTCTGCAAAGCTAAATCCTCTTGTTCATAAACTAGGTACTGTTTACTCTTTACTATTAATATAATCTTCTGCTCCCATATCATAGCTGATTCTATAATACTTCCCGAGTTGCTCTCAGTGTCTACTACATGTTTCAGAATAAAAGAGGGTTAAAACATATCCCTAGGTCTCATTGTGATTTAACAGGAGTTTGACATCTCAGTAGCTCTACTCACTTCAAGATCATCAGTTCTGATTTGTTTGCTTGAAATCGGAATCAGTCCACTATGCACTGCAGAGCAAACGGTAGACTCTACTTTGGAGTACGTCTTCTCTTAGACTATACTGACCTCATAGAAAGCTTTGTCAAAATAAAGATAGAAGGATTTAACCCAGGAAAAGTGAAACCTTTTATTTCAAAAACTAGATAATAAGCAATGTGGTGTGTTACACATACATATAAATATTTTCAAATTATTATGTGTTATTTATTTGTATTACTGTTTATCTCATCTACTATGCTATTACTAAAATAGTCTATCTCTATGTTTATACTGCATTCACGTCTATCTTTCCTAAGTACATCATAGTTTACCTTTAGCATGCTGCCTACAAAAGAGGAAATCATTCCAGATTACATTTTTCACTTCTTGCAAGATTTTTTTTTCCTCTTTCAGTAAATGAATCATGTTTGTTTTATTGTCATCAAAAAGATCTCAAACAACTGACACAGTGTGTAGTCAGCTAAATGTTAGCCTCTATTAATAGAAACATGTAAACATAATACTATATTTCAAAAAAACCAAACAGTCAAGAATTGGTGTATTGCTGTACCTCTAGAATCATCTCAGCTGCTATGAATCCACATGGTAGAAGTGCTACACTGTGGCATGTAATGTGTGCATCTATGACCATGGCAGAATTCAGTTTTCTAATTGACAGTGAACCCAGTGTGCTTCACTAGAGCACGCAGATGAAAGCCTCAGGCTGGCCTTATGAAAGCAGGAAGATATGCGGTCAGAGCATCTTAAAAAAGATAAAGCATTTAGTCTCTTCTGCTTATCACCATGTGCAAGATTTATGTAGGATGAAAAGACAAAATAGAATGGCAGGAGAGGGAAAGTAACAGTGATGATTTCTTTACAGTATTCTGAGGGATTCTTGGCTGCTTTTTGATAGCTCATGCTCCAGTTGTTTCCTTGCCATTTGAACTGTTTTAGCACAAAGTTTAGATACTGGTAGTACATGCAACCATGTTTCTGACCCTGTAACAACACTCCATTCTAGAAAAAACTGTGTGTAGACACCGGGAAGAGCCAACACCAACTTTTTCTCAACATACAATTCTAAATGCAACAAAGCACATACCACTAGTCTGGTTGAATTTGTACTGATCTATACTGCTTCTGTGACAAAATACAGACTAGCAGAACACTATGGGGCAAATCCAAGTGTCCTCCTGCCAGTGAACAGCCAGATGTGACAATATTTGCATGGACAAGGGTGTGGAAGAGAATGGCAATGTTTAAAATTAATGAAAACAACAAACAAACAAAAAAAAAAAACCAAAGGCAGAAATTTTGAGGCAAACTTAATATGTAATTCATAAAATTAAACATTTTAAAAGGGTGAAATCATTAAACATTTAACATACTTCCACACACACAATATCTTCCTCTTAATTCCTGTTGAACTCTGTCTGCACCCTCCTCTGTCTCAAACAAGATGGAAACAAATACACAACAGTCTTTTACTTTTATTGTATCTTCAACTGTAACAACAAAGGTAGAAATAAAATACTTGTTTTCACATTGTCAAAAATAGAAGGAAAAAAATAAACAAACAAGCAAGGTCAGAGCTCCTTTCAAGGCCAATAAACATTCCTTTCAGGTCACTTTTAAAACTTCAGGCTGCCTTTTACACTGAAATGTACTTACATATGCTTACTAATCTCCTCACTTATTACAGATTTCACAAGTGTCTTGTGATACTGAATTGCAGTAGCTGTTTGTACAATTCCCATGTTATTCATTGTTTGTCTGTTTACTTTAACCAAATAGGAGAGAACTCACTTTTAAAGTAGTTGTCAAAGTGTGACTCATCTGGCAAGCCAGTAATCACTTTTTATAAAGTAATATGCCAGAATTCACAAAATTCATAGGAATTGTAGAATGTAGTGGGACCCATTAATATACAGATTCTTATCTGGCACTTTTTGTAGTTGGAATAATAATAAAAATCCAGTTAAATTACAGAAAAAATGCATAAATTCACACCTTAAGTGAAAAAGAAAAGACACAATTTTCATAGTATGTGTTTTTTAAAAGGACTTTCAAGGAAATTTTGGAGAAAAAAAACAACCCTACAGTTTTAAGCACATTTTGAAGTATATAATAATAAGCCATTTCCTTGCTCTCCATTTAGGTTTATGCATCATTCCATATTAGAAAGAATAACTGCTTATTGCTGTTACTGAGACAAATATTGGAATAATTTGGACTGAGATGAGATCATGAGTACAGAGAATTAATAATTTTAGCCCTTATCTTTTAGGTAAAATATTCATTGTCTTAATTTGTAACAGCTTCTTAGCTCTACAGTCCAGACATAGACCACAAAGTGCTAGTGTATGGATTACTAAGGAGCTACGCAGTCTTGCTTCTAAAAGGGAATGACACAAATCTTTAGATCTGTGCCTTTGAATGTAATGCTTAGATAGCAGTGGTAAGTGGTTCTAGTAATTTGTTTTAGAAATAAATAGAAAACAAAATACATATGTTTACTCTCAAGCAAGAATAAACTTTTCACCCCAATAAGTAAATCATGTTTTGCCTCAGTGGACTGGCAACAGCAAAATGGAACTTCTCAGTAACTCCTTGTTGTGACACATAGTATGTATCACAGGGATAGTGTTAATCAGTATTTGAGACTACATGATAACCCCTAAGTTTTCCTAATAAATTTCCTCAAGAGTAAAAGATAATCCTCTCCATGTAGATTTCATGGCTGGGCAGAATAAAAAAATAGAGACAGTACAGGTAAACTACACTAAATCAAACAGTCTACTGTTTGATTTAGTTAACAGGTAGGAAGTCCACTGAAAATTAACCTTTTATTTCTTTTTCTTTCCATTAAAACTGATCAGGACTTGACAATACAGCAGGTGAGAACTCATAAATTACCTGGTCATGATTTTCCCCTTTGAAATTTTTCAAATTTATAATAGCTTGTGATATTCATATTCTTAAGCATGCAGTGGTGAAAGCCTTCAGTGAAACTATAGGATATAACCAAGGGGCAGGTGCTTTCCAAAAGTAGCAATATTTTGTTATTCATCTCCACTGTGTTAAATCTCTTTAAACATGTTTTTATTTCCCTGAACAGGATCTTTAGCATCTATAGGCAAAATGTGGTTTTGTGTATCTACACAGGTGCTTCTTGTCTTTAAGTATCTATCACTTCCTTATAGTGCTGCTCTTGTTCTTTCTCTCTGTCCATGAGCAATCAGGTCAATAGCTACAGCCAAACTTGGCAGCTGTTAGAGCAAGATGTCGAATGTTGAAACATATATTCTTCCTTCAGTGGCATCATGGCCTGTGGCTAGTTCTTTGTATGGATTCACTGCCAGTGTGCGGCTTTGTACAGTGTTGAGTGCTTTCGGGTGTAGAACTGCCAGTAGGGTAATATCAAAGTCTATATACTGTTATATAGCTGACTATGTTGCCTTTGCTCCTTAGGCAGCACCATGTTCTGGCACTGATTTAGCTGCATGATATTTTCTCACATTCATTTTTATACTCTGTGCCAGACCATCTCACAACCTCTATCAACATATCTCTTTGAATTAGTATTGCATTATTTGATTCACTATTTCTAAGAAAATGTTAAACCTTCAATATAAATAAAACCTGGAGAACAAAGCAGCTAATTTGTTTTAACACAAGTATTTCTCATTTTTAGTCATACTTTTCACACAGACCTTTATTTATTTTGTTCAAATATTCTCCACTTTAATGTATAATAAGGGACAATCTTGCTTGTTTTGGTAATTAAAAATTAAATAATTAATAAACAAACAATAAAACACATAATAGTTCTATATATATCCAGATTGGTGAATTAAGGTACCAAAAAGTCTAATCCTCATTTTTTAAGCTTCTTGGAGAAAAACTACTTTTGAAATTTCATGAATATCCCAGGAAAGTATTAATAATTTACAATAATACTCACAGAAACTAATATAAGACATTGGAAATTAACTAAAACACACATCATTTTGCAAAGAATAATAAAAAAGTTATTTTCCCTCAGGATTTTTTGTAAATTGTATAAATACCAATATAATCACACTAATACAGTTTTTTCTGCACATTCTTTTGAAAAAAATTAGTTTTGCAAATATCTTCATGACTGAGATCTATTTGTTGTCTGAAGACATCAGAGAGTTCAGTGAAAGATGTAGAAGAACAGCAGTATGATGCTAGACCTGGGCACTTGAGGAACGCTAGAGATGAAAGTTCACATCCTAAAAGAAGTAAAAAAAAATAAATGCAGGATATCTGTTAGTCCACAGATTTATATTTTTAAATTGTTACCATGCTTGTGAAACACATGCACATAATAGTATTTTGATGAGTGGGCCCTAAAATAAATTTTACAGCCTCATATTTTTCTCATGAATGATACTGGAAGTTTTACTATATCAAGACAAAGATTCTGGGGGGTAATATTGGCTCAGCTTTATTTCCTTTAAGAAACACTTAAAAATTTCAGCAACTATAAACAATGGGAAGTCCATCTAATCTCACAGGCCATATACAGACATGATTTTCTGGATGAGATCCTAGATTGGATAAGAAAAACTTGTTCCGATCTTAAAGTTTCTCTTCAGTTTTAATAGCAACAATTGAAAAAATAATAAGGAAGAGAAACCATGGTATGAAAGAATAAGCATAATGTGAGTTAATGAGTTGGTTAATGTGCTTCAGCTAGGTCCTTCAATAACAACTTCTCTTTTGAAAAATTATTTTCCTTGAAAACACTTCCTAGCTGTCAAATGGTCCTCAGAAATGTGGTTGTTGTTGTTAAAATTTGTTACTAGGTAGGAACTGGATTTGTGAATACAGATTAGAAATCAAAAATCTGGCATAGAACTTGTAGCTATACTTTCTGTAGGCAAATTCTTTAAATAAATTTGAAATTATACCCTTGACAATGAAATCTCCCTGTAAAAAATCTGCTCTGTTGGAAAAGAGATTTTCAAAAAGGAAAAGATTTTACAGGAAAAGTACACTCTTCCTAGAGTCTGTGGCTGCCTTTTGGGTACACGAGGCAGATAGAGAGCCTCAACTTTGGATTCTCTTTCCTCTTACTATATCCATATCTCTTAAAACCCACAAACCACAAGGGAAGAAGGAAGACTTGATGAAATATTCTATTTGTTATTTCTAAAAACTTTATTTGTGCACATAGACATATTACTAGAAAACATTGTAATAATAATTATAAATCAGCAAGAGGAAGCACTCCTAATTTTGACTCTATTCTATCCAGTTTCATATTTGGGTAGGCAGAACAGCATTTTTATTACTCAGACTTTTTACCTGTGTCAATAATTTGAACCAATATAAGCTTCTGATAAAAACAAGTTACATTCTGGCACATCCTAATAAATCCAGACATGAACTGTGTGAATCTTAGTATAGGAACTCCACAATATATGAAAAAATTTAAAATGTCCATTTTTATTCATTATTAATTCCTTTTACACAGTCAAAATTCCCCCTATGGGCAGTTTAACTCCATCAAAATTTCGTTCTTTGTTCCTTTGCTCTTTAGTTTTGTGTTTCTACATTCCTATGTTAAGTTCGCTTTAAGCATCTTGTTAATAGGAGCAACAGAGGAAAGCAAATGTCCAAAAAATATTTACTAATTAAAAATTCATTTAACATGTACGTGAGTTTTAAACTGCTGAAATCAACTAATATACAAAATAAAATGCAAACTGTGCCAGTGCATTATTGTACTATCTGCAATCAAAAAGATTGTAGGCATTTTTATATTTCATCTTGAAATGCTACCATAGGGATCTGACCTAGTTTTAAACTCTTATTTCCAGAGATGAAAGATCTTCACATTAATCTACTGAAACTTGTGGCTTCACATATATGAAGAGGAGGGCAGAGCATGAGGTTGCACTTCAGTTGTTCATCTTTTGTTCTTCACTACTGCAAGACAGTGACATGATCCTTCCCCTCCCCCAAAACAGGAAAATAAGTGAAGGAAGCTTCAGCGCTCTCTGGTACAAATTTCCCTAATATTTAATAATCACTCCCCGTCTCTGTCCTAGTGGGAGATGCCTGGTAACATCTGTGCCAGTATATGTTATATATCTCTGAGTGGGTCACTACCTCATTTTGTCACCAGCTCCTCTATCACCTAGACAGACAGCAACACAGTGCTCTGCAAGATACGGCACTGTCATGTGTCTCTCAATAAACCAGGTTCAGTACACTTTAACCTGCTCTCAGTACACTTTAACCCACTAACTGTGGTTAACCCACTCTTAACTGAACCCTTTTCACAACGGGGTTAATATGAATGAAAGATGTTTTATCATGTGTATTAACTTTACAACAAGCAAGCTCTCCAATTTCAGATCTGTACTTGAAAAGAAAGCACTCCATGAGTGCTAGCTATTCATTGCAATTTGAACAAATTAGCTGGCAGATAAAAGAAATACTGATCTGAGGAGCTCAGTTCTCCTCTGTATGACCATGCAGTATAAAATGACAAGCAAGTTTTTTTAAGAGTCTTAAAAAATCTTAAAAACTGCTCTGATGCACTTACAGACATGACAAAAAGTTTTTCAAGAGCAATATGTTTACCCTATAATCCAACCATTGCTATAAATAGGGGCATTGTAATACTTCCTTGCATTCTGAAACATCTAGAATACTAAATCTGTATTAGGAGATTAGAAATGTTGATTTCATGCATTATTTTTGAACAGTGATATTTGTGTAAGATCCCAAAAAGTGGAATGAAGAGATTGTGTTCAGATACTTTTACTTTTGTATAAGTCCAGATTTACAGCAGCATAAGTAAGAGCAGAATATGGCCCAAAGCATTTTAACTGTATGATCCATGTTGAGATTCAGATGTTGAAAGACAGCTGAACTCATGGGTACCAATCTACTGCTAAGTTAGAAAACTGTGAGTTTCAATAATAGGGGTTAATACTTGAAAAACTCATAGACATGTAAGTAAAGTAGCAGTGAAGAGAACTGATGTAATTGTGGGGTTTTTTCCTTTCTGTTAGATAGGAATGAATCAATATCCAAGGAAAAGCAGAATAAGAATTTTCAATAATTTGTACTGCTCTTTGACAGGGATACAATTTTTTTTTGACTCTCAAGTCAATTCTAGGATCCAAATAATTACTGAAGTATTTTCTAAATTTGGCTGAGAAGGTATGGTCAAGTGAAGGGTATGTCACAGTGTTTTCAGAAGAATGTTTGAATAATTTTGCAGACTTTCTTTTTGCTACTGAGTACCTTAATAAAGAATCAATACTCCAGCAGGCCTCAGAGGAGTGAATTGCTACACAATCTTCTGCTTGGTTCAGCTGACACTGAGAATATCATGTAAAGATGTACACAAGCATTTCAGTTGTCTTTGTCATTTTACTGATTAGACCTAGGCAGATATTTGATTACAGAATAGATGGGCAACAAGCTTTGGTATCCCTTCCCAATTAAATTTGCAATTTTACTACACTGTAAGATGTGACTGACAAGTTATTAGAATTCTGCATTTGGAGGATAAAGCATAAGATGAAATGAAAGAAAAAATTAAAGAAGAATAATTAAATTAAAGAGAAAATTAAAGTGAATAATATCCTCTTATTTTCACAATTGTAGAGTACTGTACTTGCAATCATATATAAGCTTTTGAGTGAAGACACATCCTGGCTTTTACAAATAGATTGGAGTTGCCATTTATCTACAAGATCTTATTTTGTCTGTGCTGTGCATTTTCATAAGTCCGTACGAACCCCTCAATGGGAGTACCTGAGGGCAAATAATTGAAAATCAATTTACCTAGTGGTACCATGTCTGCTGTGCCTTGCAAACCCTAAACTGAATATGTCTACACCTATCAGAGTTTACATGCTTATGAGACCCAGAGGTATCTTCTAAATGACAAATCAGAAAGTACATAATGAGATTTTGAAATGTAAAATAATATAGAAAAAGTTTTCATTCTATTACTTTTTAAACCATCCTTCTTTTCTCCAAGAGGAAAATGTAGAATACAGCAGAATGTAGATTACTACAGAGAAACTGTGGAAAGATCACAGTATCACACAGTAATGATGAGGCTGGAAAAGACCTTAAAGATCATCCAGTCCAACCTAAATCCAAATAAACCAAGTAAATCTAACATCTGACATCTAGATAATGCCACTCAGCACTTCATCCAGAGACAGTGACTTAACCACCTCAGTGGGCACCCCGTCCCAAAACCGGATCACTCTTTCCTGATGTCAAGTCTAAACCTCCCCCGATGAAGTTTTAAGACAATGACCCCTTGTCCTGTGTCCAGTGTCCAGGGAGAAAAGACCGACCCCTGCCTGACTACAACTACCTTTTAGATAGTTATACAGCGATAAGGTCACCTCTGAGCCTCCTCCTTTCCAGGCCAAACAGACCCAGCTCCATCAGCCTCTCCTTGTAGGGCTTACTTTCCAGCCCCTTTACCATTCTAGTTGCTCTTCTCTGATGATACAGGAAAGAAGATAAGTCTTGCTGTAGTTGCTTTAGTGTAACAGAAACACAGGCTGAGGCTCATTTTTCTGACTCTGTGGGACATCTACAGTGAACATAGGGAGACAGGGCAAACACTGCTCTAGCCCAAGACTGTTTACAATTTAAAAGAACTAAATGCTGGTTGGACTCAACAATACAAAGAACACAATTGTGAACAGCATTTCCCCAATACGGAGAATAAATGCATAATATGATGTAACTTTTCTACATCAAACTACAGGATTCCAAAATTGGAAATTGGTAAGGAAAAGTCCTGTATCCACCTAAAAATTGAATTTTCCTTCAGTAGCAGATCACACAAACTAAAAATTTTATCTATTAGAGAGCTTTGTTTTTCCTCTTCTTTAGTTCATCAAATATTTTAGTGCTTTCTTAAATACAAGCTTTTGTGAAGAAGAAAATATTATTAGTGATCTCCAAGTTAACACTAGTTGATCTCTGTTAACACTAGTGTTATTAATGTTGTTGGTCATGAGTATAGATTCACGTATTTCAGGACCAGTTTCTGTCTAGCCCTTCTAAACTATGAGATCCCCAACTTAAGAATAAATTAGCTTATAAAAATTTATTGTTCAGTGTAGGTGTCAAATAAAAGGAATCCAGTTATGAGTGCTTCCTTTCAGAGTACCATGGCTGTAGATTTCTACATGTGATGTACAATATTTTCAAGATGCTGCTTTAAAAGCATACTGTCACATACTGTACTATCACATACTATCACAGGATTTTTTATGAAATGTTTTGCTAACTGCAGAAATAAATAAAGAGTACATTGAGTACTCATTACCTCTGCAAATAAATGAGATTTTTTTTCTTTTAATCTCTGAAGATTTTCATTCAAAGTTTCCATACTTTTATCATCTACATCAGAACATTATGATTTAGAATTGAATATCCCATCCACCTTCCTCACAGCAGAAGAATATTTTCTGTCATGATTTGCATTATTAAGAGGCAGGAGTAATCACCTACCCTGTGCAATGGCTAATCATAACCACAACCCTTACAAAACACTTTAGAACTGGGGGTTGGGAGTGTCAAATTTAAAAGAACAATGGGATCTCTTGATTTAGTGTGTAATTTTCAAAAAGAAGCTAAACTTTAAAAAAAATATTTTTGTACTGCATTAGTCATAATACTGCATGATCAGACATTTTGATCATTATAAAGAGTATCCAAAGCAAATTATCTTTACAGAACACTGTAGACTTCTTGAAAAAAAAAACCAAACCCAAAACAAAACAAAAAACCACACAAAAAACCTAAACCACTACATCCATTCCTGTTTTCTTTAATGGTATAGAAACAGTAATCTTGTGATAGTAGCCTGAGGTGTTGACATTTACACAAGACAAAGATATTTCTCACTCTTAAGTGCAATGACCTGCTCTTCAAAGCATTTCAGAGGAGGTAGATGCCTATCAAGCAAGAACCTAAATTTCAGTGCACACATTCTAATAGAAAAATAGCTTATTTCTTCTGGAGTACATGATACAAAATGTTTCAGTACCTTCACACTGAAATCACCAGGAAGGCTTACCTGCATTTAGGGAGGGTCAGATTGTGATCTAAAGTAACAGTGTACACCCATAAGCCAAAAGGTTGATGTGAGATGGACTTGTTTGAGTAGAAATGTCTGTTGAAGGACACTGCTTGCCATCTCCTGCTCTTCCAGGAATCTCTCACCTCTAATTCTTGCATACTCCATATCTTGTATCCCACCACCCACTCCTTACACCACAGTCATTGCTCAGCCCTCAGGCTTACCACCCCAAGGCTATTACTAGCTTGTGAGTAGTCAAGAAAACTTCTACAGAATTCTGAATGTTTGAGAGCATCCCTATGCTACATCTCCATGGTCTCCTTTTAAACACTGAATTTTGGCAGATGCAGAACCTTGCTGTTTTCAAGGCACATCTCAGCAGAACTTTACAACACTTGCATGTTCCCTTCTATGACTCATACTCTGCCTGTGGTGACCACACTGCACTGCAGGCTTTATTTCATAAAAGGCCATAAATCACGATAAAGTCAAGTGATTCAGGTGAATAATAATTAAAAATATATGTCCATGTGTAAAAGAGGGTTCATAGATTTTTCAGAGTATGGTTCAAGGTCTGGCTTGACTTTAAGACTGTTTGAAAGCTTAATGAGTGAATTTTGAGTGGAAGATCCTCACACTGGCATGTAGTCATTTTTGATTACCTGTAAATTCCAACTATGAAACAATAAGTCTTTCAGCTTAGCAAATACTGAAAATTTACACTCAACTCACCAGCTTAGGAATGCATCATACTTTTCTGATTAAGGCCATGCTGTTTTGTCAGAAGAGCTTTTCCATTTCTACTGCCACTTTTAAAACTGCACTGCAATGCTTTAAGATGACCAGTCTGTGAATTAAATGAGATCAGACATAAAATTCTCAAAATAATAGAGAAAAAAGTTTTTCTCAGAAGCCAAATAAATCAGGAAATTGGGATAGAGTCTTCAACATTATGTCAGTGAATTCCGAGATTGTGAATACCTTTTTGCAGCCAGATATGTGCCGTTACATTCTCATGTGCTCTATACCAGAGAAAATGTGTCAGAAGGGTGTCAAGAATGTTATGGTTAGCTTATTATCTTGAGTAGTCCCTACTCAGGTATGTGCAGAGCTTCCAAGCAAAGGGAAAGACAATATGGAGTGCTAAGCCCATGTTAAGTCTGAATATGGATACTTTAATGTACATTATAAACTAAGAATGCAACCTGGTTAAAAGCAATACCCCAAAAGCTGAAAAACGTTCAAAGTAATTGACACTGATGTCTATATAATACTTCCTAGAACTTTTTTTTCAAGCATAAGATATCACAAAACAAAATGAAACAAAGCTTAGTTGAGCAAGCTTAGCACACAAAATCTTCCTGACAAAATGATTCAATATAACAGCTTCACTTCAGTATTACTGACAAAACAGTGCATTCATCAATAAATATGTCATCTCCAGTGCTCTGTAATTCTGCTTTGTCTGTAAACTTACAATCTCCTGGAAGAACATATATTAATGTTCTCCATTCAGACGGTAATCAATAATCATAGGCTGTAAAAATTGCTTAAAAATTCATAATCCCTTAAAAAAAATTTGACATGAAATTTAAAAGTTAGATTGACTGTTGTTATCAAGTCATACATACTAAAATTATATTGTTATTTTGTCTTTAATTTCTTTATTTATCATTAATGTCACACAATGCTGGCCATCTTCATATACAAGACAAGCCAGTTATTCTACAAGTACTTCAAAGTCTGAAAAGAATCAACAAATGTGAGCAAGGTAGATGGGCAACATACATGGATTTTCTTCAATTGCACTAGGACATGTAGCATCTTTTATTAGTGAAATGCCTTTGTCACCAGAAGTGTGCTTAGACAAAAAATTCTGAGTCATAAGTTTGTAGACTGATGGAGACTTCTCAAATGCACTATTAAGATATGAGGCACATGAAGTACAAAGCAAACATCATTGACAAAGCAAAAGTCTGTAATTAAGTTCAGTTGGACTTCATATAATTCTTATTTTTTGTTGATTCTTATTAATATCAGTGAAGTATTTGGGAACTTGGTTTTCCATTTAGTAACAATTATTTTAATAATATAGCACACACTGAAAGCCAGAACTGCCATTTTCCCCATTTCAGTATAACTAACTTTTATTCATGTATTGAAAGTCATGTATGTAGAGTTTACATGAGTTTACATGAACTAAAGCTAATTCTCTCAATCATGTCTGGCTTCTCAAGTAGATTTTTTTTTTCATTAATGGTAGGCATGGTATCACTCATATGAAATTAGCTGACTTTGATAAGTAACTTAGATACAGCTTAGCTTTTGAAAAACGTAATACTATGTTTTTATAAACTATAATTTTGTATTTTTAACAGGTAAATATTATAGATACCTAAACAATAGATTTTGTACATGGGTTTTGTATGTATACAGAAGGAGAAGGAAATAGAGAAGAGAGAAGAATAGAGAAAGCAAGAACACATCTCTTTCTATCTTGGAAAACATTTGTTGCTGCACTGTTCTAAGTCTCTAATGTTAAAATTTATCCCATCATTTTTCATGGCACCTGACTGATTAATGCAATTTTTTGTTGAGTCTCTGGGACAACATTTATTTTCTTGGAAAGTATTTGTAATGGTTATGGAATATGACACAGGATTTACAGACAAATTTGAAGTTCTTGGAAGGTGTGAATAAGAATTGATTCAGATATACCATAAAACAATATTGCCCAAGTATGACAATGGGTAAAAATCTATTTTACCTTGAAAGGAAGTTTTTTTTTTTATAGAATCGATTTGAAGTCTAAGTATGACTGGTATAATTTTAGTTGTTAAAATTACCAGGAACCATTTAAAATAATTGTATCAATTTCAATAAAACCAGAAAAGAATTAGCAAAATTTGTTTCCAGCATAGAAGTACAGACCAAAGACTGAGTCCAAGGAGGGGGACTTTGTGTGCCAACATCTTGCAGGATTGGGTCTTAACTTGGGCCCCTTTTTTTCACTTTTGCCTACAGCAAACCTCATCATAAAACTGAGTTTGTAAAAGGCTTTTCTTACTCTACCATTTTCAGCAATTGCCTTAGGGTAATTTGAACATTTCAGCTCCTGGAAAAATAGCTGCCATGATATAATATATATTTATTAGCAGACAACTGTATATTGTTGTTATTTCTACCTTTCAAGATGATTGTTAAAAGTAAAATAACAAGACAGTCTTAGGTGTGACAGTTTTAGCTCCTGGCACACTAAGCTCTTGTTTGATATGCTATGTTCATTTCATATTTGTGTAATATCCTGCAGAAATTAGGTTGGAATAAAGTGCATTTTTGTCACTGCATGTAGCAATGAATATCACACCCAGCAGGGTACAGTGGCACCTGGCTGTCCAGACCCAGTGTAGCACAAAGCCATCTGGGGGTAATTACAACAAGGTATTCTTTAAGGACCAGATGGGACCAAGGAACAGAAGCCCCAACCCCTCCCAGTCATTTACAACATAATTCCTTTCAATGATATACTTAATTCTCCCACCAGCTACGCTTTTCAGCTTGCTGTTGTCACTGTTCCTTTATGTTAATTCAGTTGAGAGACACAGAAAAAGAGAGAGAGCGGAGAGCAAGTCACTGGTGCCTCAAGGGACTAAAAGAAATTATTCATCCTTAAATTGTTTCCACTACACCAAGTACAGTAACAATTTTTTTTTTTAAAGACGGCTGAAATTATCCTAAAGAAGGTCAATGCTGTAGCCCTGTGCAACACCAGCTGAGTTTTATTCAGCCACCTGTTAGATGGGAGGGTTCTGCACACGCTCATGATGCATTAAACCAGTTTAAAGGGTCTTTTTATTGACTGGCAGCCTCCCTACATTCAAAGTGCTCAAGACATGGCCCTGCTTTGTGATCATATGTGGCACACAAGACTTAATTCAATTATGCTGTAAGCCTATCCAGTTTGTATCAGTGCCCTTTCACTTTTGTGTCATTTGTCTTGTATCTTGTAAAGAGTTGTATTTCTTCTTTTTTGTAGAGGAAAAGGCATGCACTAGAAGAAAATTGCCTTTATTTCATCATTGAGATTTGCACTGCAGATGTACAGGCTACACTTTAAAAAAAACACAAAGAAGTATTTTTAATAATACAAAGGTGGCAAAACAAAAGAAGTCTTCTACAATTTTAAAATCAAAGATATACCCATGCATTCAACTTTAAAAGAAGGCCAGGCAGACAGCACAGCCATGTTTCAAATAAGAAACAAATAGAGAGGTAAGAAAGAAAAATAAGTAAATGTATTTAATTGTTTGAAAATTACAAACCTTGAAGCCCTGGATATTTCTATCTCTTCTTTAAAAAGGGACTAAAGAAAATTATTAATTCTTAAATAATTTTCACTACATTACTTCTTTAGGAGCAAGCTTGAAAATGTTTGGGCATTCATTCTATTGCTATGTAGCTCTGAATTCATGGACAAAATACAGGCAAATTGAAAATCTTCACATAAAGTGTGGGTTGCTTTTATTTTTTTTTAAATGCAGCAAGATGTTGCAGCTGGTCAGTATGTCTGCATGAATACTACAAATGAGAAAGTGAGATTCTTTCTGACCTTGAATTATATTAGTAAAACAGTCCAAAAGTTCTAAATCATCTTATCACCTATTCTGTTTTCAGTCACTGTTCCAAACTGTGTTTGACTAAACATTTAAGGAACTATCATATCTGCCATTTCAACAAGTTAGGACTCCTATCCTTAGATTCACTTAAAATACCTTCAAATGCATAACAATTTCTTTTTGCAGAAAAACCTAAGGAGAAGGAAGGTTTCTACATACAGGGACCACAAACTCATACTGAAATACAATGTGAATGCAATTCCAATACAAGAATGTAAAAGGCAAATGGGAGATTGAGCTGTTTTTCAAACTTGATTTATAAACACTAAATTAATTTATGCTGGAAGCTGAAATCAATAAAGATAAAATGTGTTCTTGGTGAAATGTATCTTATACCTTTCATAATGCCTTTTGCATGAAACATTGATGGTGTTGAATTCACAGTTATAAAATCTTATCTGAGCTCAAGATGAGTGTGTGTGAATTCCATCATAGTAATAGATAAAACCATCTTTGTTCAACTGGGATAAATATTCATTGATATCTCTTCCCTCTCCTTTTTCCACAAAGCAAAAGTCAGAGAAAGGGCAGTAGTGCCAAGTTACTACTACTCTGCATGGCAAATAGGTATCAGTTGCTGATGTATCAACCTCGCCATTGAAACACCCTGACCATGAAAGACCTTTCCATTTCTGCCTTCATAATGTCTTTGCTCAGAGTGGTTAAAAAAGCTTGTTGTGACTGTGAAAAATGTATATAGTCATTTATTAATTTCTGGCTAATATTTTTCACAAAGGGATTGCTCTTCTGATCATCTTTCCTCACAACTAAAAAAGGGTTGAGAAAGATTTTGGAAGGACTCCAGAAGGTCTTAACTGAGTCAGGGAAAGGGATAAATACTCTGGAGAATACCACCCATTCAGTTTTGTTTGGTATCTGTTACTAGCATGTGCATCCAACACAGACCACATAACAGTATTTCTAGTTCCTCATCAAACAATTCAACCTTTCTTGCAGAAAAGAGCTCCTGAAGAAAAAACTATATTCACTTTTCAGAAAAAAGTGTGAGTTTACTGGGAAAAAGATGCAGCAAAGCATTTAAATTATAATTTTACATAAGTGAAGATATTTGTGGATCTAAGCATTACAATGAAGATAATCCTTCCGCTCCTTCAAAAGTTACTGACATGAAACTGTCAAATTGTGATTTCAGTCTAATCCCCCTCCCACCAAGTAAACATATCTGTAATTTACTTTATGTATATATATATAAATACCAGTACTAGAACCTTTAACCCAGATCCACAGATAGATATAAAGTCTGCACTGGTGCAAAAAGCTTCCTTCTTCTCCCCAGTCCCTAAATACTCCCAGCTATCAATTTTTTACTTATGATGTAAGGGTGTCAACTTAAGTAAATAAAAGACATGCTAGAGACTTATCTAGTCTTCAGCACAACTCAATGAACTTTATAATACAAATAACATCAGTGCAACCTCTCCTTCATCTACTTTGGCATCCATGTCCCTTTATATTTTTTTTTTTATTATGTCAGTTTAAATTTCTATGAGCTTTGGTTTACTTCATCAAGCAGAGTGTTGGTGAAAAACCTTCTTCATGTGGTATCTGGGACTTCCACTCCTAGGTTACCAGGTGAGTGCTAGCTCAGATATGCTGCCCTTGCACTGTAGGGAACTAGTGTTAGAGAGCCCCATTTTCACACATCATAGGAAAACTCAGTGGGGAAAATTGTCATCAAATTATGAAGAAAAAATGGGAGAGTCCAGAAACACGGAGAATGAAAGGCTATGTTCAGTCCTGTGCAACAAACTCATGCTTTGTTTGCATTTATAAGGAAGACAGACTCAAGCAAAATCCCTAAAATTAAATGTAGGAAGGGATCTTCTTTCCTCAGTATCAACAGAGAGCTTTTCTCCTGCTCTACAGAAAAATTTTGCAAACAAAAGATATGTATCCTTTTTAATTCATCAACCCTTTCTTGCTCTCCTGTAAGGGAGTGGTGATTTTCAAATTACAAACTTTTCCATAGAAAACTTGTTATTGTTATCGATAGCCTACAAAGAAATTATAATTTCTTCCATATAAAACAAATAAGCAATATACATGATAAGACATACCTTTAGGTGGGTTTGGGATAAACACAGAAATTAAAGAAATATGCTGTATGGATTCTCTTTTAATCCTTCACTCCATAAAGGCTCTATTGGGGCCTTTATGTCAACTATCTTTGCAGACCCAGACACAAAGCTTGCTAGAGTGAGAGGAAGAATGACTACAGCCAAGTAAAGCACAAAGATATTGGTAAAAATAATTTAAAAAGTCAATCAATGATGATTATTAAATACTACTGTGGCTCAGGAAGTTAATGACACAAGTCTTTGGAAGAGCATTCTATGTAAATTCAAAGATACATGCTGGCTAGTATTTTATTACTTGAGGTTTCTATTGCTCTTGTTGGCTGCTACTTAGCTGTTCTGCTAAGGAAAACTACTGCAGCAGTAGCTGTAAGTCATCTCTGAGCAGTTATGTGATTAGGACTAAAGAAAAACTAGGAAGAAAAAGAGCTCAGAGGGTTAAACACAAGGCCAGGTAACTGTAACAGAAGTATATTGAACTGACCAACCTTGAGAATAATCACCACTCCCTGATAAGTAAAGACTACACAGCTACACTGTGCAGTAGTCCAAAATCATCACAGAACACAAAGGTTGAAATAGACCCCATTATTAACTGATTCCCCTTCTTCAATCTTCCTTCTCCTTGTGCTCTTCCTTACAGGCCTCCTGGCATCTATTAACTTTCTTTTTCTTTTTTCTTATTTTTGTTCTTGAGCCTGGAGGAGGTGCTCTTTCAATGTTAACCAGATATCTTGGGCACCCAGTATCTCCAGGACTCTATCTCATTGTGTTCTACCAAGGAGGTCCCTGAAGAGACCAAAGTCTGCTCAAACATGGTGTATTTTGTTATTCTTCCCAAGAGAAATAAAAAAAAACTCTAAAGAGCAGTCCTGGGGATAGACTGTGCAATGCCAAGCATGCCATGCCCATGAGGACCAGGGCTTATGAACATTAAGCCACTCCTATCTGTTTATAAAGAGCCTTGTGCACTTGATCTTCCTTGTCCGGTGGTCTGTAGCATATCCCCACTGTAATGTCTGTCTACTGCCCTCCTTTTTACCCTGACCCATGGGTTCTCAGTAATTTCCTTGTCTACTCCCAGGTAGAGGTCCATGCACTCTAGTTGGTTATTGACATAGAGGGCAACAGCCTCACTCTTGTGTCACTGTCTGTGTAATGTGGGAGATAAGGAAGAAAGTTGCTGCAGCTGTTTTCCACATGGTTCTGTGCAATAGTTTTTTGTCCAAGTTGTTTTTTTTTTCTAGACTAGTTTATATTGTATTTTTTTAATATGGAGAAAACATTTTCTTTTTTTTCAGTGATTAGGTTTGTCAGTCTAGAAATTGTCAGAATCACACAATTTCTCCAGTTTATTGTGTTCTTTCATGTGCTTTTTGGAAGTATAAATGTTTAGATTTAAAGAAGTAGTCCCTATGTAAAGAAATGCTTTTAGTTAAAGATGTGTTGATATTCTAGAATGTCATGAAGAAATACTGAGAAGCCATGGAGACAGCAGTTTGTTGCAGAGTTATTCTTGACCTGAAGCTAAAATGCAAAAAAAAAAATCATCTGGGTAGAGGAGAAATGTACAAGAGAGAAAAAATATTAACAGTTTCTTTGCTGTCTTAAGTGGAGCCTTCTTGACATTACCTAGTGCCCACCATGCTGAAAGCAATTTTGTTTGTTGGCAAGGTGAATGTTTTAAAATTTTTAGTTCACTTAAAAGTTAAGTTAGTAGGAACTCTTAGAAAAGACAAGGAATTGTCAAGAAATTGTGAAAAACTAGTGAAATTATATCAGACTTCTGAACATTTGTATGGAATTTTTAAAAATTATATTTTTGTATATCGCTTCTTTATATTCTGCTAGAACACAAAGAGCTGTGCTATTTGAGTTTGTAATATTTTATCTCAGCTTAATTGTTTTCAATTAAAAGAATTGTATAGAGAAAAAATAAATATTGCTTCATGTTGTCATTAACATATGTCATTAAAAAAATCCACAAAAGTCTGCCATGTAGTTACATATTTTGTCCTTTGTTTTCTTATATTTTGCACTTTCCAAGTGTCACTCAGTACAAGATACTGGTGTCATGGTCTGCTTGTCCTGCTGGGGCTAGACAGTGCCAACCTGACTAGGCAAGCCAGGACCACACAGGTCTTGGTTGATATTGGAGGAACAGAATAAAGATTCTAAAGGAAATCAAGCCCCAGTTGATTTATTTAAACCAAAAAGAACTGAAGTGTGATGGATTGAGGGTAACAGGTGGAGAAAGGGGGAAAATGAGCAGTGCAGAGAAGAAAGGAGGAGAAGTGGGGAAAGACAGTGGAGTCGTTGCCACCACTTTCAGCATGTTGCTGGTGCCACCACTTTTTGGTGCTGCCGCAGAGGGAAGATGCCACCATTCCTGGTGCTACTGCCACTTCTCAGCGTGTTCCTGGTGGTCCACAGCCTTTCAGTCACCATCCTCCTCTTAAAGATCTACACCCTACACTCCCTCTGAACAGTCTCTCGGCCCGCTGCATGCTCAGGGCTTATATTCCCAGTGACACATGCGCTGAGTGTCTTTCTAGAAGTCTCCTCAAACATTCTAGAGGCTGACTGCCCCCCTCCCCACCTGAATGCTTGGGTAACTCCATGCCTCCCCTCCTTGTTCTGGTGCTCGGGCAAGAGCAGCACTCTGCACAACGTTATTGGCACTCTGACCAGGAGTATCCCTGGCTACCACAGCTTTGCCATGAAACTGATGGTTGGGACAAAAAAAACCATGGTTCCTCACACCTGGTGGCATCCACAAAATGTTATGTTGCTAATATGCATCTCAAATTGAAAAAAACAACAACCACCTAGGAAGCCTGAAGTTCTCAGTGAGTAGCATCAACCCCATTGATTGATTGGCTTGGATAGTAGTTAATTCAGATGAAAATCCAATGTAGGGTATAACATCCTCTAATAATGATGAGACAAAATCTATACTGATCTTTTCAAATTACATTATGTATGCAATAGGGTTGAAGAAAAGTGCAAGGTTCCAAATTTCTGTGTATGCATTAATTGATTTAGCAAGATAAATAAAATTTATTCTAAAACTTCTAGATGTCCATCTGAATTACTATTGCAGCATGATATTAAAGTGATTAGGCCAAATTTCTTAAGAAATGTTGGCTCATGGTGGATGCTGTTCATATAATACAGCATCCAACAGAAAAACATTGCATACACTCAGACAGATTAATAAAGGGATTCATAATACAAAAGTTTTGGGGTTTGTTTTTTTCTACATTTTTAACACTGCCAAGAACAGTATAAAGTGACCAAGAGAGAAATGCTGTAGCTATTTCAGTAAGTTAAAGAGCTCCAGGAAATATTTGCAAGTGCTAGAAAGCAATTACTTACACTGTTATATCATCAGAGGAGTCCCTGGCCTTGGCTGGCAACTAGCCTTCTACAAAACAATGATGAGAAGTAGAAAGTGGCATAGTTCAGGCATGTGCCCCAGCTGGCATTGAGGTTTAAGTTATATTATTTTGCAGAAGAAAGAGATTTAATAGTATGGATATGTGTTTTTCTGTGATTAGGAATGATTCTGAATACAATCTCACAAAATGCATAACACCAGAATCCAAGCAGAGTAATGTGTTTTGTTCAATTGTGTTCTCTACTGTGTTAGTCTCCCTTACACAGAGCATGTAATATTCCTTTTAGTGGAATTTTCTTTCAACAGAAAAGGACAAAAGTAGTGCTGCTTCATTGAGATCTCTGGTTGTTATATGGTAACCAGAAATAATTGCCAGATACTTGGTAGCCTGGATAAGAAAATGTACCTTTCCTGTACTACTATTAAGGAAAATACTGCTTAGAGCTACCTGTATGCAGTTTTAAATAACAGATGCTCAAGAAATGCCAACAACAACAAAAATGGTATTGTGCAAATGTTGCAGGCTCAGGATGATGAGATAGGAACCAAATATAGGAAAGAGATAAAACATTTAACTGTATGATTATATTTTAGATTAGGGCTTGATGTTCCCTACAAAGATAAAATATACATTATATTAAAAGATCTTAAAATCAGTAAAAGACAGGTAAGGCAAAAATACAGAGAGTATTAAAGAAAAATGTGCTGATTTGTGAAATATATAAACTAGTACGTAATAATAACAAATATTATGTTAGCAGGGGTTGTAGATGTGGTCCTTCTAAAGTAGTAAATATTTGGAGAGATGTAAGTGACTGGAGAAGCAGAACTCTCTGGACAAGAGGCACACTATGCAGAAGAATAGAGACAGAGAATGAAAAGACAATGGAAAGTAAGATTACAAGCATTTAAGCACTCTTGCTTTTTTTTTTTTTTTTTTTGTTAACTAGTAAGATTTTTTAAAAATTTAGGAAAAAAGATTGCATGTGTTTTTTACTAGATCTACATATAAAACATTTACAATAGTTGCTTTCTGAACAATCATCAGCAAGCTCAATATGCCAACAGATGTGAGAAAATAACCTTATATCGTGGCTGTGGTTACACAGTTGCCCTGAGTCATGTGCCACACAGCTTCCAAGCGCTGCCTTGCATACTGCAATGCAGACCATAGCAGCCCTATGTTATGTCTGGGGAATTTAACTAATCTTTAAGTATCTTCTGGTTTATAAAGATTTCTTTCATTTTCTTCTTTATTTCTTTTGAAGCACTGTTGTGGTTTGCGGTATAGAAAAATAAGTCTGTTAACCAATGCGTACAGAGAACTATAATAATGTCTGAAGGCCACATGAACCAATTCTGGGAAGTGCTGTCATCTCTTTTCCAGCCTCAATGACATTATAGGATGCTCTGAACTTCCCAAACACATCTAAAGATTTGCCTAGCCAGGTATTTATATTGACTCCAGTGAAGGGTCCATCTCTTTACTGTTTACCACAACTAGGCTTTCTTCAGTTCATCACATGGGAGTTGTCTACTAAAAATTTGCCATTACATTTACCTAGGTATAACAAAAATATAGCTTTGCTTTACTGTTCTCAAGAGGATACACCACCTTTTTTCTCTTTCCTTCACTGTCTTTATACTTCCTTTGGCAGCAGGTGAAAATTGCTCTTGAAAATATTATTGCAGCTTAAAAGTCCAATAAAGTAGATTGTTAAATGATGTTAAATAATGATTCCATTAATATTTGGTAAGGGGAAAGCTCAAAATGATCCTTTAGGTGATAAAAATATAAATGTCTTTTAGGCTTCATAAAATGAAGCATATTGATATGTATCTTATTATGCAGTTTTCCAATTGCTGCAGGGTGGGGTTTTTTTATTTTTATTTTAAGTACCTGTCCCATAAATATTAAAGCACATCTCTCCTTAAAGGACAAAAAGAAAAGTGCTATCTGGATGCTAGGACAACTAGAAAGAAGCAATAAATTATTGCTGTAATGACATGCTAATTAAAATTTTGCTTGTAACTCATGTAAGTGTTTGAAGCCTAGCAAATTTCTCTTTTCATTTGTGAAGTGTGAAGGTAAATTGCCCAGTGACAGTGGGACATCGCTAACAAGTACAAATTGAATAACATGCTATCTTGCTCTATTAGTCCTGACTAGCATGTCTGAATTAGATATTCAGCACACTCCCCATTGTAGGCCTGATTGATAAATGCTAAGGAGAATTTGTCAAAACAACAGGGGCTACACCCAGTGGGACATCAATATGCTCCATTTAGTCACCCACCCGGCACTTCCTACATAGGATTGTCACATAAAATTAAGACTAGCCGCTAACCAGCCATCAAGCTTGCAGCAGACATCAGGCAGCCTGTGTTCTGTATGCATATTAGTCACATGCTTAACAATTTGGGCTGTCATGACTGAAGCATGCAGTGACCTTTGGAGCAGAGGTTAAATTTTGCAACTGCACTGAGACATCATGCTCAGCTGTTCAAGATTTTAGGCCATTTCCTGCCTGATCTGTTCACAGATGCACTGCCCTAAGCTATAATCTGTGGCCAAGTCCAAATGACAAATGGCACAGTGTAGATTATTGCATTATATATTAAGTACTACAAGCCTGTAAATTATAAGTAAACTACTGTTCAGCCTGAATGTCTCCAGCTTTTAGAACACTTTCCTTCATGAAGCCTCTCATGTGTGGGATAAATAAATATTTGGAAAACAAAGACATCAAAGTTTAAAGGCTGAAATGTACTGTTTCCCTTACAATTAGCTTCTCAAAAATGAAACTGTAATTCAGTGTCATTGCTGGACTTGCTTTTCCTCTGTCCCTTCTATTTTCACAGAAAGTTATGAGCAAATTAAGGTTTTCTGTGGGCTTTATATGTTGAACTATTTTTGCCAGATAAAGGATTGAGGCTGGTTTGTCTGGCTGCTGGAGAAATCTAAGAAGTTCCTAGTTGTGTTGGGCCTAGCAGCTAGAAAGTGATTTGAAGAACTCAGGCAGATACCTCACCCCACCAAGTATAGATCTAATGTTGGCAAAAGAAGAAAAACAAAACTAAACCTCCAATTTACTGAACTGCTAATACAAATGTACATTTCCTACAAATGCTACTGAACTTAGAAGCTATGAGCCTCCAAAAGAATTTTTTCTTTGTATTACATATTATAGTTCTTGTTCTGATTAGTAAGTATATACAAGTAAGAATCTTTGTGGTTTTTAGGCTAACACCTTATAGCTACATTATGATAACAATGCCATATGGAACATAGCAATGTCCCAGCCTAAGGTGAATTCTGGTTTGTCTTCTAGGCTAAACATGTCATGGCTCAAATACCAGATTTGATACACATATGGAATAAATTACCTTATAATAAATGAGTGGGTAGGATATGGGCCCTTGATGTTGGTAATTTGGTAGCATCTTGTCTCTCGCTTCTCAGTGTTATAGCTTACATGCCAACCAACCTCCGTGACCTTATGAGCCCTTCTGCAAAGTAACTGACAACTTGTCATCCTGATGCCTGTCTTCAAGCCTGTTTGAAAGTTCTTTAGCTTGTGAAACAATGAAGTCAAAAGCAGAAAATTTTAAAACACCAAATAGTAGGAAACATCTAAAAGAACATTAGAAGTGTTTCATAGAGTTATGAGTTCTTTAACTATGGTACATTTGACTAGTGGTAGAAGATATCAAGATGACAAACATTTAATTTTCTCACAAATTTCATTATATAACACTAATATAAAGAAAATGTTACTACTGAGATAAATAATCCTAGATCCATGTTAGTTACATGTTTGTAATTGTTATGTTTAAAATAAAATGTAGAAAATATAAACAGGATGGAGCCAGCCTCTTCTCAGGGTCATCTAGTGATAGGACAAGGGTCAATGGGTGCAAGCAGGAGCATAGGAGGTTCCATATAAATATGAGAAGGAACTTCTTCACAGTGAGGTTAATAGAGTATTGGAACAGGCTGCCCAGGGGGGTTGTGGAGTCTCCTTCTCTGGAGCTGTTCAAGACCCACCTGGACATGTTCCTGTGCAACTTGTTCTAGGTGATCCTGCTGTGGTAGAGGGATTGGACTAGATGATCTTTCAAGGTCCTTTCTGATCCCTAATGATTCTATGATCTAGGCTAACTATTTCCGATGGTGTTTCTTGAGATTTACAGTGTCGTAAGTAAGAAGAATACCTTCCCCATTCAGAAATTTTTTTCTGTTTGCCCTTCTCGTGCTAATCTCTTATTAGAAGATATAATGATCCTTTAGCACTCATTACTCTTCTGACTATCAATTCATCAAAATGAATAACTTCAAACCAGTTATTCCCTCTCTCCCTAACAACTGATGGAGAAATGAAGGAATAACTAAAAATAAATAAGGCGGGTATGAGTATAACCTGATATTAAGACTGAAACAGAATTAAGAGAAAGGTTAATAACAATGAAGCAGAGGAAAGGTAAGAGTTATAAGGAGGGAAGTGCATTATCTTTATACCCAGTGTATGTGGTGAGATGAAAGCAGCAAATAGCAACACCTGGTCTACACACTGACTCAGGGAGCTAGGAGGAACTTCAGCACTCTCAAAGGCCATTTAGCTTGTCATGAAGAAGGAATATCTATTGGTTCTCTTGTTGGTCATGTGATGGAAGCTGGTTGATTCCTTAAATTGTATCATCATGTCAAGAGGCCAGGAATTACAGTATCACAGTATCACAGTAACGATGAGGCTGGAAAAGACCTTCAAGATCATCCAGTCCAATCTAAAACCAATCAAGTAAACCTAAACATCTCACATCTAGATCATGACACTCAGCACTTCATCCAGCCTAACCTTAAACACCTCATTTCAAAAACACCCATTCCAAAATTGGATCACTCTTTCAGTAAAAAACCTTTTCCTAATGTCAAGACTAAACCTACCCCGATGAAGCTTAAGACTGTGACCCCTTGTCCTGTCTCCAGTGTCCAGGGAGAAATGATCATCAACCCCCACCTGACCATAACCACCTTTTAGGTAGTGACAGACAGCTATAAGGTCACCCCTGAGCCTCCTCTTTTCCAGATTAAACAGGCCCAGCTCTATCAGCCTCTCTTCATAAGGCTTACCTTCCAGGCCATCCACCATTCTAGTTGCTCTTCTCTGGACTCGTTCCAGTACCTCAACATCCTTCCTAAACTGAGCGTCCCAGAACTGAACACAATACTACAGGTGCAATCTAACCAGTGCTGAATATAGGGGGAGGATAACCTCCCTCTCCCTACTGGCCACACCATTCCTGATACAGGCCAGGATGCCATGAGCCCTCTTGGCTGTCTGGGCACATTACTGACTCATGCTAAGTTTACTGTCCACCAATACCACCAAGTCTTTTTCTACTTGGGCACACTCCAAGATCTCCATTCCCAGCCTCTAGTTCTGTCCTGGGTTGTTATAACCAAAATGCAGAATCCGACGCTTAGACTTGTTAAAACTCATCCTATTAAAGTCTGCCCATCTGTCCAGTCTGTCCAAGTCCCTCTGCAGGGCCCTCCTACCCTCCAACAAATCAACATGGGCTCCAAGCTTGGCAAAGGAGGCATTAAGTACCTCTGCCTTATCCTCATCTCTAGTTACTAAATTCCCGTCCATGTCCATTAAGAAGTGGAGGTTATTACTACCCCTCTTTTTTTCATTGATATATTTATAAAAGTTCTTCATATTATCCTTAACAGTAGTGGCCAGCCTGAGTTCAAGTTGGGCTTTAGCCTCCCTAATTTGCTTCCTACACAACGTGACTATTCCTCGATACATGACTCGATTGACCTCCCCCTTTTTCCAGAGGTGGTACATCCTCTTTTTCTCTCTTAGTTTTTTAAGAATTTCCTTACTCATCCAGGCTGGTCTTTTTCCTCTACGGCTCATCTTGCGACACAGACAGACAGCTTAGTTTTGTGCCTTCAGTAATATATTCCTGAAGTATACCAAAGTCTCCTGAACACACTTCTTGTAAAGGGCTGCCTCCCAAGGAACTTTCCCAATCAATTTCTTAAATAAACTGAAATCTGTCCTGAAAAAATCCAGTTTAGATGTTCTGTTGGCCCTCTTTTTGTTCTGCTATTAATTGAAAACTTAATAATTTCATGATCACTGCCTCCCAGACAGCCTCCGACAGCCACATCACCCACCAGGTCTACCCTTTTTGCTAACAGCAAATCAAGAAAAGCCTCACCCCTCGTAGGCTCACCGACCAATTGCGACAAAAGACAGTCCTCAATACACTCTAAACCTCCTAGACTGCCTCCTAACTGCTGTGTTAAGATCCCAATGAATATCTGAGAGGTTGAAGTCACCCAAGAGAATTAGGGCACGCAATCTTGAGATGTCCTCCAATTGTTTAAAGAATATTTGATCAGCCTCATCATCCTGATTGGGTGGTCTGTAGCACACTCCTAACACAGTATCGATCTTATAAGCTAACCCTGTAATCTGAACCCATAGGCTCTCCACTCTGTCATTCCTGATCTCAGGTTCCGTCACTTCCAGAACTTCAGCAACATACAGGGCCCCCCATCCACCTCTTCTGCCCCTCCTGTCTCTCCTAAATAGCATATATCCTTCCAATCCAACACTCCAATCATATGACTCACATCCTACCACCTTTCAATGATGGCAATTATGTCATATATTTCTTGGTTCACCAAGGTTTCAAGTTCCTCCTGCTTGTTGCTCATACTTCGTGCATTAAAATATACACACCTCAGTTGGGCCACTACATGCATCTTCAGAGTGGATACACCATCCACCACTGTCTCCCAACATTCCACCCCTATAAACCTTTTCATGGCATGTTAATGAATACATATAAATACAAATTAAAATAATGAATAAAGAACATATATGCAATATATAAAATTCTATATGCAATATATTTAATATTTCTATACACAACACATACAACTTATAGTCATCTACATTTACATAGTAATATACATAACCTGAAACTGTGAATGGGGCAGTTACAAATAATCTGTAACACTGCTAATTAAGCTGGTAGTTACTCAGTTGGTGTCAGTTCCTCTGTGGTACACAATGAACATTGCTCTTTCCTTGCATAACCCACCAGGTATATCTAGCCCTGGGTAGAGACAACCCCTTAGATGAGTTTGTCTCCACTCATGGCTGCAGAAACCAACACAGATTTCCCAAACAAGTTCCTTTCACACACAGTTGGAACCCCATCTCCTTTTACTGTATGTAAAAGGTCTGAGAGAGAAGGACCAAATCATTTGATTGACCCCAAGTGTCAACTAGCTATATGGCTTCTGCTTATCCACATTCCTAAAGATTTATGCACTCTGTTCTTTCAAAGTATTTTTAACAAGCCACACCTTTCAATTTTTCCAAAGGCTAGTGCATGATAAGGAATATGATAAATCCACTCTATACCATGCTCTTTGCCCGAATGAAATGGATCTTGTGGTCAGATTCAATCCTCCCTGGAGTCCTATGATACCACAAGGTTTGTCTTTCAAGGCCCAGAATGACCCATGCCATGAGACACAGGGTATGCCTCCAGCTATCCAGCGCTTCCTTCTACCACTGATAGCACATAGCACTTAACACAAAGAGTTTGAGAAAGGGTGATGTAATCTATTTACTAGGCCTCTCCATACTTGTACTTTGCCTACCACCACCTCATACCACAGAGGTTTCAACCTCTTTTCCTGTTTGATAGTAACACAGTTGTTATAGTCATAGGTAGCCTGAAATATTATAACTATTTTAAAAACTCCTAGGTTCCTGGCCCACTACAGGTGACATCTCTCCCCTGGTGACCAGAAGCATTATGAGGTCACAGGAAATCCGTCTGCCTGTTGAAGTTTGAAAATTATCAGATTTTCAGGTGTTAATTTTGTTGCTTTTATGATGAAAGGGCATTTTATTTTGAAACAGAGAGTAGCTTTCTCAGCAGACCCCTGTGTCAATGTTTTGACCCTACAGGTGAATGGTGGACAGTCTATAAAATGGAGTGGACTCCTGTTTTCTGACCTTCTTCTCTGGTACATCTTTTAAGACAGAGTTCTCCCTTGCAAGAGAGCCTCCTCTGCACAAAACCACCCACCTCCCCACACTGCCCCACTCCCCCAAGCCAGGGAGGGGTTGCAAGAAAGGCTCTCAGTCTACCTGATACCAAAGGGTGGAACACAGAAAAACCTAGCCTGGCTGCAGCTCTGCCACAGAGGCAAATACAGCCCTCTTTTGCCTGAGATCAAAAATGCAGAAATCTAACACCAGCTTGCCCCAGTTCCTGGCAGTGGGCTAAAGAGAGTGAAAGCTCATACACACTCCCTTAGCTGGATCACATTTGAAGATGTCAGACAGTGGTGAGCTCTTAATCCTCTCCTTCCCTCGGAGCCTTAACAACAGAGAGAAGAAGAGAGGAGAAGGCCCTGTAGCAGGCTTATCTACTACAACAGGTGTGGCCCCACATGACCAGAACCATGTTGCCTCTGTCCCTGTCAAAATGCTGTAGGTTCTGCCACTGAGAGACTGATAAGAGAGAGAGAGATGATAAGTAGTCATGTCCTAAGCCTTTGGCAAGCGGAAAAAGAATGGGAATCTGTTATATTCTTACAGCTGATGCCGCTATTGGCTCGAAGAAGAGCTCCCAAGCCAAGAGGAGCTAGAAGTATGCAAAAGGCATCAGGGGGGGTTGATGTCTGGAAGAGGACCAGAAAAGGAACTTTTTCAAAAGAATCAAATGTATATTTTGTACTGTATTACTGCCATCCCACCCTCACCCCTTTCCCTTCTGGAATTGGGGTGCAATTGTGTGTGTGCATCTGTGGTGGCTTTCTCCAGGGCTCTCATCTAAAGCCAAAAAATTATGTGCTAGCTGTCTCCCATTTCTCTCAGAATATGTGTAAAGGCTCTGGGATACTGTTTCTATGTTTTTTACTTTTTTTGCTTATTTTTTTCCTTTTCTTATTGGTGATGGGTTCAGTAAGTTCTTTTCTTTTTAGCAGTTGTTTCACTGCCTGTTGAATTCTCCAAGAGAGCTGGTTGCTGTGCTTGATTTGCAGGTACCAACCCAAAACGATTTAGACCCTCACTATAACCCATTACACTGCCTGATCCACCTTCTGTTTATGGTAGTACTCCTCAATATCCTCCTTTTTACAGTATGTGGGTGTCTAAGTGCTGCACCTTTGCCATTAGTTTATCCATGGTGTCCCTTTCTCTGGAGATATTCAAAACATGCCTGGATGCAGCCCTGTGCAGTGTGCTTTAGACAGTCTTGCTTTAGTTGGGGGATTTACTTGATGATCTCTAGAGGTTTATTCCAATTCAAACAATCCTGCAATTCTATGGTTCTGTAATGTAACAACTCAGTGAAAAAAGGAACATAAAAAAAAGTGTTGGTCTATGAAGGTGACGTTTTTAGGATGCGTCAACAGGTAAGCTTGTTTTTCAAATATCGATCATTTTTGTGTTTGAAGGATGCTAATCCTTTTTGTTTGTTTGTTTTAGTTGACAATTTTATTCACCACACTAAGTTTACCATGGTCAGTTTAGCATTTTCTATTAAATCATACTTTATATGAAAATTCAAACAAAAAACCACAGTCTTATTGATGTACCTAGATACCCATTCAGTTCTACACTTTCTCAGCCCTACTAAGAAACGGAGAAAGCAAAGAATTTGCCCTCCTGGCAAAATGTTACTCAAGCAGTTTCACCCCATAGGAAGGCTAGAGCTACTCTATAAAAACAGCAGCTGAAAACACCAGCCTGCCCACACTGCCTGAGGCAACACACAGATGATGGATAGCGTAACAGATGAATCTTCTCCTCATCTCCATTCTAATGTCAGAGTACTAATCGTCATCAATATCATCAATGTCAGTTGCCTAATCTACTGTTCTGAGTCTCTCATCCAGAAACACTGGCCCTGCTGCTCCTCCTGGGCTTTATCCCTCTGACTGTGCAAGCTGTGGCAGCACCCAGTGCTGGGACATGCTGCCAATGTACAGTGAACATCTGATGAATGTGTAGCCTGTGTCAGAGGCCTGGGCCCTGGAGGCTGACATGCCTCTTGCTGGTGCACAGGTTGCAGCATGGTAAGAAAGTTGTAGCTATCATAACATGAAATGGATGTTGTAGTAAGTGGTGACACAGAATTGCTGAGGCTGGAAAAGCGTTCTAAGATCATCAAAGGCAGCCCGTGACATATTTTCAATTTCCTAAATACACTGAAAGATCATAAAGATTGTAGAGGTCAAGTGCTCAAAACTTGGGAAATGAAAGAAAAACTAAAGCAGTTTTGCTGCCTGAATACAAGTCCTTGTATGATAGGACTGTGCATTGCAGAAACAGGCTTTGTGCTTTGTGCTGCTCCCTGATAGGCAGAAGACTCTGTCTGTACTGTCAGAATCATCCTCACCAACCAGTGCATTGTTCCATGTATCACATCCTATTACATGTACCATTAGTTCACTTATGCAACTACTTTGGAACAGAATTTGTAAATTCCCTCCAGCGTTTCGCATCAGTAATCAAACTTTAACAGGAAGTACCCACAGACATTAAAGAATATCTGTTTATTATAATTTTAAAGTGAGCTTTTCTCAAACAGGAAGAAAACTGACACATAAAACTACTAGTGTCACATCAGATAGTTTTGTTATATCTAATTTGAAAAATTAGAGTCCATGTTATCAGAATAGTTTGGTATTTTTGTCACATGAAGTTTTCCATCTGGGTAGTCACAAAATAATAAGCACTGAGTTTGTACCACATGTATTTAATACAGTTCAGCATCATCGTATCAGAAGTATGTGGAATGGTAATTTTTAATATATATTTTAAAAAGGTCTTCAAAAGATATAGTTAAGTGTGTGTGGTATAGATACCATTTTGCTTTATGTTATAGAAAAAGGATAAAGATTTGGTTCTGGTCTGAGTCTGAAGGCATGATGTTCCTTCAGAAGTCCACAGTAACTGTCTTCTTACTCCAGGCTAAATTAACCAAGGTGCTTTCCATGTTGTAAACAGTGACAAGTTCATTGAGCTGCTTGTGACTGGCTCAGTGCACATTTAGATACATTTGGAGACAATGATACAAATGTGTTCTTATGACATCTCTCTATGCTTTACTCTATGCTTGAGGGACCATATTCTCTGTTTCCTCATTACTACGGAGTAATTATGTTCTCAATGTCTTCCTCCTGCAAGTTGCCACCACCAGAAACAGCAATTCCTCTCCTGAAACAGCATTTGCTCTGCTCTCTTTAAGCTATTTCATGCCTCTTTACTCTCCATGCTATGATTTGAATGCCAGTGGAGAGCAGAAGGCATCCAGATAGGATTTTTTCATGAGCTCAGCATCACATCTTTATAATGTTTATTCCAGATAGGCTGAACTGGTTCCTCTAGAGATTGTCTTACCAATTTGGTAAGTTAGATAGCTGCCATCTGGACCTTAAAATAATCCAAAACTGAATCAGTGCAAATTTTTGAACAAAGCCAGAGGTCAAGATCAAAATACAAAGGAAAGAGTCATAGGAGAGCAATCATTTTTATGTGATACAATCATTCTTAGTTAGGAAGACAATGCTTAACTGCAGTTCAATAATTGGAGTAGGGAAAAAAAATCTGTTTTGTGGTTGCAAGACTATGTTGACTAGAACTGGAGAAGAGTGAAAGACTCAGCCAAGAAACGTGTGTTTAGCTCATAGACATGCCTGTGAAATAAAGAATCTAAGGAGGGGGAGGAGAAGAAAGGCACTGGCAGCTTCTGGATCAACTGGCCTCTTTTATGTAGGGGCAGGAGGATTTGGCCAAAATGATAGCAATCATGAGCTGGAAGTTCTTTGCTGAGTAGCAATGACCTGAGAACAAGGAGCAGTATGAATGGGGGAAGAGGGGATGGATAGGGAAGTGGGAAGGGAAAAAGCTAAAGGGTACAGCTAGGAACTGTGTTGAACTCTAGTGGTACGTTCAATTTTGAAACTTTGGTGTTAAAAGAGGTAAAATGCTGCAGGATATTAATGGTCCCTTGGGAGTCTAGAGTGTATAGGTGGGGATGGAAGAGAACAGATGACCTGTGGATTAGCTTATTGGTAAAAAACTTTTCATCTGCCATCTATGGAAATATGGTTTGTCTGTATCCATACAAGGGTTAAAATTTGCATCATTGCTGGAGATCTGTTTAAGAGTGTGTGGGGGTTAAATACACTGAATCCTCATCCCATACACAGTAAGGCAGCCACAAGTCAAACATAATGACAGTGCTGATTAATTAAGTACTCCTACCCCCAGCACTTGAGAGTGATTTATTGAGACACATCTCTAACCTGATCCATTGTGCTGACTGGATTAATGGAGTGAGTTAGAGAAATTCACTGGCAATGTTAGATACAGAGCAGGAAAGCATTAACCCTTGGAGCTTTCTTATCTAGCCTATTGACAGAATATTAATTATGACAAGACATACATGTCTCACCTAATTATCTTTTGATAGCTAAGCATATATTTTTATTCATTCATGATGAAGATACTCAAGTGAAAATCATTTGCACATAAACATTTTGGAAAAATATTAAGATAACACTGAATTTATAGGATCCACTGTAAACAGGAGACCATAAATGTCTTCCTTTAATTCTGGACCATTTACTTTAGACTATTAGAACAACTGATGGAGTAAGCAGAAAAAGTTATTTTGGAATATGAATTGGAGAATCATTAGGTTGCATATACACAAACACTCATGATGCATTATAAATCCTGTGTTTTTCCTGGACCTGTCTCTAGCAGGCTTATCTTCTCAAACTTAGGTCTATTTCTGAAGTCATGCACTTAGATGGCATTCTCTAAACCACACTTACACTACAGGTTAGCATTTTACACAGAACTTCAGACATTAGCTTTCTGTGAATGCAAGTCACAGTGCATGACCTATTTTTAATACATACTCAGATATCTGAGACTAAGCAGGTGCATCTCACTAACTGGAAAGCATGGACACAGTCTCCAGGCAGCCTTCAGGGGCCTCAGAGATTTCAGTCAATTCCTGGGAGAGCAGGATTTCCCTGTCTCACACATGGAACGTCTGCTCCCACAAGTGAACAGTGCAGTAAGCATAATTTAGTTTTCCAGTGTTGTATATGGTGAAATTTATCATCACAAGTAAACCCAAATAACTTTTCATTTGCAAAGTGAATCATTAATGGTCTTGGTTTTGCTTAAACATAAAACTCATTTTGTTTTATGTTTAAGCAAAATAATAAAATTCAAAAAAAATATTCAAAAAATTTTATTTATTTATTTATTCAAAATAAATATTGAAACTACATGTATCATAAAGCTTCAGATTTAGGAATGGATTTATTTTTTAAAAAGGAATAAAACTATTCTGTTTAGTACTACCTGAATGGAAATCATGCTCAGTTAATGGAAAAAAACACTACTTGTGGTTTCTGATCACTCTAAATATTTTGGCTGAGTTATGTCTAGACTTTGAAACTGACAAACAATAACACTGCAAATTTGAGTTCTGGTCCCTGAGTTCTGGTTTGCCTTGGTAGGTAGCTTGGCTAGGTTACAGCACAGGTTCTTTCTGGTTTGTACAGAGCAGCTCACTGTGCCAGAAGAAAGAATTAGGAAAAGAGTAGGAACTTAGTGAAAGCCCTGGTCTGGGAACTGAGAGGTATTCTTGCTTCCTACTGCTCCTCCACAGACAGCACTGAGTGTCTATGTGTTTTACTAGACAATCCTTTCAAAAACAACCTAAAAAAAAGAACTATCTACATATATACAGTTTAACCTGCATATTGTGTGCTCACTGAACTTGAGCTTCTAAGCCCCTTTAGAAAGGGTCAGATTGAAGCCCTGCTTGCAAGCCTTTCCATGCTCTTTTCTTCACACAAGCTCTGCAGTTACACAATCACAGAATAGAATCATAAAAGGGTTTGGGTTGGAAGGAGCCTTAAAATCATTTACCCAACAACCTAGGAGTGAGCAAGGGCATCTTCTAAGTAGGTCAGATGGTTCAGAGCCTCATCTAACCAGACATTGAATGTCTCCAGGTATAAGGCCTCTACCATCTCTCTGGGAAACCTGTTCCACTGTTTCACCACCCTCACTGAAAAAATTTCTTCCCTACATCTATTCTGAATTTCCTTTCTTTTAGTTTAAACCATTATCCCCGGTCCTGTTACAATGTGCCCTGCTAGAAAGTTCAATCCCATCTTTCTTAAAAGAGAATTGTTAAAAAATTGAAAGGATACAGTAAGATCTTCCCATAGTCTTTTCTTCTCTAGGCTAGAACAACATTAGCTATCCATCTGTCTCACAGGGGAGGTTTTTGAGCCCTCCAATAATTTGATCCATGATCTATCAGGTTCATTCCTTTCAGCAACATCTGCCGTTATATGCCCTGCCCTACTTCTTTTTTCTTCTCTCCACTAGACATACAGAACCTAGCTAAGAGGGATGAAATCTCTCTTAGGTGGGAGGTAGGAAATCACTCTTGCCACCCCATGACTGAGCCATCCTCCAGAAGGGGAAGGGGTCTGTGAGCTACAGGAACAATGACTGCAGAGGTACCCTTGCCCTGGCATTTCACAGCTCAGTCTGGTTTTCTGTTGATTCAAACCTCTTTACACTTCTACTGACCAGGAGCAAGGCAAAAGATGGATGTTCAGCAAGAATTACTTAATTAGAATGCAAAGATTTAGTAAGAAAACTAATTTATGGTCTAATTTGTCACTCTCTGTTTTCTGGATAGCATGACAATAAGGGAGAATTTGAGGAAGCCAAGCATCAGGGCACATTTTATTTAAAGCAGTCACAGGTATTTATAATCTAGCTGTGTGAGATATGTATGTAATGTAAATAGTTATATCAATCAACGGATATGAAACAGCTACAGGAACAATAGAATGTGAGAAATCACTCTAGTGATTTCTAGAGAAAATTCAGGTTAGACTTTAGAGGTTTGTACAGGGTAATGGAGAAATGACTTCCCAGTGTCCTTATATTTTTGCTGTTGTTGTTTTTGATTTTATGAATATTGTTTAAATCTGCTGGCTTGGTTTGGTAGGGTGGGGAGGTGGAGCCCTTTTTGATTTGAGAAAAAGCTGAAAATAACTTGTTTAAATTATTTTCTTTGCTCTAAATCAGTCTTGAATTATTCATAATAGGAGTGGGGAAGGAAGAAAAGTAGGAGGCTGAAAAATGACATGGTTCAAGCTGTGTTATTGTGTGGAATATCCTCTAACAATAATGGCAAAGATAAGAATGGTGCTGGTGGGAATGCCACAATAAGAAAGGTTTCTTGCTGTGTGTCTTACACTCTTTTCCTAAGCAGAGTTACAAGTCAGAGTTAGGTGAAACACAGGTCTGGTCTAGGATGGTGTTGTTTATACACCATAAATAAAAATATTTTCAGCATGCTTGTGATTTAATTGCACATATATTTGTAAACATACAAATGTTTCAATGTATTTACACAGATATGGTATGGATAACATGAATAATATTTAAAAATTAATATATTTAAATAGTATGTAAAATTCACATGAACAATTAACACCTTTTAGGTAAGTAAAGGTAAATACATTCACCTTTACTTCTGATTAATTTATATCTTGAGAATATTCTGTACTGGAAAAAAATCAGTTTCCAAGGGGAAATGATGCTGTTTCTTCAAATTACACACCCTTTCCATTTTTTCTTCTTGAAGGTCCATTTGTGAATCCTCTCTCCTTCTGGTTGTCTTTGAAAGCAGCAGACACTGTTTGAAACACTTTTGAATAGCTTTTGTTCTCATGACCACCCCAACCACTGTTGATAAAATAGTTTCTATTACACGTATATTTTTGTTCCTTACCTCACATTTGTATGTTTTATTGTGGTTCCAGTAGCTAGTAATTGCTAGGATTCTTGTTCCAGCCACAAGTATGTGAAACTGGGATCTTCAGGCTGAATGAGCTGTGCATTTGCATGTGACAAGGGCTAATTAGTGCCCGGCTGTACAGGGCAAGGAAGCAGAAAGTCAATAGATGGAAGGGATAAACCACATACATCTCCTCTGTGATTGCATTTTAGAGTGGCAGTCAAAGGTAGAAGCACAGGAGCCAGGGCCATTCAATTATTTAGGGAATCTGAGATGTCTACAGAAAGTAGGATATCTGACTCGGGACATAAAAGAGAACACTTCCTTATGGAACAGCACCAGGAGCTGAGGATGTACATGTTAATCATTTCAAGTGGAACAAGAAACGTAAATGAAGTGCCTGAATTGATCCTTTATGATAATTTACTGAAACTATCTATGTATCTATTTGCAGATATTAATGTGTGTATATGGTCAGTCTCTACATATATATATATACCCATGCATTAGTATACATATGTACTTACATACATATATACATTGTGTCTGTACATATGCATATATGAATATGTATGTTTTAGCTGTACATTTAAAGTAAGACAACTGGAGAATAGCCCAAATTAACCTCCACATTTTACCTCACACGTAGAGACCTATGTTTAATTGGAAATAGAAAAAACTCATGAAGGACTTTTTATGAGGTTGAGCAGGATTTCACTTTTGTGTAACTTGCAAGACAGGCTGGCAGATGGTATGCATGCTAGAAGAAAGGTTTTTATCATATTTGCATTGTTTCTATCTCAAAAAGATTGCATGATGAAGTTCCATGAAAAGAGTTCCTAGCTGTTGCCACAGTACAAATAATGGTAATTTAGAGAAAATAAAAACAAAGATAGACTCAGGACTAATTTACTATAACTGGAAAAAACACTTCACATACAACTGAAAAAAGCAGTGCATAAGCATAAAATCAAGTGGTTTTGACTTCTAGCACACCATTTATTTTATGGTAATTGTTCTTGTGCCCTTGGCAGGTTGTCCTTTTTTGATGAACTTAAAAACCATTCCTCATAACTTCAGTTACTGCAGGAAAAGTCAATACACATAGATGATACTGCAGAATAATGAAAATAATGTACACCCTGCATTGTAATGTTAGAGGATAGAGAATGTGCAACTAAGACTGTCGTGAGACATCTTGACATCTAAAATCTCTTTGTGGAAGACCAGAGAGTGATATATGAACCCAGAACTAAGGATGTGTTGCACAGAAAAAGCATTGTCATGAAATGAAAGATCATTTTCTGCAACTGGCCTAGTACTACTCTCTTCTGCAAACAGTGATCTCTCACCAATTTTTGTGGACTTTCCGCATTTCTGTTATTTCTGTAAATAGTGGTTCCATGTATTAATTTTCTTTACTCTCTGAAAAAAACCTCACTACATCCTTTTAACAAATTGAAACAACCAGTACATTGTTCTAAGCAGTTAATATAATGCTTTAGTTTAAGCACATACAATAATTTACCATATTCGTTTTAGAAAAATCCTTAAGTTTTCCCAAGTTAAGTTGGATTTGTGCTCTAATGTTCCTTCCTGATTTGTAGTTTTTCTGAGATGTATTTTGTCAAATGTAAAGTTTGTACTCATGCCTCCATGAGTCTATTTTAGACAAGACATCTATTTTAGAGCCAAAATGATGTCTGTCTGTCTCTCTCTCTATATATGTATATATATTACAAGAATAAAAGAAGTAAAGCATATAAGCAGCTGACAAAGCAGAATCTCACTTTAACATGACACATTAAGGGTGTGTGATATTGATATAAAATACAAACCATAATGAAGCACTCATTCAACATGAAGGCATTTTCAAACAGTGGATAATAATAATTGGAATTGATTCACACAGAGAATGTAGCTTCGAAGTCTTTAGTGGAGAGATTTTCTTCCAGACACCACTGCAACTTGCTTTGGGGATAAAAACTTAACAAATACTGCAGTATTATTTCAAAGCCTTCTTTTTTCTTCCGAATCTTCTAGAGTCTCTACATGCATTATTACAGGATGAGATCAGTTTCCAGTTGTGCAATTAGGAATGCAAGTAACATCTGCCATGCTTGATTTGTTCACTCATGTGAACACCCAAGGGAGTGAAATATATAGTGGACTTCTTTGTTTGAAGGAAGGGCAAGGTAACATATTTTATAATTTTATCATTTGTGTATGTGAGGCTATATGTTTATATTAGAGAATCCAGGGTGATGACACATTTTTTGCTCCTTTTATGAAACTGATACACCTTATGAGATCCTCTGTTCCTATATACTTTTATGTCTCATCCTCAGATCACTCCCCTTCATCACCGCTTTGTCAGAACAAAATAAGGTTAAGTAGTGAGTCCCAGCATCAATACAACTCATTTGTTTGGTTTTTGGCTGTTCTTTGGTGGGTTTTTAACTTGTTATAAAAAAACATTCTAATTTCCACAGAGAGTGAGAAGTGAGAGAGGTAATGAGCCAAAGACATAGGCAACAATTTCAGAAGTATAAGCATTATTGGCACCCTATCCTCTTTACAGAATCAGTAAATAGGTTAAAGAGAGGATGTAGGCTATCAGGATCCATAGCTTTTCAACTAGTGCCAGACTTGCCATTGTTTCAGGAAAAGTAGAAGAGACAAGCATGATTACTGGAATATTCATCCTACATACATGCTAATTAATGGAGAAGATAGAGTGTGTATTGTATTTTGTTCTAACCAGTAGAAGTCTTTCAGCTTTTAATTTTTTTTTTTTATATATATGCTCTCATTGTCACTAAAAATGCTAATCAAATCAGGCCTAAATTTTTACTTGCAAAACTTTATCTCATTTCCACTGATAAAGACATATTTATGAAAGTATAGTTGGCCTATACAGCTACAGGGCTTAGTGGCCTACCCTCTGCAAAAGTACATGACATATAAAACTTGAAGACTACATTTTTTCCTGCTTGAATATGAAAGAAAGAAAGAGGTAGATGTCAGACTGTTAGATCATCTCTATGCTTTGGGTGAGGACAGCATATCGAGCATGTTACTTTGTAACAATGGGACTTCTCTAAGGATTTGCCTACCCCTCACCCTCCTATAAGGGTTAGGATAATTTTTCCTGCTCTGGTAATTTAGCCCTCTGTTGGTATTCCAGGTAAGATTCTAATTTGTCACGGTGTTAACGACTTTCATGTACCCTTCATTCAGATTTTGGTCAGATAGAGAAAAGCATTAACGACCATTTGGTCATTGGCAGAACAGAAAAATGCTAAAAATGTCCGGAAGATTTTGAATTTAAAATAGAGACAAAGTATTCATAACAATTACCACTATTCAGAAATATGAAAGTTAATAAATTTTATTCTATGCATAACTCAGCTGGTAGTTTCAGTGTGGCAGCAGGTTAAGAGATACAAGTTTCTTATATATTTATGCAGAGACCAAATATTTTTTGTTGTGGAATATTTGACTCTCCCTCTGCCATAGTTCAGAAATCATCTATGATGATTTTTCTGATGATTTTCATTTCACATATGACAACACTAGATGAAGATAATATGTCATTAGTTCTCTGACATTTTTTAAATACATGCAACGTACACACATATATTAATCAATTTTTGATGTGGAAAGGGATTTGAAAGTATGGCGTGCAAATGTGAACATTTAAGTCTACTTGTAATGCAACATTTTCTCAATAGTCCCTTCTGTGTGAGTAAAATTTAAATACCTTTGTTTCAAGATTATTTTTTTATTTGTTCTTCATACTTCAGTTGATGATATCATCAAAGCCTTCCCCTGCAATGATATTTTATTCCACAATGCTGAGCTTTACCTTTTAGTTTTAGGCTACTTGATTGCACTAGATGTGCTCTATAGCCTTTCAAGTTTATTTGTATTGGGCAAGAAGCCAATGGTATTAATGCATGGAAACCAGGTAGCTGTCAGGACTACTGCAGCAGCATGTCTAATTTGGTTGCATTAAAGCTGTCACAAAATATTAAGTAAGAGATTATATGAAATATGTTTATAATGTAATAAATAATAGTTTATGAATAGTTTATAATGTAATAAATGAATACAATTTTGAAAAAGCTAAAAACATGTTCCCTTTTATGATTTTTTCCCCATTTTTCCTGGTTTAATCATGTTATTCCTTATTCTTTTCTAAAGAATTTCTGAAAATCCAAGTGGAGTATGAATGCTTGTCTGTCTATATGTTCATATACTTATATATAAATTTTTTCCCTTCAATATCTCAACAATCCTTTTTGTATTTCACTTCCTCTGGTTATGTTTTTAATTATCATGGGAAAGAAAAGAACTCTGGACAACATCAATGTACTATACCAACAATAGTGAAGTTTTAATCTTGCTTGGGTCTTCCAGATGTTACAGCACTACAATGAAATCATAAAGAGAGATAGTTCTTTGTCCCTAGAGTGGCACAAATACATTTTTACTTGCATTTCATGAATAAAATATTCATCAGTAATAGAGTGTTATGCTATATCCATTCCAGAAAATAGAAGCTACAGGAAACAGTGCATTCTGTTTGAAGAAATATGGAAATGGAAAGTGCTGATTGGTAGCAAAAATGAGAATGCTATACAGATTTCCTAAGATGTCTCAAGAGGTAACAATAAGACTAAGAATATGTCATTGCATAAATATATGTATGAGAGAATACAGCTAGATTAATTTACCTTCACTGTTGAGCTGATTTGGCCGTCACTTTTTATTGATCCTATCACCTGGTTGTTCACATCTTGCATATATTCATTTTCGTATGGAGAATGAGGGCTAAAGTGTGGGCTAAAGAAAAACATCAACACAGATTTTAAGACTGTCAAGATCACACACGCAGGCATTTATCCCATCATTAAGACCAGAGAATTACAGAACTTCTTAGGTTGAAAGGTACCTGAGGTGTCATCTAGTTCTAACCCCCATGCCCATAAGCAGGGACACCTCTACTTGACCATGTTGCCCAGAGCCTCAACCGACCAGTCCTTGAACACTTCTAGAGAAGGGGCATACAAAACCAACCTAGGCAACATGTTCCAATGCCTCACCACCCTCACTCACAGCTGCATCTCTGGATCATGTACCTGATCCTTCAGTGCAGGTATGTTTCACAGTACCCATCTCTCTACTGACTACTACTGCCTCCATCTTAGTTAACTATCTTAGGTACTTAGACAATGTAAATAAACTTTCCTCCAAAAAAATCTAAAAGAAATAGGGTCTGTGGCAGAGTTTTTGCTCCAGTCTAATTTCTGTTGTTTTGTTCTGTAATTTAGCATGCAGATTTAGCATGATTAACCATGATCTGAGGGTCAAAAACATATGGTGACACACGAAAGGACAGCTGTCTACACAGTTTCAGTGAGACAATGTTTACATGAAATACCTCAACTGTGACAGCATGGCAGGTCTTTGAAATTGGGTTCTGCTTCTCTTTATTCTCTAAAATGTTTTCTCTACAAATTATGATTGCTAACCCAAACAGTATTCTTCTTTCCATGATTCACTGACACATTCTTCAGAAATTTTCTTATATTTATGATCAAAAAGGAGGAAATTTGTGCTGTTCAGCCTTACAATGAAGTAATAAAAATGTTTTTCTCCTGTCATGTAAACCTTGGTGAAAAAAAAAAAAAACAAGCAAAAAAGTGTTAGCCAACACTTGCTTTTTGTCTAAACATTGAATCTGATATTGTCTGATGCATGTGCCTGTAGACAAAGGAGAGTAAAATTGTGTTGAAAGACAAGCTAAAGAATAACTTGTATAAATCCTATTTAAGTCATACATTCTTCTCTAAAAAAAAATCTGGAACACAGAAAATGAGAGGGAGAGGGGGAGGAGGAGGGGAGGAGAGGAATTTGTCTCCTTCATCCTCCCTTCAGTTCCCAGATAACAGTATTGACTGAGTGGCAGCAGCTCACAATGGAGGAATGGTGATCAGCTGTAATTTGCCCTAATTCTTCTTGCTTCCAAGAAGTGAGACAACCCAGGCTGCCAAAATGTGGTCACAGGGTTCCCCAGGGAATGTCAAGCTGGAAATGTTGTAATGTAGAGTCAGGCTTTAAGTGTGTGAAGGAGATGCAAGATGAGACTCAGGTGGAGGTTCCTGACCTGTGGCTAATGCACTGCAGTTTCAGTCCTGATTAGACTTGGCACAACTATGGATCTAAGCTGCTTGTACAGATTCATAGTAATATAAAGTTACAAAAACCAGACAATCAGAGTAAAGGTAGTAGAAATACATCTATAAACATGTAGTCACCTCCAGTATTGCTACACAAGGCTCTTTTAGTTTACTGCTACTGTCTTAATGCAATTTATTTCAAACTCTGCACAAATACCCATTAAAACTATGGAACTTAGAATATCGATCTTGAAGTTATTTTCTAGAATCTCTGGGAAAATCCAGAATCCAGAGTCACTTCAATTTATCTGCTTAGTTTCTTTAATACTCTCCCAGTACTGTTATCTAGGCCATAATTAATTATATGTGCATATGTATTTTAAATTATTTTTTCAAAATCCTTTAATAAAAGCTATTGATCTGGGAACTATTAATTATAGGCTTAGAAAATGTACTCAGTCATACTCATTTAGATGAGTTATTGGCTTATAAAACATATTCAGTAACCAAAAAATTCTTCTGATAATGCAAATTTCTGAAATTAGAGACATGAAAATATCTGTCAAGGCTATAACAAACCTAGTATAAAGAAAACAGCATATATGGTTTCAGAAACTGGTAACAAGCAATTTAGGACAACACTAGGAAGTAATGTTTTAGTGGTGCTCGAGCTAGCATTCAGTCTTCAAAAAATAATTCATTCAAAACCACATTCATGTATTTTTATATTTAAAGACATTCATAAACTGTAACACAGCTATTTCAGCACAAGTATTGAAATGGAAAAAGGCTCTTTCATCCTCTATTCATGTGCCATTGTCAAATTCAGAAAATTCTTTATATTTTAGTATCAAGAAAATGATATAAGTACCAGTCTTCTTTAGTAGAAAAGGACACAGTATTATAGAAGACTCTTGATGTTGTTTTCCTTCAGGTATCATGACTTTACATTTGAATTTGACCCGAGTGATGTGCTGAGAAGTGTTCAGCTGAGAAAAAAAGGAATCTTCTGTGAAACTGTCATATTTTTGTCTTGTTTTAATAGGCAGTGGTTTCACGTCAAAGAGACGCTTCACGTTTGTTACAATTGGCAGCATTTTCACTTTTGTAGTAGGTATAAAGCCCTGATTGGAGCTTCAGCAAGTTGTGACCAGAGACTCAGACTCAATTCTTTTCAGCCGTGTAGGCCCTCTGCAATTTGCTTGGCAGGAAAGTGGTGCAAAATTGTGCCTCTGAACTAATGACAAACTCCTTGAAGCTGATGGAATTTTGGAGACATTCATATTTAACTGTTTAGACTGACACTACTGCATGACCTTCCTTGTTTCACATGTGTTTCATTCTGATTCTTCTCAGTAATTTGTTTTATGCTGCTTTGTTGTTTACCTGCGGTTCTCCTATCCTAATGCTTTTTCGTTTTTCCTAATGGGCCATATTCAAACAAATTCAAAAGGCAGTAGTGGTGGAAAACTTAAGGAAAATTGTGTTCTTGTAAATATGATGAAAATCAGTTTAAATAGAGGAAAGATCCAAACCAGCACTCCTATTGAGAAACAAATATTATGCATTGCTCTTGACAGCAGGCTGTTTGCCAGTTGGCACAGAAGTGCTGGCCAGCTTATCAGCCCACACACAGCTTGGGAACTAGCTGTATCTTTAACTGCTACCTGTGAGTGAAAGCATCCTAGAGACTAGGGAGGAGAAAGGAGTTAGCTGGGTTTGAAGAGATTAGTGGGAAAAAGGATAGAAATTCATAAGAAATCAGACATCAATTACATTGCTCACCAACAAACTTATCTACCATATTCTGCTAAAGAAAGTTAAACACTAGAGTGCTTAAAAGGAGTGTGCAAATTGATATATTTTGAATATAAATGAAACAGAAGAAAAAAAATCCACTCCTCCCCTATTTCCCTGAGATTGTGTTCAATTGAAAGGAAGAAGCAAAAAAGGTTATTCTCCTTTGGAGTTTGTTGATTTCAGACATAGTTTTGTTTGCTGGGTGAGCAGTGCGTAATAATCAGCACAATTATATACAAATATATACCTATATACAGGTATTATTTCCATAGTGTGTTTCAAAATCTTATCTATAGAACTCCGCGTGAAGACATCCAAACTAGGAGCACAGTGCAAGGTTTAAAACTATTTTCTATTTGTTAGATGTTGCGAAGTCAAAAAGGATCTTCCTTTGTAAATATATTTTGGTGGATGAAGGTACACTGAGGGTACAGAGATAAAAACCCACAGAGGCATCAGGCTGGAATATTCTTACATTAGCAGGTAATCCTTGCAAGCCCTTTTCCTGTGGAGTCATTATCTGCAATGGAGGACATTTGGGCAACACTACTCAGGCAATATCATCACAAGTCACTGCCCCTACAAGTCACTGCCACCAGACAAGGCAGGAGGGCCTCCTCCCTGGATGGCAATCGATCTACACTGCATCTTTTAGAAAGGATGCATTTACAGTCTTCTCGAATAACTAACACAGGTACTTGTTAGCTCATTAGGAAGGAGAATTATATTCCCAGTCCTTTCTCCACCATTCTTTCTGATGTAAAATCTCACTAAATTCAGAAGTCATAGCCATGAACTTCAAGGCATTGTTCTGTATAAACAGTTGGTAAAACTCTAAAGCAGATAGGTATGTCCACAAATTACTATCATACATTCTGTGATGGTAATCCATTACACAAAGTTACTTAAAAAACAAATCTGAAAAAAGTAAGATCTTTTAACATTAATGTAACCCTTAGGCTTTATTATTATTTAATACTGAATGCTGTTAGTGGGTTGTTAGAAGCCCTTCCACACATGCATGAAATCACGAGGAGTCTTTTCATTATCTTCTTTGAAATGATGAACTGCTGAAAGAGGAGGAAAGAGATGTTATGGATCTCAAATTTCACTAAGTTTTTTCAAAAATCCCATCACCAAATATGAGAAAAAAACAATGATAATTTAGTAGGTTGGCTGATCTGTTGTTCTGATAATGTTTCTACAAATTTTACTGTAAGCTTCAACAGAATAGGTTTCAAGAATAAGTTTTGCAGGATACACACCATAAACTGTTAATGACAAACTAAGATTATTCCCTTTCTAATTTAAACATCACGACTAAGTCTTCATTAGTGAGATCACTGTTTCACTTTAAATGTCCTAAATGCTCTAAATATGTACCTTAATCTTATTCACATTTTTTTAAATGCTAATTAATTTACATTCTAATTATTTAACAAATAGTATATGCAGTGAAATGAAGAATATGTCTTAAACCAGAATGGTTTATAATACCTGGAGCTGCCAGATATATTTTTGTTGTCTTTCTCGGTAAGTGTAAACAAACACAGTGGTGGTGGCTGGGGGGAAGCCGGAAGAGCTTGAGGTCAGGCTGGCTTTGTCCTTGTCTACAGCACATCTCCAGCCTCTGCTACTCCCAAAATTTTCTGCAGATCTCATTTCCCACATTACTGCAGTATAAAGGAAGTTTAAAAGAGCTGTGTGTATACTTCATAGGAAGGTAATAAGGCATTGCAAGACTAACTTCACACTTCGCTTGTCTGTCAAGGGGGTCTCCCCTTTGCAACAATACGCCAATGTTTTGGTAGGCAGGCTCCAGCCCACTTAGCCAGCGAGGAGGCACGGGTGGAATGCCAGGTATGTCTACAGAGCAAAGTAGTGCAGGCAGCCTGACGCCAGGAGAGAATAGGCAGGTACCTATTGAGTTACAGGATTTCTACAAATCTAATCCACGTGTAATGTGAGACTTATTACAGAGTCAGCCTCTGCCAGGACTGTGAAAAGTCTGTGGATATGAACAGCCCCAGAAACAATGATCCCAGTTAACTCATTGCGACCCAACATCAGTTGACCAAAACTAATGCTCTCTTATCCTTGTAATTAATTTCTTAAACAGCAATTACAAGCTGTATCTTATCAAGTGTTTAATAACAAATGTAAGAAATTACTGATAAGACTGTGGGTGACATTGTGTCTACTGCAACACTGCATATTTCTGATGAAGTTTATGATATTGACTGATATGTGCCATACATGCAAATTAAGCAAGATCATTTAACACAGAAAGTGTTTTCACACATTTGAAACAATAAAAGTATTCTCAACTAATATTAATGAAAAAAAAAAACTTCAAGCACTGATTCTAAAAAAATTTTCTAAATCTTATTACAATTAAAAGGCTTATTACATTTATCTTGATTTTTTGGGTACTACAGAAAAAAAACTGAAGTATTTAAAAGTATCTGCCTGCTTGAAACCTGGAAATTTCTTCATTCTCTGTAGGTTAAATGACAGGTCTAATAGCCCATGCTGTATCTACTCATTGGGATCCATTTTAGCCATGTATTGTATACTGGCAGCTAATAAAGCCTTTCCCTCATTTGATATCTTACCTGTCTTTGTCAAATAATTAAGCAAAACCTCTCTCAGTCAATTAACATTTAATTTTTATGCCACTGACCATAGGGAATGAATTTATTTTATGTGTGGTTTAACGAATGCTTACGTATCTAGAAATGGGTTGCAGTTGTTCACGTTATATTTGAAACCTAGAAACTCAGAATCATAATAAATGAAGTTGAATCCACATGCAGAGTCACTCCTCACAACATACTAGCTATTTTGTTCCTTTCCTCTGGCTGCTTAATGGCTACATGACACCTTCAGAAAAGGTCAGCTGCAATGAGGTCTGATATTATCAGTTCATCAGTGATATCCATCTGGCTATTTACTGGCACATATATTCTACTCTAGCAACCAAAAGCAAACAAGGCTTTGTAAGAATAGCGACCCAGTCATGACAAAAGATGAAAGCTGGTTTAGGTTACAATGAGAATTATTATTTTGTCCAATTTGTAACCATCAGATGTTTAGAGCTAATTTGTAAGTAATAGTTTCTCCTTGCTAGTAAAATTGCAGTGTAGAAAGACTTTGCTTATTTGTACATGGAAATAGGTATATGGAGTCTATACTTTCATATATTTGACCCAAGTGATATGATAAATTTATGTCTCACATTTTTCCTGATTCACATAATTTGAGAACCTCCTATATCTAAAATGGAGGAAATGGACAGAATATAAGGATTTCAAGGAGTCCTATAAAGGTTCAAAGCCTAAAAATTACTTAAGCTACCAGGGTGCCCAGTGATGCTACTGTCTTGGGCCAGATCAAAAAACCAAATTACAATCTGCAGAAGATAACATTGTAATGCCATGCCTTGAGCATTTAGTCCTAGTATGGATGCAATCAATAATCACTGTTTAATGTTTGAGGGAAGCAAATTACCTCTTAACAGGTTTTGCAGGAGCTACCATGCTGCAGAGGATGCTATGAAAACCAGCCAGCTGTAAAATTTAACAAAATACACATATTTACTGAATGTCTGTTTAGGATTAATTTTAGTAATATCTGGACAAGTCATTTGTTCTGCATAGCCTGGAAGCTGTTTCATAAAAATTTTCCTACCTTGTTAAAAATACGGAACAAGGATATTACTTTTTTTCATTCAGTTTCTTGGACCTGCCACTCAAACTGAGAACGTCAAAAACATTCCTCACCTGTAGAAACGTCTCATGATCGTTAACTGTTAGTAGTGACAATTGAAGCCTGAACAGACTATGACATTTTGAAGCATCATTTCCTCTGCTCACCCACAGTTTCAGAATTTCACCCAAGCTAAATAGGTAGCAAGAATACTTGTTTGCTCCTGAGTGAAAAAAAAAAAAGAAAAAAAAAAGTAGTAAAAGATGAAAGTTTCTTGATACTTACATAGTCCTTCAAAATTCTTATATACTTGTCTTCTTACAGTTTACTGCATTTTATCTCAGTAGAAAATTCTGACCCAATTTGCTGGAAAAGTGGACAAAATTAAACATTTAACATTTAGGTTTTCACACAAGGTCTCAGCTTGTGTTTTCTGCTGCTTTTGATTAGTCTTATCCATGCTTAACCTCTGTGGTAGGTAAAAAGACGTTAATTAATGCTTTTATTGTACAGCTCCCTTAGAGATAGCATTCAATTCTTGGAAAATCAAGAATGCGCAGGCTAATCTACAGTAATCTTCTCAATACTAGGAACATATTTGATTGTAATGATAATGCAGTTGAAAACATAGCAACTTTTAAGACTATAGGTGAAGATGTAAGAACATTCAATCAATGAGAAGGTAACTTTCGTATTTTTTTTACAACAGGGAAATGGAGAGTAACTTCATCTAATGTGTTCCACCAAACATTACAAAACACTATGTAACCTCTTGACAAGTGTTAGTTTTATTGGAGTTTTGCCTTTCTGTTACTCAGTGGATGGAATACAATAGCCACATCCTTGCAACTAAATGGGTAAGAAGAAAACTACTGCTTTAATCAGCAGTAAACCAGCTAACATTAACACACGCTTATTTTCCTCTTAAGTATAAAAATTCTGTTGTTCTTAAACAGCACTTGCACACTTGCATTTACAGAAGGCATATGCTTCTTCATTAAATGTTGAAACAAATGGAAGTCTCACCATGTTTGGTATGATGGGGCTGCTTTGTTACGAGGAGGGGTTGCTGTTGGACATTGATCTTACAACATTTTTACATTGAAAGGACTCAGACTTTTAAATTAAAATATAGTTACATTAACAGGTCACTAAATACATTTATATATCCACCTTCCTTCCACTCTATTCTTCTTATGCTCAATTTTCATAAATAAAGTCCATTCTAATAATTCATAGCAAAACACATCTGTGAAATAAATCTGTTTAAGGAATAGGAAAAATCTGTCTTTTTTAAATCATCATCTGAAAATACTGAAATTGTTTGTTTCATATCTAGATATAAATTCACATAAAATCCACATTAAAAAATTAATTTGTGAGAAATTTTCTTTTTCTTGAAGATCTCTAAGTGATATTTAAAAACATGATTTTACGTTCCTAAACCTCTTGCAAGGCTTTAAATGATAAATTTATTGCTTGTAATTTCCAGCCCACACAGAGTGTCTCACCTGAAATCTGCTGTAGCATTTCAAATATGGGTAAGGTAATACATAAATATCTCATCTAAATACTAATTAAAACACATATGAAAAATTTGGCTCAATGATTATTATATACTGATGAGAGCACATGTAAATGCATTGTTTGGGAAAGGTGCATGATAGGTCAGCAAAACATGAGGAGGAGGGCAAACATACCTATGCTGGTGAGCCACATTAGTTGACTAACAACAAAGTAGTACTGATAAAAGTGAAATCTGGGTTAGGGTGGTTACAGAGCCATTTAATAGCTGACCTTTATTATTTTATGCTTTACAGAAAATGCAATGAATATATCACTGTAAAAATATTCAAACTGAGCATTAGTACATTGGTAGAGAAGACAGGAATTTTTTTGTGCATTTCCCACACACAAATTTTAAATACAACTAAGAAATATAAGCCATTTTTACATTTATTGGCAATTTATTACAGGGATGTCTCTGCTTAACTAAAAAATGCTTATGTACTTGAAATACAGAAGAATTTTAAACCTTTTTAAAGTTGCAGGCATTTTTTTTATTTCTCATATGTTTCCCATTTAAGGGATGAGTTAATTAATTTGCGAAGTAGTGAGCTATCTGGGAAATCTTTTTCAAATTGTTTCTGGATTTCTCACCCACATCCTCAGGCACCCCTTTTGATACTTTTGATACTTTTTGGAAGTTAACTAAAACAAATGAGTTACTCCTATCATTGCTGCCACCCAGACTCTTTGCTTAACTCATGCTTGGGAGAGCAGACCTATGGGCACTTGCCGACAGTCTTGGCTTTTGTCACAGACTGTGCTCAGTTGAAAATGAAGGTTGAGACATATTGAGACTGTTTTAGATCAGCTGGCAAAATCTGGTGTCCTCAGCTCTGCATTTTGAAGTTCAGTTTAGTGGCCTCTTCAAGAAGACTGGTGGATCATGGATGGGGATGTATGGCTAATGGTCATTATAGTGAGTGAACCTTGACCTACCTGGCTTTTACTAACTACACAGTAGCTAATAATTAATGTCCCAATTTACAAGTCTGCTGTTAACATCTGCCTTACTGCTGGCAGAAATTTAGGATCTCTGGGAGTTTTTCTCCCAGCAATTAACCTGATGACTGAGGTTCAGTGCCAATGTCAGCAAAAGTAAGCTATTCTGTTTTGTGTGATTCTATGAAGTTGCTTTTGAAATTGTTGAGAAATATGGGTTTTTTACAATACTCTACACATGGCTTTAATTGAAAAACAAAACCAACTCCCCTGAAAAGCTGTTTTTTGCCACAAATGTTAAAACAGGAATAGAATGTGGTAATGCTAGCTATGAATTACTTTAAATTGGATTGTTTGTAGAGTCAAGAAAATGGTGTTATTGAAACGCTGTGCTGGTCTTCGGTTACTTCATATTTGGAAGACGTTCCATGAACAAAAAGGAATAAAGCAAACCTCACTGACTGCCTGTTGCTTTGGAGAGAACGTAAGGTCTTAGACAGGTTTGGAAAGAATAAACTCATAAAGTTTGGACAGAATTGTCTCATCTTTATTTTGAATGACACTCCAATAGGCCTGTCTTCTTTAGCTTATTACATGGAGCAGCAGCCCAGTTGCCTCCTGCTTCCGAGACAAGAAATACCTATGTGCATTAGTGGTCTTCCCCCAGGAGTACAGACAGGCCTACACCTCACTGGCATCACATACCTCACTCGCAGGGAGGTGCAGCTCTCATGAAGAGCAATGGGAGCTTGGTATACTATTTTAGAGAAAGAAATGCCCAATTCATCCTTTTGCATGCACTGGGCTGCATTCAGACTCAGGCATTGACTGTTGCTGCCTCACGTAATCTTATTTTTATTTTCACACTTTGCTTTGTGGTTGGAGTTACTTAGCCTTCTTTTGGTTCCGATGTAGGCAGAAATTATAGAAGCATCAAAAGGTTCATGGAGCTGTGGATCTCAGGAGAAGTTAAAATGCCTTTTCCTGAATCTACTTGTGCTTTCTCTTGACTCTGGCCATTTTACACAGAACATGAGTCAGCTCATACTCAGCTGTCGTGTCAAGAGTGTTGCCACCTGCCAAGCCCTGGCACCACGAGCTGATAAATATCACCAATAGCCTCCAGTGTAAATGAAAATACTACCTCCAAAATTATTAGCTTGGAAAACAACTTATGTATCATGATGGCTGCTTAAAGTGGTTTTTTTTCAAGTTAGATCTTCTCTGAACCCACAGCTTGATCTGGAATAGAAGTTGTAAATAGTAAGTGAACATCCAACAGTAGTGCAATGCAGCCACATACCCTTCTGAATAAAAGAAATGCAGACTAATGGTTAATATCATCATCATTGCCCAGCATAAAAAAGGGCAGCATTTCTACTGGCTGGATAATACAAGAGCTTAATTCATGGAAGTAGTGATAACCAGTCAGAAAACCTTTTCTAACAGGGCATGAAAGTATTGGCAGTCTCATAATACTTCCAGCTAGCATAAGACCAGCTGCTCACCATGGAGAGGCAGCTGGCAAAGGCTGGTCTAAAGCAATAGCAGCATATAAACTGTGAAAGTGAAGTCTCATGTTTGTAATGGTTAATTGCAGGTATCTTTCCAGGAGTGCAAAAGTTGAAAAGTGTCTAACAGTTCGAAGCCTGAAATGGTTTGTTAATTTATCTACTCATTCATAGGTACAGCTGAGTATGACAAGAGTTTTATTTGCAGCTTTGAGAAAAAAGATGAGTAAAATATGTATGTTATTGTATTGAAAATAGTAACTGTCAGGAAACTCAGGAGGTAACAATACATACCTGCTCCAGACATAACGGTGAATCTGGTTTTAATGAATTAACTAAATAATTCATTTTTACTTGTACGGATTGCTTCATTTCTGGACATCATTTAAAACTGTACAGGTGTATTATTATAAAGCATTTGCAAATATCTCATTTCTGATTTGTTTGCACAATGCAAGAAAATGTACCAGAAATATCTTCACTTGCTTCTCTGTTCACCCTTTCAGGAATCTAAAGGAATCTAATCATCTGGGTGTGAGATAATAAATTTTCAGTCCATTTGATTCCCTGTCTCTTTTTTATATTATGAGTTACTTTCTTTGTGTGGTAGAAAATATTTGAGAGAAAAGCTAAAATTTTTACTGAAAAGTAAGCCAAAAATCTTTGTTTTGTCAGGAAATACATTAATAAACTTACCCTTTCCTGCGTTTAATCATTTCATTAATGGTTTTATCAGCTTCTTGAAATGTTGGTAACTAACAAAACCATATTAGTGCATATAATATGGCACCTCTGTGCCCAGTAAAATCATGGAGTAGATCCTCTTGCAGGCACTACTGAGACAGGAGAGTTGTAAAGAGGTGATTTGTTTCAATCAGCAGGGCTTCACCAAGGGCAAATCCTGTCTGACAGACCTGGTGGCCTTCTATGAACGGGTCACAACATTAATGGATGAGAGGCAAGTGACTGATGTCATTTACCTGGACCTAAGCAAAGCCTTTGACACTGTCCCGCACCACATTCTGGTCTCCAAGCTGGTGGAACATGGGTTTGATGGGTGGACCACTGGAGGAGTAAAGAACTGGCTTGATGGCCACATCCAAAGAGTGGCTGTCAATGGGTCCATGTCCAAGTGGGGGACAGTGACAATCAGAGTCCCTCAGGGATCAGTCCTAGGACCTGTCTTGTTCAACATCTTTGTCGGTGACATGGACA
>VZRI01013284.1:80867-92614 GCA_013397515.1 Upupa epops
TGTTTGTGGATGAAAAGCTCAACATGAGCCAGCAGTGTGCACTTGTGGCCCAGAAGGCAAACCTGATCCTGGGCTTCATCAGGAGAAGTGTGGCCAGCAGGCTGAGGGAGGTGATTCCCCTCTACTCCGCTCCGGTGAGATGCCATCTGGAGTACTGGGTCCAGTTCTGGAGCCCTTATGACAAGAAGAATGTGGATCTGCTGGAGCTAGTCCAGAGGAAATCTACAAGGATGATTAGAAGGCTGGAGCACCTCTCCTATGAGGCCAGACTGAAAGAGTTGGGGCTGTTCAGTCTGGAGAAGAGGAGGCCCCAAGGTGACCTTATTGTGGCCTTCCAGTATCTGAAAGGGGCTACAAAAATGATGGGGAGGGTCTTTTTAGGATCTCAGGTAGCAACAGGACTAGGGGGAATGGAGCAAAGCTGGAGATGGGTAGATTTAGACTTGATGTGAGGAGGAAGTTCTTCACTGTGAGAGTGGTGAGCACCTGGAGTGGGTTGCCCAGGGAGGTGGTTGGGGCCCCGTCTCTGGAGGTGTTGAAGGCTGGGCTGAATGAGGCTCTGGTCAGCCTGCTCTAGGGTGGGGTGTCCCTTCCCATGTCAGGGGGGTTGGAACTGGATGTTCCTGTGGTCCCTTGCAACCCTGACCAATTCTATAACTTCTTCCCAGGAAGGGAGATGGGCGCTGCAAGGGGTTGCCTGGGGGGTTTGTGGAATCTCCTTTTCTGTAGACATTCGAAATCTGCGTAGACCTGGTTGGGGTGTCCTGCTGTGGCAGGAGGATTGGATTAGATGATCTTTTGAGGTCCCTTCCAATCTCTGATTATTCTATGATTCTATATACATATTCAAGTCAGTTCACACAGTGATATACAGAGTGCTAACAACTCTAATATTCTGAGAACTTCTCCAAGCATGGTATTTTCCTCTGTTAAAACTCCTCCTGAATATAATATATAGCTTGGGAGGTTTATGACATTTATCAAAAGCTGAGTTTTTCTTTGGTTTACATTTTACTGCTTCCAAGGGGAGGAAAAGCAAACAGATAAATATATGAAAATCTGTTCTTTAATGATGAATATTCATTAATGATCATCCCATCAGGCATGTAGCTGATCAGTTACAATAATCAAAAGGTACATACATGAGATGGACCTTCTATCTTCAAATGTGTGACAAGTGAAGCTGTTCAAGAAATTATCATTTCACCTGAAAGAGTTTATTCTATTTGGAGCTGTATTTAGTACCTGCAAAGGCTTTTTTGTTATCTGATTTTGATTTTTTAAAATAGTTGGAATAGTACATATACAGATAGGGTATTGGTTCTGTTTTGTAAGCAGTGTTCTATTCACTGATTTATAAAACTTTACTCATGTAACTAAGATGGGGAAGTGGTATGCTATTACATTTGTGGAGACAAGTGAAGTGGGCACTAGCTTAGTCTCTGCAGTGGGGAGAAGGCCATGCTCAGACTGATTTTTCCTGTGCTTAGACTGATTTCTGATGAGAAGGGTCAGGACCTGAGGGGACAATGGTTGTGTTGGTGTGGGTACCCTAGCACAGCCATTCCCCTTTTCAAGCAGAAAGCTGAACTCCACCAGCAGCTCTCTATCCCATTACCACATCTCTCTAACAGCAGTGGCTCAGCCTGTTTTGGGGTTGTGATTTCAGGTTTTTTAATAGCTTTTTCAGGCACCTCTGGAAGTGCTATTGACTATGTAAAAAGCTTGGACTGTTGTTTGTTTGCACTGTCTGCTATGTACCTGATTCTAAATAGTTTTGTTTCCTCAATAGCAGGCTTTAAGACAGATACTTGAAACAAATTCTGCGTGTTGGCTTTACTTTTCTGTTTCTTGCCAACGTAAATAAGCCAAAGATGCACCATAATATTTAAAATTAGTCATATTAGAAAGTTAGGTATGTACTTTTATTATGAAGTGTCTGGGGAGGGTAAAAAGGCAAAACTAGTCTTATATTCTAGGCATTTATAATTGTACATGCACTTAATTGCTGTTGTGACTGTTCCGTTTTTCCCACTTGCACATACTGATGGGCCCATAGCTCTGACTTTGACTACTCAGTGGAGAGAAGAAGGAATAAAAAGCATCTGCTCTATATTTTAGATTTTATTAAAAAATATTTCTTAACAGTGATGTGGTAAAAAGTTGCGACTTAAGAAGGAAGAGGCTCTTGTCTGTCTGAATTGCTTGCCCAAGGGGACACTAAAGAACACATGACATACTCTAAATGAATGGGAGGCACAGTAATCACAAAATGCTGTCTGATTTTCTTCCCCTGATAAAGTAAGCTCTTGTACACATAATGGCTATTGCTGATACTTGCACTGTAGAGCAATTTCAAGGAATACCGTGATCTCAACACACATTCAGAATAAAATAGATGAAATAGACTAGTTGAGTTAAAAGTGACCTACAGTGATCATCTAGTCCAACTGCCTGACCAATTCAGGGCTGACCTGAAGGGTCATTTTTAAAGGTCATTGTCCAAATGCCTTTTAAACAGTAATTGGCTTGGAGCATCAAGACATCTCTAGGAAACCTGTTCCGGTGTTTGACCACCCTCTCAGCAAACAAATTATTCCTAATGTCCAATATGAACCTCACTTGCTGCAGCTTTTAACCATCGTTGTGTGTCCTATCACTAGATGCCAGGGAGAAGGGCTCAGCACCTCCCTCTCCACTTGCGCTCCTCAGACTGCAGTGAGATCACTTCTCACCCTCCTTTTCCCCAAAGTGTACATACTACAGTCCTAAGCTAGTTCTTACAGGAATTGCCTTCCAGACCTTTTACAAGCTCTATTACCTTTTTCTGAATGCATTGAAGGACCTTCTGATGTTTCTTAAAATGGGGGACTCAGAACTGCCCAGAGTGTTCAGGATGAAGCTGCACCAAACGCTAAATAAAACCAGATAATCCCCCGTCTGACCAGCTGATTTTGCTATGTTTAATGCAACCCAGGGATGTAATTTTGCCTTTTGGCTACAAGGTCACACACTGCTAACTGCTGACGTTGGCTGTGAGCCAGCACAAGAGATTCTTTTCTGCAGAGCTGCTCTCCAGCCACTGCTCTCTCAGTTCACAGTTGTGCCTGGCATTACTTATCTTAGGTGAAGAATCCAGAATTTGAACTTAAAATCATAGAATTGGAGATTTATTAAGGTTGGAAGAGACCTTTGAGATTATAAAGTCTGTAAACTCAATGACATAATGCCCACTAAATCATGTTTCCATGTGCCATATATAAGTTATTTAAACACCTCCAGTGACATCAACTCTGCCACTTCACCAGGCAGCCTATTGCAATACCTAGACCTTCTTCCAGTGAAGAAATTTTTCCTAATGTCCAACCTAAAACTCCTCTGGCACAGCTTGAGGCAATTTCCTTTCATCCTATCACTAGTGACTCAGGAGAAGAGACTGACCCCCACCTTTCTACAGCTTCCTCTCAAGTAGATATAAAAGGCACTAATGTCTCCCCTCAGCCTCCTTTTCTTCACACCAAACAACCAAACAGTTCCTTTAGCTGCCCCTCCTAAGCTCTGTCCTCCAGGCCCTTCACTAGCCTTGTTACTCTTTTTTATATATGCTCCAGCACCTCAATATCCTTCTTGTACTGAGGTGCCCAAAACTGAACACAATATTCCAATGAGACCTCTCTAGTGCCAATCACAACGGGATGATCAATTTCCTACTGGCCACACTATTTCTGATGCAGGTCAGGATGCTGTTGGCCTTTTGGCCAACTGGGCACACTACTGACTCATGTTCAGCCGCCTATCAATCAGCACCCCCAAGTCCTTTTACACCTATCAGTTCTCCAGACATTCTTCAACAGGCCTATAGTGTTGCATGGGGTTGTTGTGACCAAAGTGTAGGACCTGGCAGGTGGTCTTGTTAAACCTCATACAATTGGACTCAGGCCATCAATACAGCCTGTCTGGATGCCTCTGCAGAATTTTTCTACCCTCAAGGAGTTTGAAACACATGCCCAACTAGGTGTCATCTGCAAACTTGCTGAGGGTGCACTCAATTACTTCATCCAGATCATTGCTAAAGGTGCTAGAAAAGACTGGCCCCAACACTGAGCCCTGGGGAACACCAGTTGTGAGTGGCTGCCAACATGCTTTGACTCTATTGAGCACAACTCTCAGGGCTCAGCCATGAAGCCAGTTTGCAACTCATCAGAGAGTCCATCTGTCTAAGCCAGGTGCCACCAGCTTCTCTAGGAGAGTGTTGTAGGAGACTGCAAAATATAAACAAAATTTACAGCCTTCCCCGTCTCCACTAGGTGGGTCATCTTGTCATAGCAAGACCTGACTTTCATAAACCCCCCTGGCTGACCCTGATCCCCTGGCTGTCCTGCACTTACTGTGTGAGCAAGCTCAGGATGAACTGCTCCATAATCTTCCCCAGTACTGAGGTCAGTATGACCAGCTTGTAGTTGCCCAGATCATCTTTCCACTCCTTCTTATAGGTGGAGTCACAGTAGCAGCCTCCAGTCCTCTGGGACCTTCCCTGTTAGCCAGATGGAGATTCAACTGGCAAGTTTCTCTGACAAATCCCTCAGCACTCTTGGATGAATCCCATATGGTCCCATAGACTTATGATCGTCCAGGTAGCACAGCAGTTCAGTAACTACATCCTCTTGGATTGTGGAAAATGTATCCTGCTCTCTTTCCCTGCCTTCTAGGTCAGGAGTCTGAATACCCTGAGAATAGCTGGACTGGTCATAAAAGGCTGAGGCAAAGAAGGCATTAAGTACTTCAGTTTTGTCCTCATCCTTGGTGATAATATTCCCCTCCGTATCCAGTAAGGGATGGAAATTCTCCAGCTGAGCTGTTGATTTAAGTCTCAGTAACTGAATGCAAGTCCCTGGCTCACCTCTACTGACTCTGGTTTCATCCCCTTCAAATCTAGTTTAAAGACCTATCAATGAACCCCACCAACTTGTTAGCAAGAATTCTTTTTCCTTTTCAGAACACCTCAGCTTCATCTGATCTCAACAGGCCCAGTGCCCTATAAAATCCCTCATGGTCAAAACATCCAAAATTCCACCAATGACACTAGTCTCTGAGCCATGAGTTAGTCTGGTGAGCTGTCTCATTCCTTACAGTTCTTCTCTGCTCCTGAAGGGTTTGAGGAAAACACTATCTGTGCTTCTGATCCCTTAAGCAATTGTCCCAGTGCCTTGAAGTCCCTTTTGATTGATTTTTTACTTCTCCCCTCAGCTTCCTCACTTGCACTTGTATAACCACTAGCAGGTAAGAATCAGAGAGTTGTATAGGGTCAAGGAGTTTCCCTGTAATATCCATAACCCAGACTTCCCTGTGTGATGGGTGAGGTCAGCATATTGTGCCCTCTGTCCCTCTCAGATGGAAATCGCCAATAACAACTACTCTTCTCTTTTTTTTTTTTTGTTTGTAGATTTGCTAGATTTCATTGCATTAATGCTCCAGTCTATCTAGACCCTTCTGTAAGGCCTTCTCTTCCTCAAGAGAGTCAACAGCACCTCCAGGTTTTGTACCATGCTGGCTGCTGCAAAACTCTTATCAGTCTGCATTATTGAATAATATTTGTGTTTTTCAGTAGTTAGTTAAAAAGTCAAATGCTACATTAAAGAATATATTCTGTATGTTTTACATTGGCTGTGAAGACAATTTCATACTGTATCCTGTTGGGCCTCATATTATAGACTTCCTTTTGTCAAATTCACAGAAAAAAAGACAATCTATTTTGAATTTAGGTGGAGTGCATGGAATTCAGTGACAATATTTCAACCTTTTTAATTCTGAAGGCTCTAATTCAATCCTAGTGTATCGGACAAGGTAGCCACTGTTGTAACTCCCTCATGTATAGACCATATGACTCATTGCTTGCAAAGCAGTTTCAGTGGTGTTTAGTGCATGTAGGCAGCTCACAAGGTTGTACACGTAACCGAGCCTTAGATCAGCTTGCGGTCCTTGAGCTTGGAGGGGTAAGTGAATTAACTGCAAATAAATAAATAATATACGTATAATACTTAGTGTGCTTTTCAGGTTGTTATTGTAAATTCTTGCTTTTAATTTGTAATAGTAAATCCTTCCACTGTACTTATGAAAACCTGCAATATGAGCATGTTAAACCTGTAAAAAAAGTTCAAATACATTGTTTCCTTGAATCTTGCATTCTAATCTCTTTTCACCACACCCTCCCAGGACCAATGATTCTGTAATTACTCTAGAAAATTTTCAGGTTTGATGTGATCAGCAGAACATTCAGATATATTCACCACCATAATTTATTAGATGTGGAGTAAGGACCTCCGCAAAGGAGATGCAGCTGTAGCACATTCATTGACATCATAGCCTACAGCCATACAGCCTATGGTCTCTTCATGCCACAGTGGAGCTTTATATATTCAGCCACTTTTCCTGCTCCCTTACCTGGGATGGCCATGTGCCAAGTTCTTATTTTGACATCCCTCACAGAAACATAGTTCTGTCTGAATGGATGAGAACACAGGCACATTACACAAAGGACACTTTTTCACTGGCCCTGTGTGGTAGTGAAGACAATCTGAACATGTTGAATTTATTTTCCAAGGCCTCAGTAGAACAGACAACTCCATTTCTTATTCTGAGTACAACGATGCTGTATTATTCTGTTGGGGATTTTAATTTGTAGTCATTTTAAAATAGTATATGAAATAGAATGAGCTTTTCCATAGGACCTAACAAGGATAGTGGTACACTACCCTGAGTATTGAAGAAAACTAGCTTTTATAGTAAATGCTTAAGGAAGTAAATTAAACTGGTGTAATCTGAGAGTCCTCTAAAATTAAACCTGCATAATAAAAGTATACAGGTCTAGGTCCATTTGTGGATGAAGTATTCTTGTATGAAGATGCAGTATCTTCCTGTTTAGCAAATATCACTCCAAATGGAGAGTTATATAGAATTTCTTACTGACAAAATTCTTACCTGGATTCTTCATCAGTTAAAAGCGTGTTTTAAAGTAACAATGGATGAGATTGTGTAAGTTGTTAATCTCTATAAACATAATTTTTGGTGAATTTTGTAGGCAATATCTTTATTTGAAACCTGTAAGCATTTTGATGTATTTTTCCTTAGAAATAACAGTGTAAATAGTCCAACATCTAATCAAGAGGAAGAAAAAACTCCATGATAAGATTTCCACATACCCTTCAGGCTGGTGCTATTTCATTGCTATCATTGTCTAATTACAACAGAGCAAATAGCAACTAAGATTCAAGACATAAAATAAGGTCTAAGCTTGTGACAGCCATTGATTGCAAGCTTCATACTCATTTATGCTGTGGCCACTGATGATCTATCCTGGAAACCCACAGGCCTGAGATTTTGCATTTATTCTTGAGAAAAAGATTGTGACTATTAGAAGAAGATTGGGACTATTAGAAAAAACCTTTACCAGAGCATGTTGCTTACAATAAGAACAATAAAAAACCTAAAGAGGTTATTTTTATATTGAATATAAGATAAAATAAATCACATCTAAAAGATGACATTAACTTCCTATTCCGAGTCCGGCTGTCAGGTTAGACAAAGCCAAAGATTTTCATTGCCTTTAAGATTTCATAAGATAGGTATCAGTAGCATTGGATGAATGTATAATTTCTTCTAGTACCTTGAAAATTCTTCCCCAGAAGAACAAGACAGAGGAAAAAGTAGTGTTCACAAACCATATGAAGGCAAATAGCTTGTTATATTTGATTTTACTCTTCTGTTGTTTTTATTGTTTTAATTAGCAGTCTAAATCCAGTTTAGACTAGATTACATTTGTTTTCCCATAGGTTGCTCCTCTCTCTTTTCACAGAATCACAGGAATTATTGAGGCTGGAAAAGACCTCTAAGATTGTCAAGTCCAGCCTATAACTTAATGTCACTACAAGGCAAAATTTCTAGATATTCAATTAATAATAATTACAACTAAATAAATTACAACCAATGTATTTACCTTTATTTTTTTAATCATCACTAGAAAGATCTCCAAATTAAAGGAAGGTAGATAGTAATTATTAATTATGAGTGAATAATTTGTTCTTCAAGCTGTGGCAATTTTCTGTCATTTTGCTGGAGGAATAAAGGGGGAAACAAAGAATGGGAAACATGATAAAATGAAGAGTCTTGAGAAGCTGGAATTTTACAAGTCATCATGGTCAAGATAAATTGGTAGGCAAAGGGCAGGTGAGGCAGTCAAAGGTGAATATAAATAAATGAGATTGTTCCACAATTTGTCATGTGGCTATCATCCATACATACACAATATCTGTCCATCCGTCTTGTTCTTGGAGCTGGTTATGCTGCTTGTATATCCAGAAAGATAGGATGAATCAAAGGAAAAGACACAAACTTGTAAATAGGTGTCTACTCTTTCTTATGTTAATCTTCTCCTGGGTCCTGATCTGTATCTACTCTAAGTAACAGGATAACTGTTTAATTACCTTTAGCTACTGTCATGCTTAGAAATCACTAAAGCCTGTCAACTCATTAGTTTGAAATCTTTTAAGACAACAGTTCAGTTTAGAAAGACTAGCACTGAAAAATCTCTAAGAATGAGCACAGTTCACCTTTTAAATGTTACTCAGTATCTATAAATAATAGAACTAACTTTAATGATCAAACTGTACTAAGATATCAAAATCTCAGAAATTTTTGCACGTATATCAAAAAATTTTAGTTCTCATCAAGTATTGATTTACATTTGTCTTTAATTACTGGAATTATTGCAATTTTAAATTAAAATCTCTGTAGAATAAAAAGAGGTTAGTAATAACACAGAAAAATTCACCATTACTATTGCTTTTCAATTCTAAATTAAATTAAACAGTTCATTTTAGCAAATTTTATGTTTATCCTTAGGCAGAAAATGATTTTGTAAGAAATCCAAATACATAGAATTTTGACACACACTGAAAATATTCTTCTTGACTTGCATAGATTTTGGTGAAGTATTATAGAACACAAAAGCAAACATTTTAATTTTTATTTATTTATTTCTGATCATTAAGCATGATGAACTGTCATGAATAAATTAAATGAAAATTTATTAAATGAATAGTTAAAACATTTAGAAAGCTGGCATCTAAAGGGTGAGATGCAAAGAACTAAGAAGGATGATAAAACCATGCTACCAGGAGACTGTACACTCTGTTACTCTAACTGTTCAGCTCAAGAACAATTTATCAGTAATTTCTTCAGTAATTTGAACAGCTTTGTGATCTGGGGAAGCATCAAAATATATTTCATACAGAATTATGGTTTAGCTGATACCAAGAAACACAGCTGTTCAAAACAGGCTTCCTCTTAGTACTAATAAACATATTTCAAGAATGAGTATCTGTAAAATATATGCTGCTTTCAATGCTTTGGGATGCAGTTCTCAAAGATCAAGACCCAGTCCCTGAGACCTGAGCACTAGCTTCCCATAGGTTATAAATACACAGTTTCCCAAAAGCTGAACTAGGAATAGCTGTTTTGCTGCATAACCCATCTAATCCCCGGTCATTTAGGGAGATTCAAGAAAATCTTTGTAAAGTGCCCAGGCACAAATTTGGAATGCATTACTGTCCTGCTGTAGCAAAAGAAGTCAAGACAAAATGTTCTGTGGAGAATGCCTAATGCCGCATGATGACCTGTAAGTCTGTTTGAATTGTATAGACAAGAACATTGGTACTGAGAACAGTCATAGAGAGTCCAGTTAGATGAGTCCAGTTGTACAGCTCCCTTGGAAAAATCCATCCATAGCTGGAGGCAAACATTTAGATACAAGTCTGATTTTGGACAATTGGCATGCTTCTCACATATTGAGGTAAAAAAGAGAATGCATTTCCAATTTATTTGTGGAATCATTACAATTTAGATAATGTAAAAAATATGGTAGACTTTATATGATCTTATGTTATGGAAACTTTTCCTCCTATCCAACAGTGCTGTTTTGTAACAGAATATGACAAATCAAGGTTTATTTATAATGTATAAGCACCAGTTTTAAAACATAATAATAGACATGCTTTGACATAAGCACTCTGCTCTTAAAGCACCAAGTTCTTAAAGTGGAATCACTTTAGGTTTCTTGGGTAAACCTTTTGTTATGGTGTTTGTATCATGATATATTATGAAAGCAAGATAGGAGACAAAAAGATGATAATTTATAAAGTGATTCTAACTTGCAGAAGTCTTTCTAATCCAAAGCATCCTAAGATTTGCTTATTATGACTTTGTCCACATTCAAATACTTATATTGTCATTTTAAGGTTTTGTGGTTTATAAGCATAGCTGTTTGTGTTCTTATCATTTTCTTTGGTATGACTTTAATGAATAGATTATGATGGTCAGTTTGTAATGCCATGAATGAAAGATTTAGGACCACTAATCTTAAGAACAGTTCTTGGCGCCAGTAGGCAAACAATGCACTCCCCCGACTTGTTATCTCAGACACACTAAGCTTTCACTTCTTACCTGCCTTCAAAGATCATCAGTTCACTTGTGCAGTCCAGTAAGTAAGAGGCACAATCCTCTCAAGAAAATGCTTTGTATTTCCTGTTTCTTTTTGAGGTTTATTACTTTATAATACATTTGTCTATGATTTATCAAAGCTGAAATGATATACTTGAATTTGCAAAGCTCTAGCTAGTTTATAAAATAATCAATTTCTATTAAGATTTTAAGATAAAACACAGCATTTCTGTGAATAACAAGCATAAGGACAAAGAATTTAGTACAGGAAAAGGCATCTGAAAATGAAAACTCCACTTCTTTGATGGGAAAACAGCAAAAATACTTGACTAAATATAAAACATTACATTTTATTTGTGCATTAATATTTATGTGCAAGGTGTTAAGTGAATAAATAATAATCTCCAAATAAAATCAAGGATTTGACTTTCAAAAAATGGAGACTTTCTTCGCCACACTCCTGCAATGGTTTTCCTGTTGATTATTGGAAACTCCTGGGTACCTAAAATTTAGGTCATAAAACCGCTACATAATATTTCTGAAAATTCAGATGAGAAAAAAAGCAGTCTTATTCTACTTTTTCTCTAGAAAGTAGCTACAAGTAAAAGTTTAAAAGTTATTTACCAATCTAAAAAAATAAAACAATCATTGCAATATAGGAAAGAAGAGAGCAGGAAACTTATTTGGAGCCTCTACTGAGAGTGACATGTATTTTAGTCTCCAAATTATTTGTAAATTATACCAATCTAAAAAACACAGTACTCAATTAATAAGTTTATTTTACCTTCGAATGCATATACCATTTTTCTATATTCAGTACCCTTAATTTTAAGTCTGCAAAAATAGCAGAAAGGAGAAAAGAGTTTAGCATATATATTCACAGGATCAATGGATTATGTTATATATTGCCTCAGCCTACACTTCTGGGAGCTGTCCTGATAGCAAAGCCAAGATTGCTGAGGCTCCAGAGGAAGTCAAGGCAGGAAAATAGCCTGCCTTGGTTGATAAGGTCTGCATTAGGGATCAGTTGAACAAACTGGATGTACATAAATCCATGGGACCTGATGGGATGCACCCGTGCATGCTATGGGAAATGGTGGAAGTCATTGCTAAGCCACTTTCCATAATCTTTTCTAAGTCATGGGGATCAGCAGAGGTGCCTAGAGACTGGAGGTTAGCAAATGGCACTCCAATCTTCAAAAAGGGTAAGAAGGAGGACCCAGGTAACTATAGGCTGGTCAGCCTCACCTCCA
>VZRI01013284.1:92865-114116 GCA_013397515.1 Upupa epops
CAGGTTAGCAGACTGACAGAGGTTCTTCTCCCCCTCCACTCTGCACTGGTGAGATAACATCTGAAGTATTGTGTCCAGTTCTGAGCCCCTCAGTTGAAGAAGGACAGAGAGCTGCTGCTGGGTGTCCGGCATAGAGCAATGAAGATAATGAAGGAAATAGAACAGCTCCCTTATGAGGAAAAGCTGAGTGAGCTGGGTCTCTTGAGCTTGGAGAAGAGGAGGTTGAGGGGTGACCTCATTCATGTCTATCAATATGTGAGGGTTGGGTGTCAGGAGGATGGAGCCAGGCTCTTCTCAAGGACATCTGATGGGGCAATGGTTTCCAGCTGGAACATAGGAGGTTCCATACAAATATCAGAAGGACCTTCATCCCAGTAAGGATAAAGGAGCATTGGAACTGGCTGCGCATGGGGGTTGTGGAGTCTCCTTCTCTGGATACATTCAAGACCCAAATGGATGTATTCCTGTGCAGCTTGATCTAGGTGATACAATTGCTGTGGTGGAGTGATTGAACTAGATGATCATTCAAGGTCCATTCACAGTGAGTGAGTATAAAGTGAAAATTATTAAGTTTGACTGAAATTCATCTAGTATCCTATGATAAAGTTTAGTGATGTTAAAAGACAAATTGTTTTGTAAGTTAATGAGATTTGAGTAATAGAAAGATAAGTTTGTTAAGTTATGATAAGTTTTTTAAAAAAATTGTTAAAATGTTAATTTATTTGTTAGCTGAAAATTTCCTAGTTGTATTTTGTATTTTACAGAAAACTAGGGGTGTTAAAAAATTGAAAAAATATGCTCCATATCATTAATCCAATAATGGATTATTCAAGGCCATCCTATGGGCTGATACAGAGACCATTTCAGCTTTTCAAATATAAGCTGAGGTATTTATTTGAGACATATCTTTGGCACTTTAACCTTTCATATTTGTACTCAAATAATATCAAAGTAAACAACACTGTCATAAATACTTATTAATTTGAAATTAAAAGTGCTCAAAAGATTGTTCCAGGCAAAAAATAAAAACCCCAACAAACAAAACACAAGGTACTGCCTAAAGCCAGCTTTAACGGAATTATATTTGTGTTATCGTAATATTTAATTATAAATGCTACATAATGTTAAATTTGGTTACATATAATTTATAATATATATACATGATTTCTTTATGTGAATTTATGCAATAAATACATAGGCAAAGCTGAATGCAAAAATTTGCCTAAATATAGGCTCAATTATATAATTTTATAATTAGCTCAGGGAAGCCCTGTCTGAGCATGGGGTGTTGGACCCAATAACCTACAGAAGGGCTTTCTGGCTTCAGATGTTCTGTGAATGTGTATTTCTCTGAAATTGTGCTAGAGATTTTTCAAACAAACTCAGTGTGATTTTGGAGATCTGAGTTCATGTAAGTCTTATAAACAACAAATATGATCTCTTTGTGGCTAACCTCCAATTGAAATTCTCTTTCTTCTGTTAATAACACTGACTCATCTTAAGAGTTCAGATTTGGAAACCTTATGGAAATAAACTACTGAAAGACAAAAACAACCTCACAACACTTCTTATTCTAGTCTTCACCCTGGCAAATGTTCCTCTGTCATGCTTCGCTTATCAAAGTTTAGACTCCTTAGAAAAGCCTTTAGATTCAGCACTGCCTTGAGATGTATATTCTTTCAAGCCCAATACTGAAAACAGAAAATTACTTTTCAATGAAAAAATTAAGAATTCAAATAACACTTCAATAACTATCTAAAAATACATTTAGAAGCAATTCAGTGAAAGTTGACATTTATTTTAAATGCATCACTATGACCTAATTTTCAGTGGCTTTTCCTTTGTGTTCTTGCATCAGTGTTTCTTCTTCTTTGTTTTTTATTTTCATACTTTAATGTGCTCTGCTTTTATTGCCTTACTTTTGACATGAGGCTTATTTTTCTGGAATAATTTTTCTGTAGTTTATTCTTATAATTATATCATGTCTTCTGGTCCGTTAGCTGAAAACTTGATACTTGTTATTCACCATGACCCAAAGATAACTGATGTTTCTTAACAGCAACTGGAACACAAAATCACAAAAAAAACCCCTAAAAAATCCTTTTTTTATTTTCCTAACCAAATGAATTTACGTTCAGACTTAAAAAAAATCTCTCTGATTTTACCTCCCTAGTAATAGCTCCTTTTCTTCTCATTGTTGCTGGACTGTATAAAGAACGTGGAGAGAAATGCCATTAATAAGGCTCCAGAAATGGAATGGTGACAATTTTTGAAGTGTAGACATTTTCAACCTACTTGTTGAAACAAATGTTTTCAAAGGAAAATCAAGGTATAACCCTATAGTGAGCCTAAGGAATTGCTATCATAAGTAATTTATAATGAGAGGCAGAGAAGGGGGAAAAAAGGTGTCAAATTTTATATTAAATATTATTAACTACTACCTCCCCAAATCACATTTCCCAGAATGTTACCATGAAAAATCAATGAACCAACTAATATATGTATTATTAGTAATCTTCTGAAAAAAAATGAATTAATCTGGTTACAAAAATAAATATTTAATTTTGCAAATGTTGCTCTAGCTGAATGGTGTCTGGAAACTCAGATTATTGTAAGGATTTAATAAATAATTGATATAATTTTTTTTCCTAGTCAGCTGCAAAAAAACCCCAAGTCTCTAATTCATTCAGTTACTCAAAGGAAATTGTGTAGAGAGTGAGTTAATACATACTCTCACTGATTTTGTAGCATTCAGCTCAGCTTCCCAACACTAATTTAAATCACAACGAGCTATCAGATAGTGTTTACAAATGTCTCCATTGAATTTTCAGCACTCTACCTCCCTGTTGGGAAATCATGTTGCAATGCCACTTCACCAAGTAGCTCTTCCTCTGCTTTCCTTTACATGTGGTCATTTGGATTTGGAAGTCCCCTTTTGTCTTGGCCATGGCCCAATTTCCAGGCTTATAGCATATGTAACCAAGTGTTATTATACTGATGTAACACATCTGTGTATGTAGAAATTAAGCTTCTTATTCTAGAACTTGCTGCCACTCAGTCACAAAACCACCTCTCTTTTCTTTAAGTTCAGAGGCTGAAATCCTAAATGGATCAAGAAAATTCCTCCCCCACAAAACATCACTCTAACAGTGATGTTGAGTTGGAATGAAAATACTGATGACATGGATGTAGAAATACCAACAAATACATTTTCAGAAAGCACTTAATGAACAACATTAGTATCTTATTTCATAGTCCAAAGTTATGGGGTTTCAATATGGGCTAAAAAATTACACTCAAGTCCATTTTACTATGCCATATATGGCTTCCTTCCTGATGTAAATTCATGTGCAATTTTTGTAAAGAACATTGTCCAACTTTAAATACATTATTATTCTTTTAAAGTCCCACTTCTGCTCTGACTTAGACCCTACAAAGCCATATTACTCTGTGAATATCTTGGCCCCACGTCAGAAAGATTTCAGAAGCTAGTATGATGCCCACTTTTGCTGATTTTGTATCAGTATAATCACTGCTAATGCAAGCAGGTTTTGAATTTTAAAAACACTTCTGGTCATATATTAGTACTATAAATTGTTAATATTCTGCCTTTTCCCTGGAAATGTATCTAAGATGAAAGCAGAATTTACAAGTCTTGCTGAAAGACATTCAGCGCTACATAAACTCTTCAACAGTTGCACATTTTCACCATCCTATACAGACTTACAATGCCAAACTCACTGAATGCAGTATCTAAAATTTAGCTAGACTTCTAACTAAACTAAAGCTATGCACCTGTCAAACTGTGAGAGAATAAATTTTAAATCTTACATTGGCCTTTATGTCCCACAGGTAAAAGGATTCAGTGGCTGTAGGATAATTGAGCCACAGTGCAAAGAAAAATTCATCTCATATCCCTAAATCTCTATTGTCACATTGAGGTTACAGATGTGTAAACTGTATATATGAAAGAAACAGAGAATTGCTTGTTGTTTTGGTCCTGATTTAACACATAACATATCTACTGAGTGTATGCTATCTAATCTAAAATACAGGAGTGGAGAGGGGGAGATGGGAGAGGTCATTGCAGAGAGGTAGTTAGTTTACTCCAAATTCAACAATTTTTTAAATGGAATTATAGCTGTAAACAGTTACTCTATCTTATTCAAAGGGGATCTGGAATTTCATTACAAAAATATTTTCAAGGTATAATTTACAGCTTGCTTTATTATTCTAACATGGCACGGTTCTGATTAAGCATTGATTGATTTCCTAAAATATGATCTAGCCCTTACATATGTAAACTATTTTTATACAGCAATTGGCTTTTTATTTTGACAAAATCCAATATAATATGGCAAATATAATGGATAATAATTATAACAGCCAGTATTATGGTTCTGAATATGTGTCATTAATAAAAAATATACAAATAATCATATTTTTTTAAAACATCCTCAACAACTTTTCAATTTCATAAGACGACTATGAGTGTAGCTACTACTGCTAGGAGGTATAGATCTCTCTTCACTAGAGCAGTAAACTAGTCAACTGAATATTTGCTGTTCTGGCAGAACAACTTTGTCTTTGAAAGATAGCTATCTTCAAAGCATCTTGCTCTGCTTCTTTTCTCCTAGTATATTTCTAACACAGTAAGTGCTAGTAAAACCTGTCAGAATAAATGTTTGCCAAGACAGGTCTAAAAGCAAACATAAGTTTGGTTTCCCAACAGTTATTTGTCCTCTGTGAAGAGATGGGAGCAAGGAGAATCCACATGAAGAACAATATAACAATATTGCGTTGTCCTTTTTTTTCATTAGTAAAAATATGTCCTACCACCTGGCCATCAGCAAGATAACCTTGTTTTCCAAGATAAAGTTCTTTCCTCTCTGTTCTGGACCAGGGTTTTTTTTTTTTTTTTGTAGGAAATTGTTCTCCAACATATAATTTGTATTTTGGCAATCACAATTAACCTTTTTCTTTCTGAATTGTTCTAACGTTGAGTAAAGTACATATTAGCTTTCTTCCAATTCCTTTATCTTAAGTGAATCAGTATAATTAAAATAATAGGTTTCTGAATGCAGATGTGCCGGAAAATGTCATCCTTTCTGAAAATAATGCCTTTGAAAATGCCACCATAGTGGTTGGGCAACTATGGACTGTATGCTATAGCTTTCTTGAATCTGCACTTTTAGAGTAACATGACAATAAAACTTTATTAATTTTATATACTTACTGATTTGACAGAGAGAAAACAAAGCAGTGCAAGAGAATTGGATATCTCTAGTTACAATTAATTATTTTTCTATTATGTTTTTCTTAATTTTTAAATACCACATTAGCCAACACCGGAGTAAAACAGTTGCAGTAAGTTTCTTCAGTGCAGAAAAGAAACACCTCATAATCCTTCAGTAATAAAATTTATGATAATGAAGACATTTTACCTGTCAAGCCATCAAACTTCTTCTATATTCTGACATTAGTTCTGAGATTACTGCTTTGCAGATTGGCTTGGGGCATGGTTTGCCATGTAGATAATAGTACAGGCAAGATAGTTTCTTCTGTCACTAGAAATTACACCTGAATGTCTTCTACTAGAAATTACACCTGAATGCCAAATGTCTTCTGCTTATTCACTATATAACTTATGAACTATCATTGCCATAATAATTTTATGCATAGTGACCTAATAGATTTATTCTTGATGGGAAGGCGAGTTTCCAGCACTTTATTTTTAGAATTATATCTGCTTACTCAGCAAATGTGCACAAGATGACCCGTACCCAAAATTTTTAAGTGTTTTAGAATTTCACCACCTCTTTTCCTTCTTTTCTTTTCCGTTTCCCTCTAACAGAACTGCTGTTCTCTCAGCAGGTAATTTATGCCTCTCAAGTGCTTTTTTTTCTGTTCACACACCAATTTTTTGAATGAGATTTGAAAGAGCTCTTACACTGGTCTTTCTGAAGATAATTGCACTGTTTCGAAGCTGTGCTCATTCTCATTCTCTAAAATTTTCTGATACCTTGGGAGGTAAATAGTACAGGTTTGTTTGTGTTTACTCTTCATGAGATAATGTTATTTTGCTCATGACTTTTAAAATTTGGTTCCAACTCTTATTAAAGAAGAAAATCTTTGCTGAACTGTTCACTGAGGCTCCTGTTACAGTTCTAGAGCAATAACGTTCTAATTATTGTATTTTTGTTTTATAATCACTCCTTAAAGTTTTCTTAATGTACTGTAAAGCCTTTTACAGCTCTTTAAATCTACCTCTTCATTATTTTCTCTGTGTTTATTTCCCCTAGAAGTAATGGAAATGTGAGTTGGAAGGATAATTCAGGTTTTATTTCTAAATCTGAGCAGTTTAAATTACTATACTCTTGTATAGCAGCATTTAAGCTTTCTAGCAAAGGAAAAAAAAAAGCCTCATAGCATGTTTGTGGTACTGATGTTGAAACTATGTTAGCAAAAAAAAAAAAAGAATGAGGAAGGGAAAAATGGAGGGAAATAAGACTTTAAACCAGGTGTTTTACTTGAGACTGACAAGTGTTTTTAAAACACTGCTGACCCTGTAAGCCTGTATCCTAGCATAATATATGTTTATGTGATACATTGCAAATAGAAAAAGAGGAGATTCTCTAAATATTAGACTAAAATGGGAACTTACTTAGACAGAAATATTATAGCAAGATTTACTAAACAATGTCTGAAAAAAGTACAGTGACTACTACAATGTCATGACAGAAGTGGAATAGTTTTATTTAGAGCAGCATATTTTCCATATGGACTTGAACTGAAGTTTACTGAAGCCAGTGGAAAGACTTACTTGAATTTTAAATATGGGCCTATGTGAGGTGCTTTCAGCAACACAAAGTGTTCCAGATTATGTAGCTTGGCTTCTTTATTTTTGCTGTAAGCCCCAACTTGTCCTAACTTTCAGTATTTTCTGATTGTATAATTAATAAAGTAGACTGAAATTAGGTGGGTTGAGAGTTTTTATGTTAGTTCTATGCTCAGAGAGGAAACACAACTCTAATTTCTTAGAACTTGAAAAAGTCATTTTGAGTAAGAATAAAATGTCATTATTCAACACAAAATGTATTGTTTTATTAGAATCTGTTCAGGTACAAAAACAATATTAAGATTTCTGTGAATGCCAATTTCCCTGCAGTTGTGATAAAGATGGCCTATTATTGAAACATTTACAGGAATGTCTACTTAGGTATGACAATTCTATGTCTTGGACTGATTCACTAACCTTGATAGGTTTAATTTTAGAATGAATGATGTTGGCTGAAGTTCTGCTCATCGTTTTGAAGAAAACATAATTTCACTCCCTGTTCTGTGACAGAAAGGACAGCTAATAGAAACAAGAGCAAGGGAATGATCCATTGCTATAAAAGCCATTAGTCCAACCTAGTGAAAGCATAATCAAAAATTTATATAATTCTTCCTCCAAAACAGTATGCCACATATTGTGTCTGTTAATTTGACAATCCTTAGCAAAATTTTTTGAGGTTTAGTGACTTGAGTGTTTCTTCTGGAGAAATTTGCTCCTAAACATGCTGGGTTTTGCTGAGTAGAAAAAAAAAAATTGAAGCATATGACAAACTTTTTTTTCAGTGAAAAAAATAGTGTCAGCAAGTAAGTGAGATGGAATGAGTGAAGAAATGCTGGACTATGTTTTCCGTATTTTCCATGGAGCAAGGGTTTACCCCCTGTGGGCAACCGACTAATGCAATGACTGACAGTTAGTAATAATTAATGCTTCAGAAGACAAAATTCTAATAATATTCCTATATTACTAACTTTGTGATATTACACAGGCACAGATGCATAGATATAAATACTCTATGTATGTCTTACTTTAAGTCCATAATTAATTCTTCATTGTATGTACATGCACAAATAAAAAAGTCCGCATGACACTTTTGGTCAAATTCAAACTACTGTTAAAATTTCAGCTTTTATAATCCTTCATTTTTGACATTTTCAGATTTGTGATTTCAATGGTGTATAAACACTTTTTTTTTAATTTTTTTCCTATGTTTATTTTTTAAGTCCATGAATCAAAAGAACTGTGAGCCAGGGACCGAAGCATTACATTATTTTAGTCATAGTCAGGACAGTTTACGCAAAGGGTCCAAAGGATGAAGTGCTGTACTCATTTTGAGATAGTATATCAGGATAGCATGCATCTGATATGCCACTTTTTATCAGCAGTAGTACACAAAAGAATTATCCAGCTAGTGCTTATAACACAAACCCTAGAAAACATAAACATTTGTATCTGGGCCAACAGGTGGTACCTTTAGGACAAGTTCCATTAAGTTTCACATCCTCAGTGACTCTATAGTAAGATACTTTGCATATAGAAAGCCAATATTAGATGATAATGTACACTTGGATGTGGCATACACTAAGATGGAATTTTAAACCACAGTATTTATGCATTAATATATTCAAGATGCCAGTCCCTGGGATCAAAGTGTCTTACTCTTCAGCACCTTCAGGCACTTCAGACATGTTACATGCACCTCACTTTGTTTCTGCAATGCAGCCCTTTAAATGTAAAAACAACATGCTAATGTAAGTTTGCTTTGCTAGGCAAACTGACAGAGAAAGGAAACAGATGGTCACTCATCATTCTGTAACATGCCCCATCTTACAAAGGGATTGTGTGACCAACACAGGACATTCAAATCACATAACAGAAAATTTCTAAAATTCCAAACCAGATTGGCACATCCACTGACTGGCCTGTGAAAAACAGTTTGCCTGAAACACAGAGAGACATTCAGAACCTCTGTATTGAAATTGATATGAAAGCAGTCAGTCAGTGATTAAGAAAAACATGGAAAGATTTGGTTTTACTCAAGTCAATGGAAATATGGGAGTAAAAGATGCTTCCCAGAAACAAAGCAAGTGTCAAAAAGAAAGATAGTTGAACAGAAACAAAAATCTCGAGCTCCCTAATTGGCTTCCTACTTGGTCTCTCATTCCATTCAGCATTACTTCTGGTGAGGTTTTCAGGCTTTCATTCAACATATTCCAGAGATTGTTTGCTCTGACAAATGAGAACGTATTTTCTAGGGTCTATTAAGACTTCAAAAAAAAAAAAAAAAAAAAAAAAAGACAAAAGAAGATAAAAATATCTAACTGGAAAACAGCCTGAAACATCAGAGGTAGAAGAAGGGCTTGCTCTATGTTTAATGTTCTATAGAGGATTCAAATCATGACCATGGGATCAATCTCTCTGAGAGTGCTTCTTCGTTTTGTAACAGAGATGCACATGCTTGCCCCAAAGAGCTGAAAACTGACCATTTACATAGATTCAGACCATTACTGAAGGGAAGGAGCAAGTATTTCTCCCACTGGCTTGTGCAACAAAGTGGTTGGAAAAAGAGGCATCAGTCCTGCTCTTCCCCTGGTATTGTTGCTATTTTTTCCACTCTGGAAACTTAGCTGTCTGACTGCTTTATAAATCTAAATTACTTGAGGTTTATGTGGGAGAAGTGGATTTAACTGTAAGTCATAGTCAGTCTCCTGAGGAAGCTGACAGGAAAATATATTTTAAGATAACTCAATAGGTTATGTGCCTGGATGATTAAGGTTCTTAAAGTCCAGATTTGAAAGGGGTGGCAGTTATAGAAACTTTTAGATGATTTAAACATTTTGCATTTCAACATTTAAAGTGAAGAATTTAACAAAATATTTTTACAATTGTCTTTTCCTGTGGAAGTACCAGAGAGACATAAGTACTGTGCTAATTCTGTGGTAGAATCAGTTGAAAATGAAAATTATTTTTCCATCTTCATAAAATAAGACTTTTATAAACATGAGCTAACTAGAAAGTCTTATTTTTGCCTAAACACCTTTAGAACAGACTTGCAATGTTTTTTGAATATAGTATTTTACTACCTCCACAATCATATTTTGTATACAATTGCAGATAAAATTTAAAAAATACAATGTACAGTGTTCACTTGTTTTACAAAAGTTTTTACAGTGTTTTTAGATCAACATTCCTGGGTCACTTATTACCAACTCTTGCTTTTTTTTGAGCTTTATCAAAATCAGAAATATTCCATGTCAATGCCATATCAGACATCTTCACTTCTTAATTTTCATTACACTTACTTAGCTCAGTATCACAAAATCACAGAATCATTAAGGTTTTAAAGGACCCCTAGGATCAAACCAACACCTCCATCACCACTAGATCACATCCCAAAATGCCACATCTCACCTTTGAAATGATTCCAGGGATAATGATTCCACCACTTCCCTGGGCAGCCTGTTCCAATGTTTAACTAGTCTTTCACTAAAGAAATTTTTCCTAATTTCCGATCTGAACTTTCCCTGGTGCAACTTGTGGCCATTTCCTCTTGTCCTGTCATCACTTATCTGGAAGAGGCAACTAACACCAGCCTCCCTGCAACCACCTTTCAGGTAGCTGTAGAGACAATAAGGTCTCCTCTCTGCCTCCTTCTCTTCAGACTAAAGGATATTAAAAGCTAAAGTATACGAAAGCATGCTTTTTCCCTTTTTTTTTCCTATCTGTCTAGTTACCCCATCTCTGTCATCTTCATGGAGACTTGAACAAAAGTGACCTAGGGAAATTTAGTAGAATTTTCATCCTTGTGAAGTAACCCTCTCATTTGTACAGCCAGTGTGATCTGTCAGATACAAACACCAATTCTAATAGCCAGCTGACAATTCAAGATGTTCCTTTTCACCACTGCATTTGGACAAACTAAAAATAGGGGTGAGTTTCTAGATTAATGAATAGAAGTTTGTTCTACCTGATAAGTCACTGAGGAGTCACTTTCTCAAAGATCTGTACAGAAAACACGATCAGTGTGTAAAATTAAAAATACAAGAATTAAATACAGGCAATACAAGGATTGAAATCTGAAAATCTTGTCTGTATTATTCTTACTGTTTCTTTAGTACTAATCATGGTCATAAGCCCTGCACTCAGAAATAAGTGCTAGCTGGTTTAAATAACAAAATAACCTTATGTTGAAAGGAGTTTAAAATCTTATAATCACACTGGATAACTGTTAGAGGCACTGCTGCAATACAAGTTTTCTTGCTACTGGCAGATTTGTAAATCTTTCTAATTTTTGTTTTTTGGGGTTTTTTTTGTTTGTTTTTTGGGGGTGATAAATACTGAAATTAGAAGAGAGAGTAAGCAATCATATTTTATATACTTTTCAAAACTTATCATGCCATAATTTTCATAGTGGCTATTTTTTAGCTGTGTCAAGTAACACAAGCTACCTTCTACTGATCAGTAAACTTAAATCAGGCTTCATTAAAAATCTTCTCTGTACTTATCCAAGCACATATCTGAATGAATAATAGCCTTTATCCCTCTAGATTTTACGATAATGGGCAAAGAAGTAAGCATTAGACATATCTTGCCCAAAACAATCAATAATCCCCTGTGTACATATAGACTGAGGAAAAGAGGTACAAGGAAGCATCATACATAAAATATGATACTGGGGATCGAAAAAAGGCCCCTTCTGCTTTTGATAGTGAAACAAGTCACACCTTTAAAAAAAAAAAACATTTGCCTTCTATTTTCTAATAATGCATTTTTTGTTTCAGTGTATTGGTTCGTTTTTTTTAATTGCATGAACTATATGAAAAGGTTAGTATTTCGTAGTAGATTGCCACCGGCAGCTGCCCTGCTCAAGCATGAGTTGCTACTAGAGCTGAAAATGGAATGGCTTGTTTAGGATGACAAGGATACATAAAATAAATCCAAGAAAGCAACAGATTTTAAATAGAAATTTAACACCTGTCAAGCATCTTACAGTATAAACGAGGATTAACAACAGCAGTGGTATAACAAGTACTGGTCTTAGCACACATACATTTAAATATGGCAATGTAAGTTCAAGAAAAAAAATAACTTCACATGCTTGGTGTTTTGATTTGCTTTCAGATGCAGTAGCTACTCCTAATACAATAACTATAATCAATGCAGAGGCAGTAAAAAGATTCAATGCAGAAAGAAAATGAACTAGAAAATTAATTTTCCTACCTTTTCCTAGATCTAGACAATGAGAACTACAGGACTTTTACAACCTAAGCAGTTATTCAGAATAATCTCTATAATCATTTGCCTCCAGGCAAGTGGGTTCCCAGACTTTCCTCAGACAATTGCTGTCGTTCTCAGGAGGATTTATTCTTCCCTAGAACAAACAGGTTACAAATCTACATTTTAAATGCCATCTCCCTGTCCATTTTAAAATCAGCTCCAGCTCTGTAGGTTGTGATCAAGGATCAGATATGACTTAAGGATGGATAGTCTCATTGCTGAATTAGAGCTAAGGCTGCAGGCATATGGCAACAGATGATCACCATTATAAGTGTTAATATAAGGCTAATTATCTGGGTCAGGCCTCTGCTGGCAGGCACTGGCTACATACAGCTGTGTATATTATCATCAGCTGAACAGGAGCTGACTGAAACAATCTGTATTCTCTGCTCTGACTACGTGTCTTCCCTAGCAGAGAAGAAAAACCAGCCAATGAATGATTATTGTATTTGAAAACACTAAAGCAAGTATCTTTTGGTATTTGTATCCTCAACTGGCAAGTCAAAGAGTCGTTTGTTTTTTGGGGGGTTTTTTGATGTTGTTGACAACGTAGTTTTTAACCTGTGATAAGGAATCTCTTGTCATTACTCCCCTAACTTCTGCCTCACTCTGGACTAAGAGCAATAAATACTACCCTTAGGGTTATCTTTTCTCCCTTCTCCCACTGGTGAGCAAGCGAGATGGAAAGCATCATCTGAACTGAGGCATCTGCTGATACCAATTGATCCCTTTGCACTCTCCCTTCTGTAGAAAAACTGGCAGTGGAAGCAGATTTAAGGGGCAGTATCCAAGTACTAAGTGAAGGAATGATTCAGGTTCTTTTGTTGGCTAACCTGTTTTTCCCTAATAAAGACCTTGAAGATAAAGGTAGTCATTCACTTGATGACAATATTTAAGGAAAGAACCTCGATTAATTCAGGTATATTGATAGATTTTCTGACTATTCCAAACACATTCAGTGCAACTTGCTTTTCTTCCCGTATTTCTAGAACACTTGCATAAGGGTATGACTAAGCAGAGTAGAATACCACCTTAAATATTACTTCAGACCCCCAGTTTGAAATCAGCAACATTCTTTACTACTTCTAAGGGTAAATTTAATAATTTTACTCCAGCTCAATGAGGATGAAACTTCAGAAACAGTCATGTTCAGAAAGATTAATTTGCAATGCTCCTTTTTCCTGGGAAAAAAAATAATGAATGGGGTTAAATTTATTTTCCTGCTAACTTAAGAAGTTCAGGGAAATTTTATTAAAGTGTAGTCTGGTTTGTTAAAACCATTTAGGTAGAGTGAACCCCACCACCCNCAGGTTCAGAAAAGTCTCAATTCTGGATGTAGTTTTCTGAAAGGTTTCATGGGAGATAATACCACAGTATGTTGGAGAAAACTGGTTTGTGATCATTAATGAATGCAAGTCACAGGGTAGAACTACAGAAATGTCAGCAAATTTTTTTCCAAAATTGGGAAATCAGCAACATTCTTTACTACTTCTAAGGGTAAATTTAATAATTTTACTCCAGCTCAATGAGGATGAAACTTCAGAAACAGTCATGTTCAGAAAGATTAATTTGCAATGCTCCTTTTTCCTGGGAAAAAAAATAATGAATGGGGTTAAATTTATTTTCCTGCTAACTTAAGAAGTTCAGGGAAATTTTATTAAAGTGTAGTCTGGTTTGTTAAAACCATTTAGGTAGAGTGAACCCCACCACCCTGTCAATAATAAAGACATTCTTAAGGCAACCCTAATAGATTTTGCATTCAAAGACTTTCTTCATACATTGCTGAGGGGAACAAGTTTGTTGGGGGAACAAGTTATATGCTATTGCTTTAAACTTTTATAATTTCATCTAGATAGAATTATATTTACTTAGTCAGCTAATAAAGATTCTTGATAAAATTTTTGGTATCTCCATGGTGAAGACAGAGTATTGACTTTTTTAACTTCATGCAAACTTGAACAGTGTGCTAAACATTCTAGTCATGGTTACATAAAACCTCCCAGAAAGCTTAACCTGAGCCCCTTGAGTTCAGGTGATGTCTCTTCTCTCTGATCTATTCTGCCAATGGAGAAAAGGGAGGGATCTCCTAAACGAATAATAACCACTTTGTCAGAGACTCATGGGACAATGTACCTCATGTTTTAGGCAGTAAAATATACACTGGAAACCCTAGATCATAAATTGTGGTGGTGAGTTTTATAAGAGGTCCTGCAAGTGCTCATACACTCATTACCTGCAATAATGGGAACTAAACATCATTTAGTGAGGACACATTTTTTTAGAATCTGAATGTAAAGGAAACATACTAATGGAAATAAAACAATCAGGGATAGAAGAAAGAGATGATAAACAAGGTTAATGTCAGTATATCTTGGGCAATAACTTGTTTTTTAAAAAATACAAGTGACACCATTACCAACTGACAATTTGCTAGAGATACCACAGTTAAACACTTCCACAATTAACAAGATCTGTCAAATTCTCCCAAGAAGCACAGTATCATTCTTTTGTATAAGGTATGACCAAAGTGACTCTCATTAACTCAATCATAATTAACTAGGCTTGCCCAAGAAGTAGAAAGGAGGAGGCAATCTACCATTAGTAGATATTGAATGTAACTGAACTATTATCTTCAACACCCTGTAGCTCAAAATATATCTACTTAGATTGCTTAGAAAATAACGTTGTACAGTCAGCTATTTACTCTGGCTTTAGCTGCTGGTTTTGGAGGGCAGATAAATATATTAATTCTTTATTAGAGCATTCCATCTTGAAGTGCATTCTGCTGCAATACCCTGTCTTTTCTCTTAGCACCTCTAAAGAGATATATGAATACCAACTTTCACAGTGGCATGGATGGTATTGTCGTTTCTTTATTTGCAGCTGAACCATAATGGCAGGCAATTTTTATCAGCTACTGTAAAAAGAACAATACAAAGATAATCAGTAATTGCTTCAGAATCACACTGCCTGTGAAACTGTTCAAAGTGTATACTTTCATTTCTCTTTAACACCATAGGACGTTTAATACTGTGCCTCCTGCAGGGTGATCTCACTTTATTTAGCATGACTAATTTCAACTCTACAGGCTACATCCACTTATGGATAGAACCTATCACATTCTTCAGGGTAGTTTGCCTTAGGTTATCAGAAGTGGATGTGTATTGCTCCTCTAAGTAACTTAAAAAAATAATAGTGTTTTTAAAGTAAACTTTTTTTCTTTAAGCAAGCAAGTAAGTAAGTTATCATGGCTAAAATTGCAGATACAAATACTTCCAAAAATCAGCCTTTTTTCTAATACCATTGCACAGAAAACCACTTCCAACATCTTCCTTTTTCACTCAGATATTTTCTTGTTAAATATAATACATATATAAGCTCATCTCAGCCTCCCAAACACAAGCTCAGTACAGAATATTTATTTGGCTTCACTGTCATGAGGATGACACTTTCAAAGTGAATGTAGTATTTGAAGACATAATTCACACAGAATTTCCCTTGCTAGAGGAAATATTTCTGCTGCAAAATATTGTGTGAGCTGCTTATCTTCATGCAACCTTTTTTTTTTTTTTTGTATGATTGTTTATATTCCACAATGAAATTATATATACATACAGGTAGGATATGTTTTTAAGTTCTTTCTCAAATGAGAAAACATGACAGGAAAGATGAAACCAACAAAATCTCTATCTTTTTTTCACGTATTAAGACCCTGTACTCCTGGTTAAGCTATTTATGTTATCTTATTTGGCTAAAAGAAATAAAACCAAAGGAGGAGTATTTAGTATAGTTTTATATAGCACTCACGTTGCTGGTGACTGTCGTTTACAAAGTTTGCAACCATGACATTATATTGTCAGGTACTTTAGATCTGTAGGTAGACAGCTAGATAGACAGAATCAGAATGAAGCAATTCAAATCACTCCTGCTGGATTTATTCCTTGCAAAACCAATTTTGCTAGTGTTAGGTCCTTAGAAGAAGACAACATGTGGGTGCAGCTTGACCTTCCAGATCAGGCAGATTAAGAACATAATATTTTCTACACAGATAATGATGAGATTATGTTAATTACTTAGCAGACCCTAAATCCCACAGCTGTATTTTTGTCATTTTGACAGAACAAGGGTATGATATGTCTAGTATGGAAAAGCTGGCAGGAAACTATCTGGCAAGTTTTCAAGATCCTATTCAATTAGGAAAAAAAAAAAGAAAGAACAGAACATCACTTGGTTTTGTTTTCCTACCAGCCCACTTTTGAAGTGTCAATTGGACAGAGAAACTGAGTATAATAAAATGAAGTCTGTATTGCTCATTTCTAAATCTTGATGATAACTGTAAAGATCCTGCAGTGCTCCTAATGAGTTCAGTTAAAGCAAAGCAAGTTGAATCAAGATTTGCAGACCTGGATGTCAAAGGTCTCCTTGGTGGACTGGCATCCAAAAATACTACCTATCTTAGCTGTGCATATGTTTCTATGGATGCAAATTATATATATATATATATTTAAAACACAGAGCTGAAATGTTGGATCTCAAAAGAAAACAGATCTTGGAAACAACATTAACAATGCAATAACCATCTACAGTTGTGTAAAAATGGTCTTTAAGAAGTCCAGTACAGCTAGTATAATAGTGCTGATTGAATCTAAACTGGAACTTTCCCTTGAATTTCCTTTTGCAGTCTTCCAGACATTAATCTGCCTTAATACATATTTCTGAATCTAGTTGTTCCTGAACATGCTGCACTTGGACTTAAACACTCATAATGAAATACAGTCATCTCTGCACATTAAACTAAAATATTTATTGTTACTCTAAAAAAATGCTGCTTTGATTAAATTACAGTCAAACTTCAGACTGTCTAAATAATGGAAACCCTAAGCAGTGATGAATGTAGGAGAAAAGGTATTACATGGATTACAGATATAATGCAATTAAAATCGGTTGGTTTGTCTGTAGTATGGGTACACGTATGAGCTATAACTGCACTGATGCAAGTAGATGTTCCAAGATTTCCCAAGTCCCAGGTTAAAACATATGTGTCTTACAATCTGCCGTAAAAGCTATGCTTGAGCATGAGTAATTCAGCAGCTGTTCATATAGTCTGATGGACAAGAGAAGGGAAATCCTTCAGGATGAGACTTTTAGTTCTTTGGGAAATAGTTTTACTCTGCTGTTCTGTGCAAGGAACATCTTCAGCCTTTGAGTGATTCCGGAATTAAAGCAAAGATGGAAAATTTACTCTCTGGTAGCGTTAGAGTATATATTTTCAGTGAGTAAGCAGAGGTCCGTTCTGAAACTACCACAGTTCTGCACGAGAATTACTTGTAAAGTACAATGTTATACCAATTCATAATCTGTAATGAAATAGCAGCAATCACTCAGTAGAATCATTCTGCAGCAGAAATTTAGAGACTTTGTAAGACAGAGTTAACCTGGAGATCTTAAGTTTTTATAGCAAGCCTCACAAATTTCAGCAAGAATGAGGCTTGCATTAACACAGGTGTCAGTATCCATTTATTTTAATAAGCATACATTTCTAGTCTTGTAGAGGAGTTATAGAAAGGCTTGAGAATCTAAGATGAGTGTACTGAACTGATTTCAAATATTAAAGAAATGGACAAAAGGAGTCCAAAGATAGCATTTATAACATTTCATGGTTCCAAAAACCTTACCCAAAGTTTCAGATTCTAGAGAATAGCAACATTAGCATAGCAAATTTTTTGCAATGTACTACATATCAAAATACTTCTAGTCACTGAAAGTTATTTCAGACACTTTAATATCATTATTTTTTATTATACCCACATAATTTAAGCATCATGTGAGATAGGACTTCCAGCAATATTATGTGGAAGGCTTTGTGAGCACCTAAGCACATTTTTTCATGTTACTTATTAAAAAGGCATGTTGTAAAACAAAATTGGTAATATAAATAACAAAATGAGTCAAATCATAGAATCATTAGGGATTGGAAGGGAGCTCTAAAGATCATCTAGTCAAATCCCTCTGCCACAGCAGGATCACCTAGAACAAGTCACACAGGAACATATCCAGGCAGCTCTTGAACATCTCCAGAGAAGGAGACTCCACAAGACCCCTGGACAGCCTGTTCCAATGCTCCATTAACCTCACTGGGAAGAAGTGCCTTCTGATATTTATATGGAACCTCCTCTGGTCCAGCTTGCACTCATTGCCCCTTGTCCTAGCACCAGATGACTTTGGGAAGAGCCTGGCTCCATCCTCCTGACACCCACCCCTCACATATTGATAGACATTAATGAGATCACTCCTCAGCCTTCTCTTCTCCAAGCTAAAGAGATCCAGCTCCCTCAGCCTTTCTACTTAACAGGAAGTCTGATAAGCCGAGCCTTAAAAGGAAGCCAAAGACAATAATATCTGGGAGCAAAACTGGAGAGACTTTATTCCACAGCATACAAGAGCAGGTAAGGAAAGACTTGAGTTGAGCAGAAGTTCTTCAGAGTTTCCCTCATTACAGCTAAACGCTCTCATCAACTATGTTCATCTGTGACAGAAAAGGTCAGGCATTCTCTAAATAATTGAAACAAGACAGTGGGCCAGAAATTTAGAAATGGTGATTCATTGGCCCAATGATTAGGACATTCAGCTTGGGAATAGACAGTCGAGTTTGTATTATGACTCAGACGGTCAATGAAGTCACTGAACCTGGAGCTCCAAAACAAGCACAAGGTTGAGAATGTCAAAGGCTTCTGAATGCCTAAGAGGTGAACAACACCCGCCACAGCAACTTGAAGAGGCCAGACCTGAAAAAGCGTCAGCAGAATGAGTCAGGCTTTGTGCTCAGATGTGTGAGACCAAGGTTTAAATGTCCATTTGAATAAAAATTTACAGATAAGAGCAACAAGATTCTTAGGAGGTGTCTTTTTCCAGAGTTACTCTTCAGTGACGTGGATATCAAACCTGTCATGATGAAGGCAGTAGAACACCTCCCTTATGAGGAAAAGTTGAGGGAGCTGGGTCTCTTGATCTTGGAGGAGGCTGAGGGGTGACCTCATTAATGTCTTTCAATATGTGAGGGGTGGATTTCAGGAGGATGGAGCCAGTCTCTTCCTAGGGTTATCTGGTGATAGTACAATGGGCAATGGGTGCAACCTGGAGATGATCAAGACCCATCTGGATCTGTTCCTGTGCAACTTGGTCTAGGTGATTCTGCTGTGGCAGGGGGATTGGACTGGATAATCTTTCTAGGTCCTTTCCTATCCCTAATGATTCTATTAATTGACCCACAAAAATCTTTAATTTTAGTACCTCTTCTCAGGTAGCTCTACAAGAACCTCCACTTAAAAACTTCTACAAGCTATAATGAAGATAGCAAACTTTAATGTAGTTTTTATTTGTGTTTCTTCTCATTACTGAACTAACAATGGTAAAATTACATAAATAGATGTGAAAAAGTCCATATTGTGAATGCATGGAAAGGGTTACTGGCATGCAAGTTTGAAGTGAAACACAAGCATCCTAGAAAGAAAGTGGGGAAAAATAATCATGCCACTTAATCGAAATAAGTGCTTATGCAAGCACATCCAGACTACAATGATAGCATGCTTTGAGGCTACTCAGGGAACTGTCCAGATCATATTACTGTCAAAGTCAATAGTACAACAGTGGATAGATCTAAACATAATACAACAAAACAATCCAATAAACTTTTAAAAATTAATAAAGACATGGCTATAAGAAGTTCACATCTTGTTACTCCAAAACTCTTAAAAATGCATTATAGCATAAAAATTGGATAAACTATGAAACGTTCATATAGTTAGTCCATTTTCCGAGTTACAATCTTTTTCCTAATCACTAATGCAAAACTTCAGAAGGGTGAGTGACATCAAGCAATGGGGAGAAAGGGAAAGAGTAGCAAGATGGCTTTTCTGCTTAAAGCACCACCTTCATGTTGTTTTCAGCAGACAAATAATAAACATATGTGTAAACACAAATATAAATTGTTATTGATGCATATGTGTGTGTGGGTGTGTATGTATCCACGCTGAATTTTGTAGTGATGCCAGAGCCAGGCACTGTGTCAGAAGTAGAGGAGTAGGAGTAGAGAGTTTGGAACACAGAGCAGCTGGATCCATCTGGTGCCTCCAGAGCAAGCCAGCAGCAACGAGTGGTCATAGAACCCATCCCTTGGCAATGCTCAGCGAGAGCAAATACCACTGATCATGAGAAAGACTGCTTCTTTCCCGAACAGGGTCTTTATCAATATTAACCTTGAAGACAGCCTTGGTTGCAGTGACCATGAGATGGTAGAGTTCAGGGTCTCATCTGTCTTACTTGTTAAGGACTGGGTTAGGGATCATAGAATCAGAAGATTGGAAGGGACCTCAAAAGATCATCTAGTCCAATCCCCCTGCCACAGCAGGACACCCTGACCAAGTTTGGGCAGGTTTCAAACATCTCCAGAAAGGAGACTCCAAAAACCCCCCAGGCAGCCCCCTCCAGCACCCCATCAACCTCACAGGGAAGAAGTTATAGAATCTGTCAGGGTTGCAAGGGACCACAGGATCACCCAATTCCAACCCCCTTGCCATGGGCAGAGACACCCCACCCCAGAGCAGGCTGGCCAGAGCCTCATCCAGCCTGGCCTTAAACACCTCCAGGGACAGGACTCCAACCACCTCCCTGGGCAACCCGTTCCAGGCTCTCACCACTCTCACAGTGAAGAACTTCCTCATCACATCAAGTCTAAATCTACCCATCTCCAGCTTTGCTCCATTTCCCCTAGTCCTGTTGCTACCTGAGATCCCAAAAAGTCTCTCCCCAGCTTTTTTGTAGCCCCCTTCAGGTACTGGAAGGCCACAATAAGGTCACCTTGGAGCCTCCTCTTCTCCAGACTGAACACCCCCAACTCTCTCAGTCTGGCCTCAGCAGAGATGCGCTCCAGCCCTCTGATCACGCTCATGGCGCTCTTCTGGACTTGCTCCAGCATGTCCACATCCTTTGTGTAATAAGGGTTCCAGAACTGGACACAGTTACTCCAAAACCCCAGGTGGGGTCTCACCACAGTGGAGTGGAGGGGGAGAATCACCTCCCTCAACCTGCCGGCTACACTTCTNACCTCCAGCGTGTCTGAGTGTCTCGGTTTAGTAAGACA
>VZRI01013287.1:0-30491 GCA_013397515.1 Upupa epops
TACAACTATCTGAGGGGAGGTTGGGGAATGAGGCAGGCATTGGCCTCTTCTCCCTAGTGATAGGACAAGAGGAAATGGGGCCAAATTGTGCTGGGGAGGCTGAGGTTGGATGTTAGGAAAAAGTTCTTTCCTAAAAGAGTGGGTAGGGCATGGAACAGGCTGCCCAGGAAGGAAGTGAAGGGGTTCAACAAATAGGCAGACAGGGTGTTCCAGGAGATGGGTTAGTGTTTGGGGGGTGTAGGATGGGTGGTTGGACTTGAGATAATCTTGAAGGTCTTTTCCAGCCTTGATGATGATTCTATGATTACACCTTTCCAAGTGTCTTCTTCCACACCTATTGATCTGGGAGATGAGTGCTGTCTCCTCATCTGTTCCTCATACAAGACAAAAAAGAAAAGGAAAGCTAAAGTAACACTGGGCACTCCCAGTAGATTTCATAACGCAATGACACAGCTACTCATTGCACGCAGGAACAATCACAGGAAAGCGCTGGCTGCATTCAGTTAACAGCGTCGATACACAGTGCAACTTTCCTCATCATTTAAGGGCTAAACGAAAATCTCTCCTGAAGTCATGCCGTGTAGGGTCACACACTTCCCTATTCCACCTTGCGATTGTCATCCCAGGCCACAAGAGGGTAGGGAGGAGCTGCTGAAAACACCAGGGGATTCTCACAGGACAGAGTTTGAGAGACCAGAGAACTCACAATCCCCAGAAATGGGAATATTTGCAGCTCTAACTCTGGAGCATAAAGAGAACTGCATCACACTTCCCAAATTCCTGTGCTGTTTTCATTTAACAATTAGTGGGTTTTCAGTTACAAGATGCACTATTATTCGTGTGAAGGTTCAGTTTGAAACAGGACTGAAATAAAATGAAGAAATGAGTAGTTCAGTGACAATAGACTGAAAATGTAAGGAGTTTTCCAGAGCTCACAGGGGAAACTGCATTACAATTTGTGATGCCTCGAATAAAAGGCCAATGGGAAGGAGAGGGATCATGGTTTGAAGCTGGAAAAGGGCAGATTGAGGCTGGACAGGAGGAAAAAGTCATTGAATCTGAGGGTGGGGGATCCCTGGAACAGGCTGCTCAAAGAGGTAGTGGAAACCCCTGGAGCCATTCAAGGTCAGGCTGGATGGGGCTCTGGGCGATCTGTTTGAGTTAGAGATGTCCCTGCTTGTTGTAAGGGGGTTGGACTGGATGCCCTTTGGAGATCACTTCCAACCCAGCACATTCTGTGATACTCTTGACTATTCTGGGATTGGTTACTGTGACTGTTTAAAGCGTCTCTTTGGGACTGGTTTAGCCTTCTTTGCTGCTTTCTTTGCTGCTGTGTTTCCCCGCTTCTGAACCCCTCTGGACCCCCCGCTATTCGCTGCAGACTTCTGCCTTTACCTCCCCTGGAGCTGTGGACTTACTGCCACTCACCCTGCTGGAGTTTCTCTTTCCCAGACCCTGCCGTACCCTGTCTGAGCCACTCCCCGTGGAGCCGCTCCGTGGGTTCCCACTGCCACTTCTCTGCAGCTGCTTTTCCNACTCTTGACTATTCTGGGATTGGTTACTGTGACTGTTTAAAGCGTCTCTTTGGGACTGGTTTAGCCTTCTTTGCTGCTTTCTTTGCTGCTGTGTTTCCCCGCTTCTGAACCCCTCTGGCCCCCCCGCTATTCGCTGCAGACTTCTGCCTTTACCTCCCCTGGAGCTGTGGACTTACTGCCACTCACCCTGCTGGAGTTTCTCTTTCCCAGACCCTGCCGTACCCTGTCTGAGCCACTCCCCGTGGAGCCGCTCCGTGGGTTCCCACTGCCACTTCTCTGCAGCTGCTTTTCCCTGTTGGGGTGCCACGAGGTCATTGAACTGCATTTTTCTGTAATGGTTTGAAGGTGACAGGCACAAAAGCATCCAGGAAGAAGAGGAGACAATGTGAAAGAATGTAGTTATACACAAGGTGCTTCTCATTTTACTGACTTAATTCTGCACTTGATGACTTAGAGTTTATTCACAAGAATGTAGAGTCTTTGCAAGCAGATGGAATTACATAGGGAGAGCAGGTTAAGGAGTTTGGGTGCATAACCCTGTTGTCAGGGATGATATTATACTCTTGACACACACTAGCAGGAAAAGTTTGAAAGACAACGTTCACAGGCAACAACCAGTGAATAACGGCCTTCACTATCCAAAGATTACATGTACATAAGTGTGAGAATGTGAAATTATTCTCAAGTAAGCGTGCTTGTTTGATAGTCTTCCTATCCAAACTAGAGGACTTCAATTGGATTTCAAAATTCATCATCATAATCTTTATCATCATAATCTATCAACGTCTTAGCTGATGTTTACAATTAACTTTTCATTGAAATAGGGCTGATTGCAAAGTACAGCTTTGAAGATCTTCTTATCATTTTACCCCTAGAACCAAATAAACATAAACCTAAGGGTGTTCTTGAGCAGAAACCTCATGTTCTTAAACTGCAAATATCAGCCAACATGGTTTGATTTGTATTTCTGCACTGCTCAGTCATGTACAACTGTCATGGTTCTGGAAGCTCTGTTCTGACCATATTAAAAAAGCAAATCCTACCAGATAAATGTTGGTAAAACCTCAAACGACTCTTGCCAAGTGGTCTTTCTATATCTCTTGGGAAATAAATATTATTATAAACTTAATTTCATTTTCATGCCCACAGTGTTTCCTTCTCAGAGATAAAAAAGTCCAGGTCAGCTGAGAAATGTTCAAAACATTGCTTAGCATGAAAAACGAGAACATACCTGAAAGTGAGTATTCACCTTGTTGGCTTTCGCTTTCTCGGATCAGAAAGGCTCCTGCTTGGTTCCCAGAGTGTGACAGCTGTCTTTCAGCATCTGCTCGTTTGACTGCGCCAAAATACCATCTGAACAAATGAAAACCATTAATTGTACCAGTCAGTGAAACAGACTGGGAAGACAATTCAGCTGCTATGAACATGCTGCATTTTACTAAAGGATAATCTGTGTTGTACTCATTACATTTGAGTAGGAGGGGGGTAAAAAGCCAACAAGGACTATTCAGCAAATACACTGCTAGAAAATACTGCTTACACATTTCAGTGACATTTGCATCTTAGTGCTGATGGGAAGTCTTACTCTTTCCAAGGGAATGAGGTCCCTGAAACTACAGAAGGGCTCTCAGGTTGCAAGATGCAAGATGCTTCTGTGCTGCAGTGCCACCCCAGGATCTCAAATAGTTACTGATGAGTTTTTTGTTCTGTTTCTGTTGGAGAAAAAAATCATGGAATTCTAGTCTGGATCAGGTTGGAAGGGACCTCAGAGATCATCTACTCCAACCTCCTGCCTGGGCAGTGTCTTCTCTCAACCATATTTGGTTGCTCAAGACCTCATGCAACCCAGCAATGAACATCTCCAGGGAGGGGGCAGCCACAACCTCTCTGGGCAATTGATTCCAGAGTCTCTCCACCCTTGCAGTGGAGAACTTCTTTCTAAGATCTAGTCTGAACCTCCTCTCCTTCAGTTTCAAACAATTTCCCCTTGTTCCATTGCTGGATCTCCTTGGAAAAAGTCCCTCTGCAGCCTTCCTGTAGGTTCCCTTCAGGTACTGGAAGGCAGCTCTAAGGTCTGTCCCAGAGCCTTCTCTTCCCTGGGCTGAACAAGCCCATCTCCCTCATAGAAAAGGTGTTCCAGCCCTTAGATCTTCTGTGTGGCCTCCTCTGGACTCACTCCAACAGTTCTATGTCCTTCTTGTGTTGGGGACACCACAACTGGAAAATCATTACACCTCTCAAGTCACTACAAACATCCCCACTAAAACTGCTGTTTTAACAAGATTCAGGCCTTAATGAGCAAGGAAAAATACATTTTAAAAGGCATCAATGGCAATAGATTTTCACAAAACATCAAAGCTCTTTTCAAGATTACCTATGCAAGCAAAAGAGATCAATAGGTATCAGAAATATGCCACATACTAACAGGAGAACTTGTTTTAAATGAATCATAGCTAAACCTGTAATGCTTAGGCTTGAGCTAGATCGATGTATCACAGCATGTGTAAATCGATGTTCAATTAACTACTTCATTTGCCAATTACTGGTGGAAAGAACAGGACTAGTCATCAACAACCTACTTTAGTACCTGTCATCATCAAGAGGAATGGAGGAAACAAATATAAGCATTGGGTGACACCATAGCTGAGGAAGCACAAGGAATGAAAAAAGAGCTTGTATGAATCAAGAGGAACTAAAAAGAGCTGAATAACTAACCTGCACTGAATATGCTTTGTTAACAAAAGAAACATGAAATCCACACAACACAGACTGCATTACTTAGCAAACTGCATCTCTCTTCTACTCCTAACCCTAAGCACAAGCTGACCTCTGCCAAAGATCCTCAGTGATGCCAAATGAACAAACAAGGCATGGGCTGAACACATGGAGCAGGACCAACAAAGACACCCCAAGGAGACAAATGGGACAAAGCTTTCTACAGCCTAAACCTTCCTCACATGGCCACTGTATCACCTCCCTCCAGCAAGAGCTCTAGAATTTTCCCATCTCTGATCGCAACCTCTTGCTTTTGCGTTGTAGGAACCACTGCCAAAGACCCAAACATGGGCTAGGTAAGAGTTCTTTCACTGGAGAAACTTTGACAACATACCCTTTCCTGGGGCAGGTCCTTTGAAGCTGTACTCCAACATAAACTCTAAACTCATGATCAAGTACTTTGTGTGCACCAGAACACAGCTTCCCACTGTTATCCTCTACCTTTACTTTGATTTAACGTGTGACAGGACACCAAAGGCATCTTGGAATGCTGGAAGCTTGTGCAGTAGAAGAAATCAATACAGAAAAGCTTCAACATTATATAAAGTTTACTTTGTAAATGTCTCAGAATCTATGGTCAAAGAAAGCTGTAACTGCAAAGTCAAAAAGCCCAAAGCAGGGAGATGGCAATATCAATATTGCTTTTTTGGCATCATCCCAGTTGTTTTCAGGAAAATCCAGTAGGATAATGTTTTTCATTACATGGCAACATGCAGTGCTTTCTACACCATCAACATGAACACTGCTTGCTGAATACTAACCCTCCAGATTGTTCTGTCATTGGTAGATTACTTTCTGTACGTTGTTTAGCCTCAGCTTTTAATACCAGTTATTAGATTATATGGCTGCTTAATTTCTTAGCAATCTCTGTTGCAGTGTCCATGTCTGTGAGATCTCAATGCTTTATTATTCATTTCTTTCTGTGGCACTTCTTGTGGATAAAATACTTCTACCATACACACACATCACAGAAGGGGACCAAGGCAGTAAACGTTAGTATAAGTATTTTCTACTAATTTGGGATGAGTTTGAAATGCCTAGGGCCTGCCTTGCAGGGAATTGAGCATTGCACATGAGGCAGTAGGTTATTTGGATAGCAGCAGCTGCTGATTTCTGTGTCACAGAAGATAGAGATGCACAGAATCCTAGAAGCATTCCAGTTGGAAAAGATCCATGAGGTCACCCGGTCCAACCATTAACCCCAATCAGAGAAAGAGAGACAGAGAGCTACTACAGGGTCATATTCAGTTACAGAACCACAGAATCACAGGGACATTGAGGCTGGAAAAGACCTCTGAGATCACCCAGCCTGACACCACATCGCTAGACGAGGCCACTAAGGGCCATAGCCAGGCTGTCTGGAGACACCTCCAAGGATGGAGACTCCACCACTGCCCTGGGCAGTCCATTCCATTGTCTAACCACCCTTTCCCAGAGGAAGGGCTTCGTAACATTCTACCTAACCTTTCCTTGGCAGCTTTAGTCCCTGCCCTCTTGTCGTGGTGCTAGTTGCCTGGGATAAGAGCCCAACCCCCACCTGACTACAACCTCCCTTCAGGTAGTTGTAGAGATGGAGAAGGTCCTCCCTGAGTCTCCTCTTCTCTAGGCTAAACACCTCCAGCTCCCTCAGCCTCTCCTCATCCAACTTTCTCTCCATTCCCTTCCCCAGCCTCATTGCTCCTCTGGACCTGCTGTTACATGTGACTGTCCCATGACCCCATACAGCCCTTAGTCAGCATGTGGGAACCTGAACAGGCTTGCGTGCACCACTCCTCACTGCCATTATCTTTGTTGGACAGAATGGGCTGCTGAGCCAGCCTTTAATCCATCATGCCAAGGTTGCAGTGTGCTGAGTGTAAACATTAGCAGAAGCGTAGGGGTAGAAGTTCACCAAGGGTGCCAACAGCATGGCCTTTCCGAGCTGAGAGGGTGGCTCTAAGAACTTGCTTGTTTTCCCCAAAACATCAAGAATATAGAATCCAGCCATCAAATTCTAATGAATGTTGTTCTGTTGCCACTTATAAAGTCCAATTTTTTTCCCCAAAGAAAACCTGATTAGTTTGAAGCAAAATGTTCTTAGACTTCTAGATAGACACTTAGATGGACACTTCTAATGAACACCAAGCTCTTCCTCCAATGTACCTGCACTTATTGTCTTGTTCTCAGACACATTTTCTTCCTTTCAGGGAGAGAAAAAGGCAGCCAGCATCTGCTATCAGCCCTGGGAAATTCACATCCAATCAGGTAAAGCCTGGAAAAATGGCAAGGAAATAAACAAGCTCTTCCAATTGGAAGTATTAGCCATAATTATAATGACACATTGTCATTTCTCCAAGAGACGATCATTTGAAGACACTGGGAAACACCACTGCAAAATGAGAGCCTTCCAAATAGTGAAGAAGCAGATGTGCTTTACAAATAGTGAGTAGCGTGTGTGAAGGAGAGTGATGAACACTGACTGTTTCCATTTTCCCTTTAGAGTCTACAGTGAACCTGATGATGGCATTGAAAAAAAATAGAATAAAACACAAAAAGAAAGGACAGAAGATGAAAAGTTGCAAAAGATTGCTTCACAAGCCTTCCTGGATGTGGCACAAGTATCAACACAATTAAAGGTCCAGAGTAACAAGAGGGCTTGCAGACCTAAACTGTGCAGAGGCTGGAAAACACAGTGGATTTCAGGTCCTTTGGTAACAGAACCCTTTGTCTTTCCTTCTGCAGGGTTGCCTGGGGCTGTTTGCAATGCTGACTGTCTCTTGTCGTTTATTATCAAGTACTGAGGGATGAATGGGGCAGGAACAAAATTCAAAGGAAGGAACTTGAAGCTGATGGTAGGAAGTGCTTAAAACACTGCAAGAGGGAGGGAGAAAACATGACAGTAAAAGTACAGAGCAGAAAGGACTGCAGAATACTATCAAGCTGAAGGAGGGAGAGAAGGGAGAAATCAGAGCTAACAGGCAACAATAAAGAGTCAATAAAGACAAGGCTGCCCATAATGCCAAGGGCTGTAACTTGCTGCTGCCTGAGCTCCAGTAAGTGCTGGTTTCCCGCTTATCGTGCTCCCACAGGGCACAAGTCCTTGGCAGCAAGTTCAATCTGACTTGGGGAAACAATTTCACAGGTTACCTTTCACCATAAGGATTGCTTCTACAGAACTTTGCCTTTTCCTGATTCATCACATGTGTCTTTGTCAAGAATAGAATCATAGAATGAACTGGGTGGGAAGGGACCTCCAAAGGTCATCTAGTCCAGCCCCCCAACAACAAGCAGGACATCTCCAACTAGACCAGACTGCCCAGAGCCCCATCCAGCCTGATGTTGAATGGCTCAAGGGATGGGGCCTCCTCCACCTTTATATTCAAGAACTTTTTCTTCAACAATCCTTTTCATTGTATATTTATTGACTAAAGGTCACTGCCAAATGTCCTGATTTAAACCTCACACATCAGCAACAAAGTCTTTTAGAAAAGGTTTAGCTAAACCCAGCCTTTTGGTATCTACAGAAATAAACCAGCCTAGGATTTTAATACACTGCAGAAAGGACCACATTTGAACACTACTGGAAATAATAAAATCATTTAAAATGTGCATTGTAGTGACTCAGCTCATCCCCGAGTACTTATTTGCCATTACCAGGCTTCTCCAAGCAGAACTAGAAATTCAGGTTTTCAGGGATGATTATGCAGGACTGCACACCTAACCTTTCACAGCCACAAGGAACCTGCTTCACATCTGAGTCACCCGGGATTGCTTAGCCCCGTGTTTTTGGATAACGTACCCCAAACTAAACTGATGACTGCAATTTAGTGGATGCCAGCTGTGTAATGCACTGTAGTGGATAGTTAAAGAAAAAGAAATATGAAAAATATGAGCGTGTTGTTGCTTTCCAACATACAGGCAGGCTTCTACGTACACACCTGACATAAATTAACATGTCAACACAACACAGGTGGCTGGTTGGCGTTTTCCTATGCATTCTAACACATCCTAGACTTGAGAGTTTTATTGGTGACATGGCAGAACAGCAGGGATGACAGAAGACAACACACAGGTGCAAAACCACAATATAAGGAAAGAAAATTAACTGTATTCCTTAAGTTCCATCTATGTTTTAAGCAGAATACTTTTTCTTTGAGGACTTTCAAAACCCACCTGAACATGTTCCTGCGTGACCCTGCCCGGAGCGATCCTGCTGTGGCAGAAGGGTAGGACTGCATGATCTGCAGAGGTCCCTTCTAACCCTTGACATTGTGGGAACAGTTTTCACACTGGGGAAATGAGGCTTACTGCTGAATCCAGGTGTCCTCAGGAGTTTGTGTTAAAAGAGACAGGAAGTAAGAGTGGTGGAGGGAGGAAGGAAGCGTACAGAAACCACACTGGATCAGATGCAGTTTCCTGAGGTGTTGAGCAGAATATTAAGTTTCAGTTTGAAAAGAGCTTTAAACAGCACTTTGAAATCATGACTCCCATAACCAAAGAAACTCCATAAGCCTGGCTTTACAGAAGGACTGAAACAGTTGAGCCCAGGGAATGTTTTATTGTTCATGGTTAGGAACTCCGAGTCAGTTAATGTATGAAATACTTAAAGCTCAGTCAGGTCACAGAAAGTGAAGGAATTACTGAGATCGATGGAAATAACCTAAAAGTCACTTTTGCTTTCAAAGGGTTGTTTAAAAAACTCATGTGCAGTTGGCTGGCAAGGTCTCATTGATTAGGTCTGGTGTTCGTTTCCCACCAGCTGGGAAATACTTACATTGGAAAACTCTTTAAAACAAGGAATGTTTCTGAAACTGGCAAAGGTTAAAAGTAATTGCTGTGATCTTCCCTGATCCAATCTGCTTGGAATTTGCATGGATTGACTTCCCTCAGCAGCCACATGCCAGAAGTGCATGGAAGGGAGCTCGCTTTTAATAAACAGCGAATGGGTCCATCAGGATGGCAGGTGAGAACCCCCCCACCCCCTTAAGTCCCTGCCTTTCCTCCAGAACAAACAGAATGGATGTTGCTCTAACAGAGGGATTTTTGAGACTTTTCCCTTCATTCCAAAGAACTGTACAGCTGGGCCCTGTTTGTTGTCTAGAACGATTTGCACACAGTCATTTTCTTGTTTAGTTAAAATAAGAGGCAGTAATAAAAGCAGGACAGGTGAGTGTGTTACCATGGTTCCTGTTTGTAGTGTAGGGTAACAGGCACAGAGAGAGAACAGGGACAGGAAGGTCATACTCCCTGACAAGGAAACTTACATTTATTAATTTGGATGTTGGTGTTAATTGAATTGTTCTTTCTGATCATCCTCATCTGATGTGCAATTACATGACTGTATCTCCAGCTACATCTTTTGCTTCCCTTTTTCTGCATCTAAATCCCAAAGGAAGTGTGTTCCAAAGTCATGGAATGCGGCAGATACAACCTCCACTAGCTTCATTATTAAAAAATCCGTGTGGCTCATGGTTTTGACTGCTACCTATGATGCAGAGAGAACAAAAGCACCACGCAGACCTCATGCACATCAGCCTGGAAATACAACACTGGTATTTATACAGCACTAGTGCAAACAAATAGGAAAAATCATTGCATAGCTTCGGTTGGAAGGGACCTTAGAGGTTATCTACTCCAACCTCACAGCTGTTTTCCCTGTAGACTCTATGCAAGTGGGCTCCTTATTCAACCACACAACCCAAAGGCAGTCTTCTTAAGCTAAATCTACCTTTGGCTGGCACAAAGGCTGCTGTCTTAGTTTGTCTATTTGAGATTTTTCCTCTGCTATAGCTGTCAAGTTAGCTTGTGAATGGGCTCTCTCCAAAAAGTACAAACAAAGCTGACATCATCTGATCTTGGTTTTCCTTCTTACGCTGCTCTGAACTGTCACACTGGATGTGTGACACTTCGGGGTACTGAGAACTCCACAGTGGGTCTGAAAGGTTCAAGATAAGTTCACTAAGCCAATCTGCTAATCATCTTCACGAATTGCAATCCCATTTCTTATGAGGCTTTGTGCAATACATTTTCTAAAACCCTGATGAAAATCTAATTAGAAACAAAAGTCTTTCAAAGACTTTCTCTTTTTACTTTCTTCACCCAACCCCATTTTTTCCCCCGTTTGAAACTGAACTGTAGGAAGGGACAAAAAGGGAGAGAACAGAGAATATTTTAGAATAAACTTCAAGTTACAGCATTTTTCTTTCATACTCATGTGCACCCACAGCAGACAATTTCATAGACCTCTTGATGTTCCATGTACTGATATCCCACCACAGGAACTGTTACAAAAGGAGATGCTCAAACAACAGTCCCAGCACTAGACACACACAGCTCTTCGTTAATAGATCACTCTGCTACATACGTCTTTAATCTCACAGCTCCAAGTATCTTTATTTGACCGATTATTTCAGTCTTTACCAGATGTTCAGAACTGTCTACATGTACTTGGATTTAATGAAGGCAGTACCACCTGAACTCAACTATCTGTAGCATTTGAAAGGGTCTGGTTGAAGTTATGTTTAGTATCTGAATACACATACATATGATCCTTTTTATACTTAAATAACTACAGAACATGGAAGAAAGCCAGTGAAAAGTCAATGGCTAACTAAAAATGTCACTAGTCAAATGTGCCACTGCACAGCTCTTGCTGGCTCCACCAGCTGAGGATCAGTCCCATTACCAAGTCCTCTTCATCGTGCACCCTTTTCTCCAGCCACAAAGTTTGCACCCAGCTTTAGGGTGGAGACCTAAGCTTGCAAACATGTACTGTGGCTCTCAGAAAATCACAGATGGGGGATAAACATTCTATAAGGAATCCAGTTGTTCGCAGGGAGGTAATAAACCCCATGTTAGGTAACTGCTCTAGGAGTACATACAGCCTAAAGAGAGTGTCAACTCAAACAATTTCATTTCTTAGAGATTCAGATTTGGTGTCTATAAGATACTGGTTTTGCAAGATGGTTTGAAGCTGGGCAGACTGAGGCTGAACATGAGGAAAAGGTCTTGAATCTGAAGGTGGGGATCCCTGGAAGTGGCTGTCCATAGAGGTGGTGGAAGACTCATCCCTGGAGCCCTTCAAGGTCAGGCTGGCTGGGGCTCTGGGCAATCTGTTCTAGCTGGAGATGTCTCTGCTTGTCATAGCGAGGTTGGACTAGATGACCTTTCTCCAAGTATGGAAGAGAAGGGGGTTCTCTGTAAGATAGTCTGTGTGCCAGCAGACTCCAACATAGAAGCATGAAGAAAATACTTTCCAACTCTACCTCCTTCAGTTCAGATCTCTGTTTCTAAACATGCAAACCACATAATGGTTTGGAGTGTTTGGTTTGAACCTTTTCCCCAGAAACCAAACTATGTGATACAGAGACTTTTTATTTTAGAGTTGTTTGTTTTCTTTGGAAGGTTTCTTTCCTGTCCCCAACCCTGGACAAATCCAGAGTCTTAACCAAATTGTAGTGACAAAGAAACTAAGCTGGGCTACTTATAATAAGGTTGCTGTTGTAGTAGTATAAGGATATGGAGGGCAAAGAGAACTGCAAGTTATTCCACCTCATGTAAACGGTATGTGAGGTGTCAAACACCTTGAGGGACCAAAACAACTAAATCAGTTTCTACTGTGAATCTACAGAAACAAATGACAAACAGTTTCAGCTAAAAAGAACAGACTAATGGACCAACTGGGAACCAGATTCTGAGGTCTTTGTTCAGCCTTAATCTGGCAATTCCCATGAAGAGCAACTGACTTTGCTTGAACATGTGACAGGTTTAAACCAAAGAGAGCTGTTAGGATTTTCCCCGTGAACAGAGAGACTATACAGCAGCATCAGAGAGACTGTGTGTCACTGCAGAATACCGTGAGCACAGGTTAACGAGAAAACCTTGTCAATAAGAAGCGAGTCCTGTTTAGGTGACAGCACCAGGTCTGTAACATAAACACTGTTATGCCAGTCCCACCAGATCTCAGTCTGAGCATGTTGTGTTTTGGAGCAGCATGCTCAGGAGTTGGACAGACCAGAGGTGGTTGAGAGAAAAGCATCTCAGACCATAAGAAGAGTGGGAAATAAAAACTGTTCTCTGAGAAGACACCACATAAGAAGGAAACAGCAAATGGAAAATGTCAGGAAGTTGTTGTAATAAAGTTAAGAAAGTTCCTCTAGATAGGACAGGGGGATGATTTTGAGCTAAAGGGGTGGCTGGGGTAGATTTACATTAGATATTAGTAGGAAATTCATTACAGTGAGGGTGCTGAGGACTGGAACAGGCTGCCCAGGGACTTTGTGGCTGCTCCAACCCTGGAACTGTTCAAGGCCCGGTTGGATGGAGTTCTGGGCAGCCTGGTCTGGTGAGAGGTGTCCCTGCCCATGGCAAGGTTTTGGAACTAGATGATCTCCGAGGTCCCTTCCAACCCTGACCGTTCTATGATAAATTACCTTACAGCTGCTAATTTCTCCTTAGCATAGTCTGCATCTGCTATTGGTGTGATATTTTAGTAAAATAATGTTTTTGTAGTAACAGATTTATTTCCTTGTGAAGATTCACTGTGTGGCTACAGTTTGCTAGATGAGCAGTTCCACCCCCTGGCTGCCTTGTCCCACTTTTCCCAGATAAGGCCAGGAGAACATACCTGTCTCTAGAGACACTAGGTGCAGTCCTTTCACCTGATAGGCATCAGATAAGAAGCACTGCAGGGGCTACAAGAGATTAGCAGTAAGAAGATGTTTTCCTGGCAAATAGAGATAACGAAGGGCCATGTTTCCTCAGGCTGTTCCAAACAGCCCTCACGGTAGCAAGTTTGCACACATTTGGGCACACATATGAGAAAAGACATGTGTTTAGCTTTGGCACCAGATTAGCTTTGGTATGAAACTAAGAACTCATTCTAGAGGAATGGCTTCATCAGAGAACTCTCCATTCCCTCCTCTCTAGTGTTCTAACAACGTATTAAAAAAAAAATAATCTTTTGCCACTGGAAGGGGCTGCCCAGGGAGGTTGTGGAGTCTCCTCTGGAGACGTTCAAAACCTACCTGGACTTTTCCTGTGCGACTGGATCTAGGGGCTCCTACTCTAGCAGAGGGATTGGACTGGATGATCTTTCAAGGTCCTTTCCAATCCCTGACATTCTGTGATTCTGTGAAAACTTAAGTCTTCTATTAATGAAGTGAAAAAGGTATAGAAGTGTGAATTAAATTCAGTTCTATAATAAGATAAAACCACAGGTTATGCAACAATGCCCTTTGGCCAACCTCACTTTGTGTTGGATGCTGTAGCTATAGAAAGATAAGAGAGACCTTAAGAGCCAAGACTTTGCTATATAATTGAGCAAAACAACTCTGAAAGCATTAAAAGCAAGCAGAACTCTTGAGTGACTTGTAATAAAACTAGTCCTTGAATAAGTATAAAGGCTAAGCCGTGTTGAATTAGAGACAACCCTTTCTCTAAGTGGTTCAGAAGCTGTCTTCCCTGAAGATTAATTTCTGCAATGGGAAGAAAGGTTCTGAACGTCAACATTAAAAGGCTTGTATGCCTGGATTCAGAAACAGCAGGTTACACTCCAGAAATCTAGGTTTTTAGATTAGAAAGAAACCTTACAGTTGCCCTAAGGATGCCTCTAGCACAAATCCTACAGCTGATACACAAATGGTATAATTGCACCCAAGGCAATTTTTCCAGGCCTTAGCAGTACAGTGGACAGATGAAATTTGAAATGGTATTTCAGGCCCAAATGAGATTGAACAGAAAAGCTGTTCAAGTCAACATTCATTGTGAGACTAATAATGAATGCCATTCCTGATGTCTCTTTGCACACTGGTAATTTTTGCAAAACATACCTCTGCAACTGCAGCCAGCCAGGCTTATTACAGCAGACACTATACCTAACTGCAACACACCTCAGTAACTCCGCATACCAAACTGACTCAGACCTGACTCATCCTCACCAGGTTGCCAATGAACTGATTTGGTGTGATTTCTGCTCTAGTTCAGGATATTATTAAGACTAGTAAAGTTTTAAAGGGGCAGAAAACCATGGTCGGTATCATTAACCTCTGTAAAAGTTTAACAGGTCTGATTTGCTCACTGTTGCTCTATCTACTCAGTTGCATTTACTGCAGTTAATATCCTAAGAGCAGAGGTTTGCCTGCTCAACTTCCTCAATGCTTTGCCTTTTCTAATTTCTTTTCTTGTGACCACCATGTCTTTGCCTTGCATGTGCCAACTGCTGCTATCACCAGTGGGACCACAACCTCCTACCCCATAACCCATATAGTTTAACAGAAGAGACTACTATGTGTTACGAGGGTTACTCACGGCTCGGCTTCGATGCTCTGGTCAGGAGCTATGTAGTTGGCAGGGACATAGCCCTGGAGCTTGTGGTGAGGACGGACTGACCCTGGTGGCAGGAGGAGCCTAGCATACCACCAGCCCTCATAGGATGCATGCAGCACTTCAAGCTTATCTCCAGCTTGGAAACTCAAGTCCTCCTCTGTGCGAGCCTCATAGTCATACAGTGCCACAAATTTGCAGATATTCACCAGATGCTGGCCAGGCAAAGGAGGTAAAGGCTTGCTTGTTTTGTTCTCTCCATCTCTCTCTCCTGCTTGGGAATCATGCCCTACCACAGCAATGTTGGTGAAGATTTGGTCAAATTTCTCATCCTGCACGCTGTCTCTCCCCAGAAATAAACATGGGATGTAGGGCACTAAACAGGTGCAATACTTCCGGCAAAAGTTTCCCATCCTGTTTTCTCGTGCCTTCCTCTGCTTCTCCCAGCTGCAATACCCTCAGACTAGCTTTTGCACCATCAACATTTTAGCCATTTGCAGGATTTCTTCTCCTCCTCTGGCAGAAAATGAAACACCGCTTAGTGCAGATAGAAGCTCCACTCGGAACCTTTCTGAGAGCTTCTTGCTGGCAGCTCCTGGATCAGAGATGAAACTTGAGTCTTCACACGCAGGAATGCATAGAGAGGGAATTTCTTACTTCCTCTTCAGAACAGGAAAGCACCACAGCAGCTGTGCTGGGCTGAGCTCTGGGAGCAATGCAGGAGCATGGACCTGCTCCTTCCACAGCAGACTAATAAAGTTGGAACATCTAAACAAGAGAAGCTTCTCAGCTCTTACTGCTTGGGATGGGTGATTCCTTATCTCAGATGGGGTCCTGTCATATGATCTGTAGCGAAGTCTGTAAAGCCTCTTCTGGTAATGATTAACCACACTGACATGCCTGTTTCTTTAACAGCCTCCAACGACATGTGGGCAACTTGATTATTTCTCTTTGCTTCCTGGTCTGCGAAGGTTTCATTCGCAGTGGGAAGCCTTGAGCCGAACAAATACCCTTCCCTGGAAAGCACCTGCAGATTCTGCTCTTGCTCACACCCTGTTGCCTTCCCTTGCCAAGTACCCACCCTTCATACGAGCCCTCTGGGTGTTGCTTCTTCTTACTGAGCTGGTCTGGCACTTCATATAAACAAAACTAAACATATGGGGCTGACATTGATACAACGATAGTTTTCAATTAAGTCCTTACTCTGCAAGTTCAAGGAAAGGCAGGCACCAATAAAAAAATGACATTAAGTGCTTGGCTAATTTTATCAACCACATCTGAGGTGCCAGAGAGGGCAACAAGCCATGTGAGGAGCAGCTGAGGTTGTTTAGTCAGAAGAATGTAAATGCCTGAAAGGAGGATATAGATAGATAGGTGTTGGTCTCTTGTCACAAACAACGAGGAATAGAATACGAGGAAATGGTCTCAAGTTGCACCAGGGGAAGTTTAGTTTAGACCTTAGGGAAAAACGTCTTCCTGGAAAGGATCTTCAGGCCATGGAACAGGCTGCCTAGGGAGGGAGTTGAATTGTCACCCCTCGACAAAGTCGTGGAGATCTGGAGCTTAGGGACAGGGTTTAGCAGTAGCCTTGAGACATCTGGGTTAATGGTTGGGCTTGATGACCTTAAAGGTCTTTTCCAGCTGAAATGCTTCAGTGATTTTATGACAAGAAGAGCTGTCTGCCAGTCACCACGTAAGCCAGTGGAACTACACTGACCAGTGCATTCCCTCTTCTACAGCGCTAATAACTGGGGTACAGAGTGAGTATAGGCAGCTGGATACTGCTGTGGCAAAGCTGCCTGAAGAGTCAGCTGCTACATCCCGCTGATGCAGCTCAAGCTTTTAACAGCTGGAAATCACCACAGCCTGGGGGACATGCAGTGCTGGGACCAGGAGACAGCCTGTCTACACTTGAACCTACAGTTTCCTGGTGATAAAGAAAACTGGCTATTGATTGATTGATTGATTGATTATCAGGAACAACTGCTGTTTTCCTAAAACATTTATGCATGTCTCTCAGCTCCATTTAGGGTTGCTGGTTTCTGATGCTTTACTTTACTAGATAGAAAACCCAACTTGGGCAACCCTTTGAATGAAGAGACTAGTGGCAGAGGCAGAACCCTACAGATGGACTAAGAACAAAAAGGCTCCACTGCAAGTTTATCACTGTCGTTTTATCACTGAAGGTGGATGGGGAACAGCTTGCTTATTCTCTGCAACACTGCATAAGAAACAGAATACGGGAGAAAGTACCAAGCAAATTAAATGTCACCACACCTTACAATCTGTAGGGAGACCTTTGGATCTGATAAAAACCCAGCCTGCTGATTTTGCAGTCTATGAACAGTGTGTTTAGTTTTAGAGCAGCACTGGAGATGGTTTCTCCCTGTATCTATTATTAACCACTATACAGATTGATAAGAACACATATCCAAGAGATATGTGTTCTTATATCTGCCCCAAAGCAGGCATGAGGGACCATAGTGCACAGGACTGCATCCAGGCAGAGTTTGAGCATCTCCAGAGCAGGAGACTCTCTAGGCAGCCTGTGCCAGGGCTTTGGGACTTGCACTGCAAATGTTTGTCCTTATTTCTAACTGAACTTTCTTGTGTTCCAGCTTGTACCCAGTGCTCCTTGTCCTGTCACTGAGCACAACAGGAAACAGGCTGGCACCATCCTCCCTACAGCCACCCTGCAGAGATTTATAGGAGGGAGATCAGGTTTCTCATCTTTATCTTCTCCAAGCTAAAACAGTCCCAGCAATCTCAACCTTTCCTCCTAAGAGATGCTCCAGGGTGCCAGTCATCTTCACTGCCCTCTGCTGGATTCTCTCCAGTAGTTCCCTGTTTCCCTTCATCTGGGGAGTCCAGAAACCGGACACAGTGCTCCCTCCAGATGTGGCCCCACCAGGATAGAGAGAGAGCATGACCTCTCTAGACCTACTGGTCACAGATTTCTTATTGCACCCCAGAATCCCATTGCCCTACATGATCACAAGGGCACACTGTGGGCTTATGGCCAGTTCACTGTCTGCCAGGACTCCCAGAGCTTTCTCTTCAAGGCTCCTCTCCAGCAGGTCACCCCTAACCTATACTGATGCCCGGCATTGTTCCTCCCCAGTGCAGGACCCTATCGAGCCTCATCAGGTTCCTCTCTGCCCAGCTCTCCAGCCTGTCCAGGTCTTGCTGGATGGCAGCACAGCCCTCCAATGCATCAGTCCCTACTCCCAGCTCTGTACCACCAGCAAACTTCCCTAGGGGACACTCTGTATCCTCATCCAGGTCATTGATAAGTATGTTGAACAAGACTTGGTGTAGTACTGACCCCTGAGGTACTGGACACAGGTGTCCAACTCAACCACAAACAGCTGATAAGGACTGTCTGAGCTCTGTCACACAACCAGCTCTCGACCCACTTCACCATCCACTCATCCACACTAATGATTTTCCTAATGAGGATGTTACAGCAGACAGTGTTAAAGGCGCTGCTGAAGTCAAGGTAGACAATATCCACTGCTCTCCCCTCATCTCTCCAGCCAGACATGACACCATAATAACCTATCAGGTTAGTAAAGCATGATGGATGAATCCAGGCTGATCACTCCCAATTAACTTTCTTCTCTTCCAGATGGTTACAGATCACATCCCAAAGGATTTGTGCCATCCTTTATCCAGGAATGGAAGTGAGACTGACTGTGCTGTAGTTTCCCAGGTGAACCTTCTTGTCCTTCTTGAAGATTGGAGTGACATTGGGATTCCTCAAGTCCTCAGGCACCTCTCCTGTTCTCCAACAACTTACAAAGATGATGGAAAGCAGCCTAGCAATTACATCTGCCAGCACTCATGGTACATCCTGTCAGTGCTCATGGGTTTATGGATGTGCAGCTTAGGGCTCTCTAACATGGTCCTCCTCTACCAAGGGAGAGTCTACTTCTGCCCATACCTTGTCTGCTTAGGCTTCATGAGGTCTGGCTTTAGCAGTGAAGACCTAAGCGAAGAAACCATTCAAAATCTCTGCTCTCTCTGTGCTTTCCACCAGTAGGGCACCCATGTAATTCATCAGCAGGCCCACATGATCCCTAGTCTTCCTTTTTCTGCTGATATGCTGAACAAAACCTTCTTAATATCTTTGATAGTCCTTGTCAGATTTATTTCCAGATTTGCCTTAGCTCTTCTCGTTGCATCCCTGCATTCCCTAACCAAATTCCTGTATTTCTGCAGTCTTGTTTTCCACATTCTGTAGATTTCTTTGTTCCTTCTGATTTTTTCCAGAAGATCCTTACTCATCCATGCAGTCGTCCTGCTTCTTCTGCTTCTTTTCTTATTCACAGGGATGAGTAAGAACTGTATTTACAAGTAATTACTGTCACCTATCTATTAACCATGGGAAAACTTAAATATCATCAGTTAGAACCTGAGAGCTCCCACAGTCCATATGAGGTTTGTGGACATTCTGAGTGGCTCATGGTGCCATCAAAATGAAAAGATGGAGCTGAAAAAGCAACCTGGAAGGATTTCGTTCACAAGCAGAGGCAGTTCTGTTGTTACAGAGGATTGCAAGATTTCTGAGAAAAGCTCTGGAGTGGGAGTATGTGTAAAGGCTCTAGTGTCAGAATGTTCAAAGAATTCATCCCAAAGGAAGAATCTGGGAGACAAAGCAACACTTTTAAGATAAAAATAAAAGTTGAGGGTTGTGTTTTCAGAGTAAACTGCCTGAGACTCCTGTTATCAGGGTTGTGCTGTGAATACTGAAGGTGAAAGTGATAGTCTCTCACTTACATTCTCTTTTCCCAGAGCTGAAAACCAAACCTCTTCATCAACATTTTCTGTATTTCTTGCTGTCATTGCCCTAATTGAATCTTCAGCTTTGTGTACATGAAGTTTACCTTGATGAATCTCTCTTCTGCTGAGTATTGTTCCTCACACATGGTGGTTTAAGATGGCCAGGTGGCCTGGCAGAGAGGGACCTGGGAGTACCGGTCAATAACTAGTTCAACATGAGCCAGCAGTGAGCTCAAATGGCACAAAAGGCCAACGGCATCCTGCCTTGTATCAGCAATAGTGTGGCCAGCAGGACTAGGGATGTAAACCACCACAAACTGTCTGATCTTACCCTACAGACACTCGCCCATTAGATATTGTAAGCATTAATTACATTACTTAATACTAAGAGACAACTGGCATTGAATGTCTGATAACAATTGGTCTCAATTCAAATACCTCTGAAATCTTTGTCTTTATATCCATGAGAATAAACCCCAGACTTGCAGTGTAATTGAACAAGAATTTCCCATCTTTTGTGAAGCCAAACAAAGTTTTGTTGGTATCATTGGTCTACAGAGAGGAAAGAATGGCAGAGAAGAATGAGGAGGACCCGTTTAAAATCTGCCCTTAACTAGACACCATATTTAAGTTCGTCCTCAGAGAACTGAATAAAGTCAGGGCAGCTCTGGCTGGTTTCCTTTTCCAAACACAGTGCTTCCTTGCAGACAGCACTTCCTAATCATGCTACAGTGATAATTACCACTCAGGTACCTACCCAAATACCCACTTGATTACATTATATAGAGGCAAGCTGCACTGTTTATAACATTAATCTTGATTACTAGAGTTGTCCATAAATTAGAAGGTAGTTAATTATTTCAGGGATTTTGGGTTTTCTACAGCTATTGCCCGCTGTGGTTTATTGCATGGTGTTGCTAACAGTGTGTAGTGTTGCTTATACACCTCACAGAGACCTTGACAAGGAAGTTATAGCAATATCTGTATATTTCCATGAGGATATTCTCTCACAGAATCATTTTGGTTGAGAAAAACCTTTAAAATCAAGACCAACTACTGCCAGGTCACCACTAAATCAGCCCAGAAGGCCAACTGTATTCTAGTCTGGATCTAAAGTGTCTCCAGCAGGGCAAGGGAGACAATTCCCTGTTCCTAGTTTGCCCTTGTGAGACCTTACCTGGGGTCCTGTGTCCAGATACGAAGTCTTCAATTTCAGAAGAACAGGTAGCTGTTGGAGCAGGTTCAGAGGAGGCCACAGGGGTGATCAGAGTACCAGAGAGCCTTTACTCTGGGGACAGGCTGAGGAAGCTGAGACTGTTCAGCCTGGAGAGGAAAACATTTTGGGGAGAAATTAGAGCAGCCTTCCAGTACCTAAAGAGGCTATAGAAGAGCTGGAGAGGATCTTTTTATGAGGGATGCTAGTGGTAGGGCAAGGGGGATTTCAAGCTAAAAGAGGGGAGATTTAGATCTTGGGAAGAAATTCTTCCCTGTGAGGGTGCTGAGGCACTGGAACAGGCTGCCCCGGGAGGTTGTGGCTGCTCCATCCCTGGAAGTGTTCATGGCCAGGCTGGATGGAGCTCTGGGCAACCTGGACTGGTGATGAGTTGTTGCTGCTCATGGCAGGGGTTTGGGACTGGGTGATCTCTGAGGTCCCTTCCAACCCAACTCAATCTATAATTCTGTATATCCTTTAAATACTTCCCGGGACATCACCTCGCTGGGCAGTCTGTTTGGAGGCCTGACACCAGGCATCCCCTGGTACAACTCGAGGCCACCTCCCCTTGTCCTATCACTTGTGAGAACAAACCGTTCACTCGCTCTATCCGCCCTCCTTCCGGGTAGCTGCAGACAGCAATAAGGCTCCCCTCAGCCTCCTCTTCTCCAGCCCCGCCGTTTCTCCAGCTGCCCGTTCCCCTCAGGAAGCCCTAGTGTTTAACCCGGTCTCTGGCAATCGCGCAGGGCTGGACCTCGCAGAGGTTCCCGCCGGGGCAGAGGAGCGGGACCCGCTGGGGCGGGACCGGGCAGGCTGGGGGCTGCTCCGCCCCGCCCGTCCCCGCCCCGCGCTGCAGGAAGCACCGCCCGCGCCTCTTCCTCCTCCTCCTCCTCCTCCTCCCCCGACTTGTCCCGCCCGTCTCCGGCGATGCCGCAGCACTTCACCCTGGCTGACTGCGACGTGATGGGCTTCGACCTGGACCATACGCTGTGTCGGTACCACCTCCCGCACAGCGCCCGGGTGAGTCTGGCCCAGCCCTGCCTGCCGGGCCAAGCGAAAGGGAAACCGGCGGGAGCGGGAGGGGGCTGCGGGGCTGGGAACCCCTCCCCCAGTCTCCTGGTGCAGGTAGGGCGGAGGGGAGGGTTGCGGTGTCCTGTGTCCGGGCGCTGCCCGCAGGCTCTGCCTCAGCCCGGTCGTCTCCCGAGCCTTCCCCGCTCAGCGGTGCGGGGCGATGGGCAAAGCCCCCGGGGCCGAGGCAGAGCCTTAGGCGGGCGACCTGGGTGACTTCTGGTGGTGGTTAAAGCACAGCGCCCGGCTCAACCGCAGCAGCACCTCCGCCTGAGCCCCGCTGGCTCCCGTGGAGAGGAGCTGCGGGCGCGGGCTGCATCTTCCCGCCCTTCGCCCTGCGTTGCTAGCCCAAGTGGCACGGGTTATGCTTCTCGATAAGCTTTCCTTGACCTTCCCTTGGGCTCTGATGGCTGCGCCCTAGAGCCTCCCGGCTTTGTGGGTGTTCGTGGTGGTCCCTTTCCCCCTCAGCTTTGCCTCTGTTTACCCCTGTGTTTGGCACTGGGACTCCTACACTGATTTTGGCTTACTCAAGGATTGGGTGTCGAAACAAATGATTGTGAGGTCCCCATGGTGTGTGCTGTGTTGAGAAACAACCGTGGTCAGCTGTGAGCTACCGTCTGGAGGCGGGCATCCCTCTTACTAAAGGCTCACTAGTAGCACATTATAAAATACAAGAGCTCTTAAGTTCCTGCTGGAAACTCTACAATTCTAGGCTTGCCTCCTGCATGTGCACATGGACACATCATTCCTTGTAGGAGTTTTGTCCAGTGAAGGCAAATGTTTAGCAGCTGGTAAGTGAGGAAGTGTCACAGATCACCCCTCCACCAAAAACTTAATACAAATAGAGGAAAGGTCCCAAAACAGGAACCACCTGAAGGCTAACAGGCATGGCTGGTGGTGCAGCTGGTTCTGAACCTAACGGTGTTGTCCTTTGTACTGGTCTTTCTCTGATGTTCATATTCATTCCAAGCACAGCCTTTGTAATTAAAGGAAAAAAGGTAATGAGCAGCTTTAATGAAAGAACCACGAGGGAAAAGAGAGCAGTTGATATTTTTATATGGACTTTAAGGACCTGGCAGCATCTACTTGTACAAATTTACCAGCAGATTACATTAACAGACTGACAGCTGTTGCACCAGGAATTAGTAGGGTTCTATTCTGAAGTTAGGTCAGTAACAGTTGACTCTGTGTTTGTCTTTTTCATTCAAAATATATTCCATTGAACACTTGTAAAATGTCAGCTAAGGGTAGTTTGTTGGAAGCCACTTGCTGAGTCTTGATAACTGTAACATGTAGAACTGAAAAACGAACCAAAAAAGGTGGGAATAGTGACTACTTTTTTGTACTTGGATTCCTTGTGAGCTTGAAGCACGGGAGCAGTAAGGTAGGATGCTCTTACTTCGTCATGCTGGACACTGGAGCTGTTGTGTGAGCTTCTCGAGTTGCTTTCCAGACATGAAAGAAATAACCTCAGGCACTATTCCCCAGTAGTTAAGGCAGTGGGTCCAGTTCCCTGGCTTTCTGGTATGATTTCCATCTTGCTGCTCTCTAGGGCAGCAATATCTTTAATCTCTCAAATCAATATAATAAATGTGTACCTTTTTTCTTCATCTATAGCTGATATATGATAGTTTTGCCCATTACTTGGTAACGGAGAAGGGCTATGATGAAGACTTGCTAACTCTCGCTCCGGACAGCTTAGATTTTTGGTGAGTACTTTGAAAACAACAGAACCTTTTTTCATAACCTCCGTGATGCTGTCACTTTTACAAAGCTTGGGAAACAGCTTCTCTTACTTGGAAGCTGTTGTAATCATTGTCAAGGCTAACAGATAAAGTTGTCAAGGCTAACAGATAAATAATTTGGGCAGTAATTTGACACAAGATGCTTCTAAGGTGGTATTTTGACAAGAGAGCTGAGCAGCCAAGCTTGCTTTGTGCTTCTGGCTGTCTAGACACAAAGGCTTTCAGTCTGATTTACTCTCTTATTTATCTCCTTTGGCTTCTACTGTAAGTTCACCTGGCAAGTCCAGTAACCATCAGAACTTTAGTCATTTTTATCTCGACAGATGTGGCCTTGTTTGTGTAAGGCAGAATAATCCCTACAGCCTTCTTAGATAGCCCCTGGGTGGCACATTGGGCTGAAAAGCGCAAGTTTCTGCTGTGAGCTCAGGAGAAGAGGCTTGAATGTGAAGCTGACCTTCCAGCTTTAATCAATTGGTTGTTATCAAGGCGACAGGAGTGGAGGACTGAAGGCTGGATAAGGACTAAATGCTTTAGGAGGAACCACAAGGTTTTTAGAATAATGCGTGTATGATTCTGTAACTGTTTCCATAGAATCACAGAATGTACTGGGTTAAAAGGGACCTCCAAAGGGCATCTAGTCCACCACCCTGTACAAGGAGCAGGGACACCTAGAACAGATTGCTTAGAGCACTGTCCATCCTGACCTTGAGTCAGGGATGGGGCTTCCACCATCACCCCTCTGGACAACTTGTTCCAATGATCCACCACCGTCATAGCCAAGCACCTTTTCCTCATGTCCAGCCTAATTTTGAGCATGTGTTTTTTTACAGGTCATTATTTGACTGGACAGTTCCTAGTGAGACTGAATTCAATTTTCATGAAGCAAGAAGCATATCTATTTATCAGTTTTTGAGGACTCTCATGCATTAAATTCTTTGTTAAGGTCTAGGTGTCTTGGAGGTGATCCCTTACTGGAGCTGAAGGTCCTTTGATATGGATTTATAAGCCTGCAGTTCTGGTAGATGTGTCATTGCTACTCATGCAGGTGTCTTCCATGGAAGGTTGGAGTCTTCATGCTGCCTTCAAGGCAGGTCTTCCTTCCCTTGGGTACCGTATGAGGGGATGAAGGTGCTGTTACTCTGTCTCACTTATTCATTAATCATCAACTCTGAACTAAGTTTTCAAACAACCCAAGCAAAGATAGATTCAGTTACTTGGAAGGTACGGATTTCTAAGGAGCACTAGGAACTCTTGTTGAATGCATCGTATGCTGTCATCTCTTCACCCTGTTAGCGCTGTGGCAGTGCTTCTGCTTCCCATGCTCCTTGGATATTCAGTTCTCATGTTTAGAACTATATTCTACCCCTCTCTCCCTTAATGTTATGTTATCAGCCTAGTAATAATCAGCAGGAGAGTTGCCACCATAAAAAAAAAGATTTGATAGATTTGAGTTATTTTTATTCCCATTTCTTAGTTATGTGTGTTTGGACCTTAATCTTCCAGCCTTATTTAATGAACAGTCTCTAAAATCACTTAATAATAGGGCTGGATGTATTTAGTAGGAATTTTTGATGTAAATGAAATCTAGTCCTCTCCGTAGTAATTTGTATTTGCGCCTAGAGAGCACTGCTTAAATATGGAGGTATTTGAAGAGCTCTGGCTGTGTTGGGTTTGTGTAACATCGTTGCATAGCTTCTGTAACTGCATTTCCTCTGTTTCTCCCTTAAAATTGCTCATAGTTGCAAAGGCTTGGTGTTGGACATTGAAGAAGGAAACTTCCTGAAACTGGCTGAAGATGGGACAGTGTTAAGGTGATAGTGACCCTAAGTTTCTATTGCTAAATAGAAATAGACCCTAAGTTTCTATTGCTAAACAAATGCTTAAGTGTTGCTGAAAGCCATCCTTCGATTGCATTGAAGACTTACAGAACTGATTTCAGCATAGGTTTGCTTTACTGCATGTAGCAGTGTAAATACTCTTTCATACTTGGTTTGTCTTCTGCAATATTTCCATGAGGCTGCTTGTTTTAATGAACATCTATGACTACATAAATTCACTCTGGCTACCGACTTGTCTTGGTCCAGTTCTGTTAAAATCCAGGATGAAGTGTTCCTCTGAGTAACCCTGCTTAGAGTCAGTGCTGCTACTGACTAATGCTAATGATGTTACCTCTGTGCCATACACAATCCAAATTCTTCAGGCTTACACCAAAAAATTTAAATAGCCTGAGACACAGACTGTTTTGATAGCCTCAGACACATTTGTTTCCAAACAGTGTCTTGATGTTTGACAACTAACACTGTGTTTCAACATTCTGAGGGCTTGTTCCTTTTAAAAACTGTATTTTGCCTTCAGTCATCACTTTAGCACATCCTTTGTCCTTTTACTTTTGTGCTTCATAAAAAAAGACTTTGAACCACAACTCTGAAAACTAAATATATCTGAAGTACAGCAATCCCAGCCACGTTTCCCTTTACTGTTTCCCACAAATGCAAATGTGTATAATTTAATGTGCAAGATAGTTTTCTGATACTATATGGGAGAGGAAGCTTGAAAGTGCTTGGGAAAATAGGTCTTGTTGGAAGAAGAGATGAAACACCTGTGAGTGTTTGCTGTGTACCCCAAAATTCATTTAGTACTAAGATTTTAGTGAAACTATTAAATTGTGAGGTTCTAAAGTTTAAGGGTATCCCGCATTGAAGGGATGAGTGGTACAGGATTAGCTCTGCTAGCATTGCCTGCATTTGTTTAAAAAACTGGAATCTGTATTCTTTTGGGGCCTGGTTTGATGGTCAAGCTAGTTGTTTTTTAATTCCTGAAAAGGCTTGTATGCACTCCTGTGTTACACAGCTGCTTGCAGGGCTCAAACTAGCACTTTTCCATAGTTCTACCCTGCATTCTGTGCCTGTTACCAGGCTTCAGAATGATGTATAGGCTTTCTGTGCTGTGTTTTATTGTGCAGTGCATATTGATAGTTCAAGTATGGTGAGTGTCCTCACACAATTGAGAACATTCGAGCAATACAGAGTGATTGTGTTAGCAGGTGAGGCACAGTGGCCATGCCCCCAGCCAATCAGCCCTCTCTGTAGCAAGGCTTTTATGAGGATTGCAATGTATATGCTAAAAGCTTAGGTCATGGGAAACTTCTGACATACAAAGACAGTGACTTTTGGTCAACTTGTACGCACCTCAGTGTTCAGTTGCAACACATTACTGTGTACAAAGAGTAGTTTGTCTGTTTTCAATCTTTTTCTTTCTGTTTTTACAAATAATGCATCAAACAGGGCAAGCCATGGTACTAAGAGCATGACCTCTGAAGAGATCCTGGAAACGTATGGAAGGAGAGAGTGGAAGCATTTTAATACAGTCAGTGGAATGGTTTCCCGCTCAGGTAGCTATACCTTAGAATGTCCTCATCTTTGAAATGGCTCTGGACTCTTCAGTGTCACACACTGTTAGTTCTTAACACAAATACTAAAAATACCTGAGCTAAGAATCACTGGAGTAGGTAAATGATGGAGAGTTGGCTTGGGTTTTATTATTAGTTCAGCTTGTTAATGACGAGACAAACGAGATGACATTATTGACTATTTCTTGTAGAGATGGGCTTGCTTTTCCTTGATGAGATTTCCAGCTTATGTCATTCAGAACAGATTTGTCAAATCTTACATTTTCTTTAATTGTTGGATCATTACTAGCAGTGTTTTACTGGAGGTCTAGTGCAGGTGCACAGAGCAGAGTGGGTCTGGCAACTAAACTTTGCCACCTGCAACTGATGAGATTGAATTTGACGACCCTGTGACTAGTTTTGTGTTACAGCTTGGTGCTTCCTCAGTGTTTTACTTTGATCTTGGCTATTGTGACTGATGCATAGAAAGTGCTCAGTTAAGTTGCGTTTGGAGATGTTTGGGAGAGATATTTCCATTGAGACTGTCCTAGAATCATATTGCAGATTGGGTTGGAAGGGACCCGTGAAAGGCATTTAGTCCACCTCTCCAAGCAGGGACATTTCCAACTAGAACATATTGCCCAGAGCCCCATCCAACCTGACATTGAATGATTCCAGGGATGTAGCCTTCACCCCCTCTCTAGGCAATATGTTCCAGGGATCTCCCACCCTCCGAATTCCAGACCTTAATCTTCTATGTTTCTCATATACACTTGTTTCTGATGCTTACTCTAAACTGAGGGTAGTCTTTTGTAACAGGATGACAGAGAAAGGTTTCCTTTGGCCATGGAGCAAATTTGCCTTTCTTTCTTACTTACAAGCTGCTAAGTGCTCTTTGTCTCTCTTGAATGTTAATCCCTGTTTTGCTGACTTGTTCTTTAATGTATGAGAGAGAGAGAGAGAGAGCATGGGCAAGTCATGAACATGAAAAACATCACTAGCCAAGTCATTTCACACCTAGGGGAGAGTTGTTGAGCATGACCTCTGTCTGTGAGGACATTTGCACTCTCCTGATTTGTGTTTTTAGGGGATTGTGTAATGACCTGGGCTTGTTTCCCCTTGGACTAAGATACTGCCTGCAGCACATGTGTGAAAGAGACAAGGCTGTGTGGAGGAAACTGTCCAAACCCTTTCTTTGTGCTTCTCCTGCTAAGGAAATAGTTATTTTTGGATAAGGTGAAGGTCCTGAATATTAAACTCATCTTCTACCTCATCTAGAACCATAAAATGGATTTTTAAAATGTTGCTCCCTTTGTTATAGATTAAGGACTTTAATTTGTCAGCCATAAGAATGGGAAATGGGAGAACAGGCTAACAGGGATGGGAAGCAGAAGATTATTATCAGTGAAAGCCAAATGGAATCATAGACTACCTTTGGAGGTCCCTTCCAATCCAATACAATCTAGTTCAACCCTCCTACAACAAGCATGGACATCTCCAACTAGAACAGATTGTCCAGAGCCTCATCCAGCCTGACCTTGGATGTCTCCAGGGATGGGGCCTCCCCCACCTCTCTGGGCAGCCTGTTTCAGGGATCCCCCACTCTCAGATTCAAAAATTTTGTCCTCCTGTCCAGCCTCACTCTGCCCTTTTCCAGCTTCAAACCATGACCCCTCGTCCTATCATTCCCTGTCCTTGAGAACGGTCTCGCCCAGCCTTCTGACAGCCTCTTTCAGGGACTGGAAGGTTGCTGTCATTTTTTAACTGCTTTTTTTTTGTGACCTACACAGTATGGATTAAAGAAATGCTAACTTCTTTTCTTTTTTTCCTAGCTAAATACTATTTGTATGATAATTATTTTGACCTGCCAGGAGCTCTATTGTGTGCAAGGGTTGTGGACAGCCTAGATCAGGTGAGAAATGGATGGTTTGAACCCAAATATTGCATTATTTTTCTCTCCCCTCACCACACCCACTGCATGCATCATTAAAAGCAACATTAAGGTCTTTCAGCTTTGAACTTGTTTGGGACTTTTAAGGTTACACTTGGTGCATTGATGTTTTCTCTGAAGGGAATTGTGAGTTCCATAGTGTTTTCAAAATAATTGTGCCTCCACCAGAGGGCACAAATAACTAGGGTATGAATTGAAAAATCACTGCTTTGTCTGGTTCACTCTGTGTTATGCAGGAGGTAATTCTTTAAATCTCCTTCAATTATACTTGATTGTACTTCTATTATTCAGAAGACTTACATTAATTCAATTTAACAGAATAATTTGCAAGGTGCTAATGAGTCTAAAGCTTAATTCTATCGTTTTTGAAACTTTTTGTTTAAAATGTGTTGGTCTGTGTAATCTGTAGGATTACCCAGGGCAGGACATGCAGGCACATTTCCAGGAGGGTTTTGAATGTCTTCAGAGAAGGAGACTCCTCAACCTCTCTGGGCAGCCTGTGCCAAGGCTCTGTTAACCTCAGAGCAAAGTTTCTCCTCATGTTGAGGTGGAGCTTCCCATGTTCTAGCTTATCCCCATTATTCATTGTCCTATAACCTATTCAGGGTATCCTATTCAGGGTACCACTGAAAAGAGACTGACCCCTTCCTCTTGGTACCCACACCTCAGGTATTTACAGACATCAGTCTCAGCCTTCTCTTCTCTACACTGAACAGCCTCAGTTCTTTCAGTCTTTCTTCATAGGGGAGATGCTTGAGTTCCTTAATGATCCTTGTAGCCTTCCCTCACCATCATCTGCAGAGGGAAATTCAGAGCTAGGAGATGTGTATCTGGGGTCCTTCTGGATATCGTCTGACTTGATGCTTTAGCCTGCACTCCAGAATAGCATGCTGAGTAGATTGCTGCTTATATCTGTGTGCTACGTGGAGAGTTTGCTAAAGCTGGCGGCTGATGAGGAAGCACTGAGGACAGGTGTGCTATAAGACTCTTAAGCTTGTGCCTGAGTAAATCTCCTTCCTTCAAGCTGCTCTCAGCTGAGAACTCGGTAATACAGTACAGGAGCTGTATCTTTATTTTGTATTTAATGTAGACTCGGCACAATCACCCACTTACTGAGAGAAAAATATGTGTTGTAGCATGTATAGAATAAGCTTTGACACTGGTTTGCAAGCTGGAGCACTGACCCTGGATCAGGGCTATCTTTAGCCAGAGAGAGTTAAACCTGTGCTGTGTCTCCAGAGAGCTGCCAGAAGTGGGTCACACATGGTCTTTATCAGCTAGTAGTTGTTCAGTGTTTTACTGGGGAGTGACCCAGTTTTGACAGGAAGAGCTGTTCAAAGAAACAACCCCCCAAATCCCAAACTAAGGAACAAATCAGCCGCATGGAATGTGAGGAGAGCAGACAGTTGAGTCTCTCAGGGTTAGTGCCATTGCCACAGGACAAATTGGTGCTCTTCAGTATCACAGTAATGATGAGACTGTAAAAGACCTTAAATATCATCCAGTCCAACCTAAAATCAACCAAGTAACCTAACATCTAGCTCATGCCACTCAGCACTTCATCCAGCCTAACCTTGAACAGCTCCAGAGATGGTGACTTGACCACCTCTGTGGGCAGCCTGTTCCAAAATCAGATCACTCTTTCAGTGAAAAATCTTTTCCTAATGTCAAGTCCAAACCTGCCCCAATGGAGCTTAAGACTGTGACCCCTTGTCCTGTCTCTAGTGTCCTG
>VZRI01013292.1:0-43608 GCA_013397515.1 Upupa epops
GGATAGGATCCCATTATTTTACCAAGCCAATTTTTGTTTGCACTTCATTTCCTGCCCCAGTTCATGTGTGTTCACTTACTTTTAGAATAAAATAAGCCTTAATTAAATTTAAAGTAAAGTTAAAACACAAAAGGGTGATGTATTGGAAATTTAATTTTACCAAACCAAACATTGGCTCAGTGATTTAGTTCTTTTCTAGGAGGAAATAAAATTAATGACTTCATAAAAATTAGATTTGAAAATTCATAGATGCAGCTCCCAAACTACTCAGGAAGATGTGCAATAAAAAATCAAGGACAATATTAATGATCAAGTAGAGAGAACTTGAGATTAAACTTTCAAATACTTCATGAAAACAGTTTTCACTTTTGAAACCTTTTCAACTTTAGTAGAAAAACCCTTACATTTTCATTAGGGCTGATGATCCTTGCAATGGGATTTTTTTTCATGCAGATGGCTGACAGATATTTTGGGTCCCTGAGTCTAAATGCAAATTTCAAACCAGTCTTTTTCCAAACTTGAAACAGAAAAATGTACTAAATCTTTAGAATAAGACTGTGGAATAAGACTGCAACAACAAGCAAGAAATTAAGTATGGGATGCAGTGATATCTTTTGTCTGAGTCTCATTTTCTCATGATATATAAATCCCATTAAAAAACAGAACTATTACTTAATTATAATTAAATAATGGATTAATTCTGAAAACACATTGAAATATCATTGGCTATTATTTTTTGCCAAAAAGCACTTATGTAAAATGCTACCTATATGCAGGATGCCAGGTTCTCCACTCTCAGTTTAGTGATAAAAAGAACTCTGTCATCATTGAGGAAATCCAGGAGTTTGTAAAATGTGTCTGTGCAATTACTAGATCAATAATAGAGCTCAAACAACTGAATTCAGCTTTGTGCAATGTACTACAGACAATAAATAGGTAAGATATGCTTTCAATTTATAATGATGTGAGGATGCCTATAGTTCTTAATGTTATAAAGCAGTCAAAAACATTAAAGATAAAATCAGAGAATATAGCTGAGTGTTAATGAACATGAAATCTATGTCTTGTGTTCAAGAAGTCAAACAAAACAATGATCCTTAGATGATGTTCAAATTCTGTCATTAGTCAGAAATGGTGAAAAAAGGAGGCTGTCTTCTGCAGGCACTGCCTGTAACTTAACTTTGGAACATTCCATTCATAATTCTACTAGTCACCTTCACATGTTTTTGTTTAATATAGTGACACCCTCAGTATTTGCATACTATTCTCATTTAAAAAAATATCAGGTAGCATTGTTAATTTCTTTCACACCAAAGACAAAACACAATTTTCTCATATGTTAACTTTCTAACAAACAGGTCTGTTACTGCAGCCAAATCTGTTGTCCAGAGTAAAATCACATCCAAAGTAAATAGTCAGAACAGACGAGTTCGGCTTATTGCTCAAACTGCTGAAACATACTTACATGTGAGTGAGGATAAGCTGCTGTATACATGTAATCTGTCATATATGTTGCATTTTACCTATGAAGTTTATATATTTTTAATGATGAAAGTAAAATAAGACAAACTGAATGATCCATTTGGGGAATACTGAAGGCTTATCAGTACCTCTAAGAAGAAATATGCATGACTTTTTAAAACTTGTGACATCATAGTGAGATGCAAGGACATGTAAAGCTATTTCTAGATGAGAGGTTTTATTTACAATTAAATGCACACTAGATAATTCTTATAGAAATAATATATATACACATATACATATTGCTGCACTGTATTATTAAAAATAAATTTGTCATTCTTTACTACAGATTAAATATTAAGGACTGCCAGGAATATCTCGGAATAAGCTCTATTGGTAATCATTTCCTCAGCACTAAACAGAGATTGCCTATTCACATTTCATTGCAAAATTACTTATAATGTATATGTGAATCCATTACATAAACAAACTGACTTGTTGTAACCCTTATCCACATCTTTTTTCTTCTGAATACTATAGAAATTGTTTACAAGTAATAACTTATCCATCACATTTAACAGTTCTCTGTTAATAGGCTTAGTTAAAGCCATCTTGCATTATAACTACTAATAAAGGGCATGTATAAATATGAGTCAGAGGTGAGAGTTGTCTGCATTTTTCTTGTTACATATGCAGCATATTAAGTAGGGAAAGCTGGTTATTGTTCACACTGAAAGAATTCTGAGTTACTCTGAGTGCAGTTAATTTATATTAATTTCATTTGGAGTCTATTTAAGGTAAGAATAGACTAATAACTTAGATAGCACTAGGAGTAGGGGGAAGAACAAACTCTGTTGTTTGAAAGAAATTATACTGAAGAAATTTTAAAGGGAACAGGTTATTTAAAACCTGACACAAATGATAAAAATGGAATGAACCATCACATTAAAAAGTGTTTTGCCCCTTAATATCTCAGTCACTACCAGGAATACCACCTAAGACGAACTGTTAAGCACCATTAAAGACATATGTACTTTGTAGTTTCTAGCTTGTAAGGAATATGTATAAAATTTTGTGCCAGTTACTTGGAGTAAAAGAGTAAAGAATTTTAAAATTAATGTAAAGATCATCTAGTCTACCCCTCTTGTCAGAGCAGGACTAAAACTAGTGCAGATCATTCATAAAAGCATCCAGAAAGATCTCAAAAATCACTAGAGAAGGAAATTCTACATGTCTGGGCAGCCTGTTCCAGTGATCTGTAACCCTTGCTGTAAAGTTCTTCCTTATGTTGAGCTGGAATGCCCTATGCTTGAGCTTGAATCCATTGCCCCTCGTTCTATCATGAGACACAAGTGAAAAGAGGTTCTATCTGCCTTCTTGACACCCAGCCTCATGTACTTGTAGACATTAATTAGAACTTCCCTCAGTCTTCTCCTCTTCAGGCTAAAATGTATTGTTTAAAATAATGTTAGTATTCAACTAATTAGGATCTACTTCCAAAGCAGAATGAAGAAGGACAAAGACATGTCAATTTGAATGGACTAGATGGTCTTGCTTTTTCCATAAAGTATGACGGCATAAAAAAATAAATTAGCAGTGATCTGAATAAAAACATTGCAAGACAAAGTAATGAACCTTAAAATAGAAATAAAATTTTATTATTTTCTCTTGAGAAGTCTTAAATATAAAATTATTAAGAAATATTTCAGGAAAGTCTGTGTGCTTCTTCTTAAAAGATATGTTCTTACAAAAGGGATGCAAACAAATTTATATTTTGCTGTAGTGTCGTCCTGTATTTTTTAGATGTTAAAATCATCTATAAATTTACCATGGTGAAGTTAACCATGGAAAAAATGCAGTTATTATTTAGATTTTTGTTCCATGTTTATATTCTCAGTAGCACTCAGAGAAGCTGACTTCATTATGAGGACATAAATAAGCTGAACTGGATAATTCACTGTGCAATAATTAATAGGCTTTTCAAAAGGTTTTCTTCATATAAGTGTATTTATTTTTCAATGATTTATTTTCTTCTTACTTTGTTGTGAGGTTAGACCTTTGGTATTTCCTAGAAAATCTATGTGAAAGGCTAATTTTCAGATAAAAGTGGTGAGTTATTAGTGTACGCTCATAAGACTGTGAAGATCATACCTTACCCACAGGATCCTGTTTCTTCAGTTTCTTTCTTTAATTTTCTTCAATATTAACAACATCACAAGAATACATTCCTTCCACCATAGAGAAACCAATATAGAAATAACAATTAATATTCCAGTATACAGAAAAAGCACTCTGAATTTAATTCTGATCTGATTTTAAAAGCATGTAGGATCTGACTTGATTGGAGATCAAAATTGTTGCCCACAAATCAAAATAACCCCTACTAATTACACATCCTTTATAAGCATTCACAAATTAAAGCTTTCCTTTAAGAGTGGCATGTTATCTCTACAGCAATTTACAAAGACAAGTCCATAGCATCGATGCTCCCTGGGAGACTGCCAGCTTTGCTCTGTACCCCGGAGATTTGAAAGAACAAAAAAAATGAAGTGGTTCCAAGATTGATTTGAAGATAAGCTATTCATTTTACAGAAAAAAAAAAAGAGAAAAAAGCACTGAAACCAATTTAAAAGATACTAGAAGTCTGTGTATGAGATATAAATTCTGTGTTAGGACTGTATTGAAAATCCTAAAGCAAATTGTATTAATTTTTCTATTGTTACCAAAATGAGACAAATGCAAGCTCTTCACCTCTTACTTGAGAAAGGTCACAGATGAGAAGTGAGAAGAGAAAGAATCTGCAAATGTGGCATATGAAAAATAAGAGAAGCTATCAAATACAAAACTTAATAACGTACTTCACTCACAATACTGCTCTTAGTGGAAGTAGAACCTTTTGCACCGCTTTCTGGTTTACCTCCTATGCAAGAGAACATACTTTAATTTCTCTGTCCTGACAAATAAAGCTTTCACATCAAAGCAGACAGTCAAAGACAGGAAATGGTCAAGAGGTGTAGGAGGTGGATGGTAAGGTGGTAAGGAGTGTAAATGCTATGAGATTGCATAGTGCTCATGATGGGAATATAGGAAGTTGGAATTATTGGGGTTTTTTAATACAAATATTTATAGCAGCAATATACTGAAAGACATATTCATTAGAATTGCAGTAGTAGATGAGGTGAAAAGAACCAGGACAAACTGGATTTTTTACACCGTCCAGCACTCTTTCTGAAGTCCACTTGGACTGACTGATGGAAACCATTCTGAAAATAATTCAGACAGTAGAGTGACTTGATTTTAGAGATTAAAATACTGTATCAGGTATTTTGTAAAACACTTATGAATTAGGGCAAAGAATTTTCTAGAAGATATTGAGTGCAAGAATTATTTGTCATTCAGAAGAGATACAAGGTCAGGTAGAATTTGGGGAAAGTGTAAGGAAGGGTATAAGTGAAACAAAAGCAGAAACTTAAAGACTTTTTTCATGTTTTTCTTCATTCATCCCATAATATAATTAAATAAAGAGTTATGAGACAAAATCCTATTATAAACAGATACAAAATAAAAATTGAGAAAAACCCCTAATTTGACAGCCTGTATCCTGCATTGAATATTATGTACAAAGGTGCCACTAAAGGACAACAGTTTAAGAAAAGTAAAAAGTGATCTTGCGTTCTGCACCTACATGCACCAACAGTTAGAGAGTCTGAAAGAGATATGAGAATGTTCAGAGTAAAATTTACGTGAGATGGTGATGTGATGTAATGATTCTCTTTCCAGTTCCCTGGGGAGTCAAGAAGATCAATGACAAAAATTATTTGATGTATGAGAATCATACAGCAACCTCTGGTAGGTACATACATGCTGAACATCTGTGCACACAAATTAAGTTGAAGGGGATCATGGTTGCAGGGCAGCAGGCTGCTAGTGAGGACACCAATCTCATACAGTGCAAAATGCCAAGATGTGCAGTTGCAGTGTGACTGTTCCTGCCATCATTCAGAGTGACAGAGCTGAAACAACAAAGTGGAGTGGTCAAGACCATTTACAGGGCTCATTATGTGAGGCCCACAGGGTGATACATGTTCTCTGCTACTGGCTTAGCAGAGCAGAAAACAAAGATGGAGTGATGTGCCACAGTGGACAGGCACTGTTTGGGCAGCCAAAATTTAAGCTTAGGAACAGACATAAATGGATATTTTTTTTTGCATGTCCTTTTTCCAGGATTTCATTATCTTATATGAAAGGAAGCAAAAGTAGAGGATAAAAATCTGGATTAAAACTGGTTTATACCAAATTATCATTTGCTAATCCACCAAAACATTTGCTTATGTATTATAAATACTTTGTTTATTCCAGCTGAAGAATGGAACCTGCCTGTTGGAACATCCGCTGCAGAAATCTGAGGAAGCCAACGTTTTAGAGAGGAAACGACTGAAGAATGGCTCCACAGGGGATAATTTGGATGGTTGTCAAGGTGATGTCACTCTGTTTCTCTAAACCTGTGCTTTCAAAATACAGTAAGATTGTTTTAATGGTACTGTCTCCTGCAAGAGCCAAGTCTAATATGATGCTGCTTTTTATCAGTTTAATAACTGAAGGTCAGTCTGTAGAGTCGGTACTTCTAAAGGTACATGCTATGAATGTGGCAGGCTATAGAAACATTGAATACAAGGACACAATAGGTCCATTATGATGCCAGTAATATAAGAAATATATGCTTTGGTAGTGGCAATGAAAGTAAAAAGCTGAATAGTTTCAATGAATACACAAATTTTGTAACAGTCCCCAGATATTCTACACTTTTGTTTCCTATTGATTTGGCACTATACTTGGGTTTTTTTTATCACTAAAATGAGGAAGGCTAAATTAGAGTTTAATGTAGATAAAGGAGAGCAGGGTGCATTTTCTCAGATATTAGCTCATTCATATGATGAATACTGTCTACTTGTAAGGATTTCCTCAGAAAACTATTGAGAGGCTACTCTTTCACTTTTGTTTTTCTGAATAGTAACCAGAATGTGATATATCTCTCTTGAAGGACACATCACATACTTGAGGAGCTTTACTCTGTATTAAGTATGAATTTATCTATGTTCATAAATGTAGTATGTAATAATATTATATAGCTCTATAAGATGCTACTACTGGCAGTGGAAATCAAGCTATGAGGTTCCTCTTTTTTATTTAATAACATTATTTCCTTTCAGAGACAGCAAGGCATCCAGCAACAAGAATAAAACAGAAGTGGGAAATCAATCAAAAAATTTAATGACATATTTAGTAGAGTTGAAAAAGTAAGATCCATAGATATTTAGAAAATTGACCTTAATGACACTGGGAGACACATGCTGTCTTTATAGGCATATTAAAAAGGCATTATCAGCACATTGGGGCATAAACAACATTCCACTTTCTCAGCCTGGTGAAACATTATTTGAATGCTGTGTTCTGTACTGTTTTGTACTGCCAGGGTTGATTGATGCATGCTAACAAATATGACATATAATAAATGAATCACAACCCTACTTCAGGAGGTGAAAGTGAGCTGTGAAACATACACAGGAAGACTGTCCCAGGTGTTCTATTTAAGACTATCTCATGGCAGCAAAGAGATGAAATTTTTATTTTTGTGTTTGTTTTGATTTAAAATGAATACCAATAAAAGGGTTTGGGAGAAGAATTTTTCTTCTTTAATACTACAAGGTGCAACAGCATGAAAAAAGACTGTGACTCATGCACACTTTTAATATAAAAGTATTTACTATGGCAATATAAATGCCATGTCAAATTAAATCTCTCCTACTGTCCTCACAATTTCAACTCAAATTCAGTTACTCCTTAAATCAACATTGCGCAACTGAAGCTCAGCTGTGACAGAGGATCCATCTGGCTGACTTTCATTTCTCACATATTACTGGTTGTGGACTAGTCATCCCAATTGTTAAGGCCAGAAGAATTCGTTCCCAGAATTGCCAAACCTAGCAGCAGTTCTACTTGTATCCATGCCAGGCACTGTGTTGGACAGGTACCTACAGGCAACCTGTAGGCATGGGTATGCTGACTCTGACCCATAGTGTACTGTCAGTTAATGAGTGTTCTTTCATTGTCTTTGACAGTTTGAAATTAATGGATTTTTTTGATCCAGTTTTCTATAAAGTAGGTAAAGTTTTGTTTTCATCTATTATAATTTTCTGCTCTCTGAAGAATTACAGTTCTGTTTACACTGCTTTTTCTCAACTAACACAAATTCTTATGGAGAATCAAAATGTCCTGGTAAGAGTTTCACCAATGGCCTATGTGATTTGTCTTATCAAAAAGTGAACACAACTTACTACTTGTGTCTATTAGGCATTCTTTTCCGCTGCTCTAAATGACAATGCAGAATCCAGCGATACTGAAGTGAGTAAATAGAAGGAATTAAAGATGCATTTTAGTTATTCTTTAATGTAAAAGATGTCAACTATGGCAAGAAACTACCTCCCTTAATTAATATCTTCAAGTCGTTTTTATGTTTGGATTTCCATGATGATAGTTGGTTTTGCCCATCTGAGCATAAGGAAGGTATTCCTTACCTTTTCTTCTGAAGTTGTGCTGATAGCAGTAAAGAATTCAAAGTTACACCAGCAGTGAACCAGAGGTTCTTAAAATTTCTTCTGGTGTGCCAGATGTGGATTTCAATAATAATACAAGTTTTTTACAGCTATCCTTGATGTCAGAAGTTTGACGAGAGGTAGTGTTCCACCCATGCAGCAGTACTGTCACTGAGCTCTGACACTGCTCCATGATTCATTCACTGTTTTAGATTCAAGTGTAAGGAAATGACTTTATTTTTGTAATCAGGAAGAAGCATTTCACAGCCTGTCCACTTGATTTTCAGTCTTTAATATTTTTCTCAGCTGTTAAAAAACATAACCTCACAAATACAAGGAATAAATATTGCTTAGTCTCTGTGTAGACTTGCATGCTTAGTTCATCTCCTCCCTGTGCACATATAAACATATTTGCAAATGTAGATATGTACAAGCTCATAAATGTGCACACACAAACCCTGGCTTATCTCCATGAGAAATGCAATTGCATTTCCAGTTGCCAATTAGGGTGATATTCAAATTTGCAAAGGAGCACATTTATTTATTTGGTCTCTTTGCTGACACGCCTTTTTGTAGTGTTCTTGCCGTATCTTCCCTTTTTGTCTTAGCTGCCTCTGGAGTTACTGTCTGACTTAAATGTATCTTTGTCCTAAGGATTTTATTACTGAAGGTTATACATAATCATAATTTTATACAGGACTCTCAATGTTAATGCATCATTTCATAACAGTTTAAAATGAGTCAGTGAGCCATCAGATGGATTCTTCAACAAAATGGCTATAAACAGTGCTACACAAAAGTTATATCACATTAAATTAATCACTTGTGGGTGGGAAAAAGTGTGATATATATTAAGAATAACTAAACAAATGTTTTCTTTTGTGAATGGATTAGTGTGCTATATGAAAGTTTTTAGTGAGTGTATGAACATCTTCCTATTAGTATGCTGTGACTAACCATGCAGAACGAAATACATAAGCCATAAAATTTTATCTATTTATAAACAACAATTTTTATATCTTTTAGTCTCAGTTCCAATTAGACTGGGAAATATTTTTCTGGCAGTTTTGGATATAGTTTCACAGCACAGGCAGGTGAGATCAACACTTCATATATGTATTCCTTATAATGCAAAACAACCCCAGAATATAATATAACCAAAGCTAGTTGTTCTTCAGGAGCTTTGGGGTAATTCCAGTTGCTGACTATAAAGGCTTTTTGTATCAAGTTTTAAATTTTCATTACTCAGTTTCAGATGCAAATTGTGAGACTTAAAGCTTTAACAGAACACTTCCATGTGTGTTTTGAAGTATTTAAGTTTTCAATTATTCATTATTTGAATGCTGCCTCTCCTGCTGCTGAAATATATTTGATTAAGAATTAGGCCATATTTAAATCTACATTAATACATGTACACTGAGCTTTTAATAAAAGCAAAATCCACAAGCACTGTCTTTATGTCCTGTGCAAAAAATTATATGTGTCTATTTAGGAAATCTCCTTTCCTATTTAGTTGCATTCATTTATGTTTTTGCTGACTGTAGGTGCACAGTAATCCATATACAATGAGATCAATCCAAGGAAGAACCTTTCATCTTTGCATATTTTGTTTATTCCTTCATATACATAGCAAATTGTATAGAAATAGTTCCAATAAGACATTGTTTCTAACAGATTATTTATACTGAATATGTGATCTTTGCAGCTACATTACCTCTTTCCTTACTATTAACAGGACTTGCAAGTAAACAAACCACATGGAAATGTCTTCGAATTGGAGGACTTAGACATTTTAGTGGGTGCAAATTTCCCTCTCTGAGAACATTTTTGGAAGAGATACAAAAAAGAGTAAAAACAATTATTATTTTCAGATAGTTTCTATAATAGTGAGAGTAATTGCCTGAACAGTGCACCAAAAGCAAACATAATTTTACCAGTCAACTAAGAGGGCAAAGTGATGAAATTGAAACCAGTACTTAGGGTAGGGAAATTTACAGAGCTGATATGGAAATTCATTAGTGTTTGAAGGTAAAAGCCAAATATTTTTTTGAGTTTCATTAATATTTTTTTACTTTTTTTTCTTGCTTGTAGTGTACTTCCACGAAACTCAATAAAAAAGAGCACAAAAACGTATATATCCACATGGTTTCTCATCAGGTCTATGGAGATGTGTCCTGGTTTAGATTATTTTGTTCTGGTATGGATTTCTCAGGGTTGTTGAAACACAATGAAGGAAAATAACAAGTTTTATTAACAGAGAGTACAGAAGGGATTACAAGATGAGTGAAAAATAAACAACCTACAACTGCCAATGGTCACCAGCCAATGCCTCCCCAGCCCATTCCCCCATCCTGATGTGAAAACACTGACAATGCTGCTAGCACTGCAAAACCAAATCCCTCTCTTCTAAGAGAGAAAACAGAGACAGATGAAAGAAGAATTATCTTCCACCAGGTCTGCAGGTAAGCAATCAGAGACTAACACTCTGCACAGAGCTACAAGCCAGAAAGATCACACGAATGAATACTTTGGTCAATTAAGCAGGCTTCAGGTTAACAAAGCCTGGTTCTTATGGGTGACTTTAACTACCCAGATATGGAAGAATAACATATCAATTCACTCATTAAGTTCCTAGAATGCTTAGAAGATTTCTTAATCAAACAAATGTTACATGTGACAAGCAAAAATGGGGCACTGCTGGACTTGCTGCTCACTAGAAAACATGTTGTCTTCACAAGCCTCACTGCCGTCCTCTGCACTCACTCCAGTACATTGATATTGCTCCCATATTGAGGTGCTCAATCTGGACACAATACTCAAAAGCATTCTTGAATAATTTTTAAACAGTAATGCTCTCCATAATGATTAAAATACTTAAATTCAATTTTTGTGCAGGATATTAGATGTGAGAACTTACTATTTTTGATATTGGAAGACTTGGATCATAATAAATTAGATTGTTTTCATTATTTAACATGTACATTCTAGTAGTCAGACATGCCATGGTCAGAAGCACTCTGGATACTGGTCATTCTTGTATCTGTCTTCTAAAAAGGAAGTGGCAGCCAATTAAGGTGAGATAACATTTCAGTGACTGCTAGAGGACAGTAGAGAGAAAAGTCGATAATTATGTTTAAGATTTAAGTAGAGTAAAATATCTAATTTGATAACTCTTTTTTTAATTATTATTTAAGCTTCTTTAAATGTAGCACAATGTTCCTACTCTTAGAAATTGGAAAAAAAGTGAAAGATTTTTTCTGCCTGCTGCCATTTGAAGCTGAATCTCCTCACTCTGGGCTAGGTGTACTGCTAATATTTTACTTTGTGTTATTCACCAGGCATTCTCTGATGTTATATTAGGAACCCGAGATTCCTTACTTGTATAAATTTTCATTCTGACAAAAATTCTATATGATCAACTATACCATATCAGGAAAATGTAGAGCCTTATTTAATTTTGTTTGTACATTATAAAAAACAGGGCACTGGAGTACATACCAGTACAGGCTACACTACAGCATACAGATGGATGTTTTGCTTCTTTGTTTTTTTTTTTTTTCTTTTGACCAGGTCTGTCTGTTTTGCTGTCTTGTGGCAAGCATCCTTACTGCTTTTACAGGATTTTCTGAAGTAGTACTTGGTGTGCACTACCAAGAGTTGCAAATACAAGTGTGTAATTTCTACACCAAGATCACAGCCTATATTCCACTATTTTACTCTTCAAAACTACTAATCAAACTGTGAAGTACTGAATTTGACCAGTCTGTAAGATTCTGAATCTGCAACATTAGTTGTGCTGTTCAACAGGTCAGATAGAAATGGATCTAAATATTAGGTGAACTTTGGTAGACATAATGATTCATTCTCGGCAGAGAAGTCTGATGGGTTATGTGTCTTCAGCACTGGAGAGTATGCTTTCCTGCTAAGCATATACCAGCTGCTTTCTGTGCCAGTTATAGGTCTGCCAAACTTGCTACGAGAGGTTGTATTTCCATGTGTGGTATTTGGGTTATGATCAATTTCAGAGACAGAACTTCCATACCTTAAGTTTATGATCTGACTGTACTTTCTGTTGTTAGCATGCCAGAGGCTTAAGTCTGAATAAAGAGTCTAAAAGAGGCTTTTTTGTTTCAGTCTGCTGTTCAAGTCACGGATAAATGTGTGACAATCTGGCAGAAAGTACATACATACTTCTGTTTAATGTGCTTCAGATTTTCTATAATAATGGCTTAATATTGAACAGCTTGAGGCACTTCATTAAATGTCTGATACTTCTAGATTCACATGCCAATTATTTGAAATTTTTGGCTGGGAATTCAAAGTGTATTAGCTGCTGTGGTACTATTGACTTGTAATGGAAGATAGACCTCAACTATACATATGTGCTCTAAGTTGTCAGCTGATTGATTAATGGATGGTGATAGAAAATACTTCTTTGGAAATGTGAATAACATATTTCTGAAACAGAGCTCTGCAGGGAAAATGTAGGAGTGAACCTGATTTATTTCTCACAGATAAGTGCTTTTGTTTCAGAGCTAGAGCAGCATAGTGTGGATGAAAGACTCTGGCCAGACTATGGTATTTTAGACAACAGGATCAAGATGTGGTCAAAGGATTTTCCAGTTGGAAGCAGTGTAGTAAACAGAAGGAAACGCTAAGCAGTACGTTCCGTGACGCAGATGTCCTGTGGAAGTCAGAAGATGGCAGTCTTCACTCGCTCTTGAGGTTCCTACCTAGATAACCTTAATGTGAAACTTGAGAAGTGAAAAATAAAATGAATATGCATCTTATTCTGTATTTTTATGATGATATTTTAATTTCAAGTGCATTGTGATAATGCAAAACTGACGGCTTTTTTTCCACCCTCAGAAATCATTCATGATGTGTGCAACAAAAACATTAGCTAATATTCACTGATTGAAACAAGAACAAAACCCACTTTTAGTGTCAAAAAGTTCTAAAAACTCTCTAAACCACCTAAATAAAGGTATGGATGAACACAGACAAATATGTCAAAAAGAAGGATCAACACAGGCCTCTCTGCAGTTGTGTATGCCCTGAAGCACCTAAACCTCAGTGTCTGATTGCATTCTGCTTCTATTCACTTAAAAATCTCCACATGTAAAAAGCAAAGAATTTAGGACCTTTTCAAGCTTCACTGTGATCCTGGAATTAGAAAGAAATGGGTCACTATTCCCCAAAGCCTTGATCCAGTAGGTGAATGTCAAATATGCTTGGTAAGCACAGTAGACTCTGTAACATCAGCTGCCTGTTATATCCTACTGATCACTGCATATATGCAGGCAAATTCAGCTGTGACAGCAAGGGCACCTGAACTTTTATCTTACCTGTTCCAGGATGCAAATAAAGGACACACAAGTGACTTTATCCTTGAGACATTCTATCACCAGTAAAACCTTTTGTTCTGAGCAACTTTAATAAGAAGCTAAAATGTCTTCCTAATGTAGAAAATCCTAACTGTCATAAACCAAAACACATAAAATTCTTAAAATAGATTTTGGAAAGTAAGAAAGCACTCTACTGTATGATAATCTTATCCAGTAGGACCTTCCATCACATTAATTTTCTTTCTTTTCCCCTTTGATGATACATTGAATTTTGGTCGTTCTTTCTTATATCTCAACTGTCAGTCACTTTTTTCTTTTTTTTCTTTCATTTTTAAAGAAGTTTTGTCTGAGCTATGATACTTTTTAACCTATCATATAGAAAACCATATTTTCTTATTACTAACATGTAAGTCAGGTACTATATATGCTAGCAGAGAGTGTACATTCTAATTCTTGAGGTTTTATCACTCAAGATAAGATTTTTGAGGTTGTATCTATCATCCAATATTTTAAGTTCTTAGTTTTAAAAAAGTTTAAATTTAAAAATGTTGTTGATACAGGTTCTATATGGATTTTTAATTTGTAATTCCAGTTCTTAAATGACTTGGTCAGAAGCTTAGTTTTAAATATTGGAAGTCTTCTTAAATATTAAGTTAAATGGACTAAATGAACAGATTTAGCTGAACACTTAAGCCTTACTCAAGCTTCCAGCCTCCAGTATGCATTTTTAGAAGTAATACTTTGGATGGCTAGTTATTCAACTTCAGCTCCATTGACTTCATCAGAGACACGTTAGTTTTCATTAACAAAAAGTCACAGCTGTTATAAGATAAAAGTTGGATGATTTTTTTTTTAAATCAGATAAATATTAAGAAGTTTTAGATGTCTGATATTGAAAACATTACCTTATTTACAGTATTTTTTTAATTAAAAATATTGCAGTAACTAACCTTAACACTAATATTCTTATACAGACTTAGCTTTGCTTGGAAAAGCAATTGAAAAGATAACTTTAGGCTTGAGCAAATTTTACGTTAGTCAATATTTTCTTGACAATTCTATTGAGACTTAGGATCAACATCAAAAACTTTGTGCCTAATGCTCTGAAAAATGTTGTTCTAGTAAAAATTTCGTAGCAGCTTTACTCACTAATGTATTTATGTTTAAATCCATCTTGTTCTAAAGTTATCTTTGTGCAGCAAAGAATTATAAAGGAACTTCCTTACTTGTCATGCAAATGTATTTTATAAAAATATGTTTGAGGTCATTTAGCAGTGAAACAACATATAGTAGGTAACATTTTTAAAACAGACTCATAGAATGGCTAGAGTTGGAAGGGACCTTAAAGATCATCCAGTTCTAACCCCCCTGCAGTGGCACAGACATCTTCACTAGATGTGATGTCACTAGTACATAGTAGAGTGGGAGAAGAACCTCTCTCCGTCTGCTAACCAACCCTTTTCAGATGCACCCCAGAATGCCGACAGTACACCACAATCCCTCATCCAAGTCATTAATGAATATATTGAAGAGGATTGGTCTCAGTACCAATCCTTAGGGGACTCCATAGATACAGGTCTCCAACTAGACTGTCCCACTGACCACTACTCTCTGGCTTCTATCCTGCAGCCAGATACATTTAAATCATTTACAAAGACAGTGTCTGAGATTCATCTGCTGTCTTGAGATAATAGACAAAAATTTCTTCTTCAATACTATACAAAGTTTTATCTTTAAAAATAGAACTTTGCAGTTAATTCATTCCAAAATGGTCCTTCATAATCAGTTATTTGCAGAATTTCACAAGCTTAGGTGCTAGCTCTTAAACCCTAAAAGAAAAAAAGGACATTCGGGTACATAAGCTTATTGAATTTCATGGATCTTTTAAGCTGCATTTTCAGTAAACGATTCTTTTGCTACTATCAACAGCACTCCTGATTTTTTGTGGATAAAAAATCCCTAATACTTCTATGCCAACTAAGGTTTTGGAACTTCAAGACAAATTGAGAACATTTTGTTCACTAAACTGTAGGAACTGCAGATGCAGTGATGCACTTCATTCATAAGAGAGAAGTAATGATAGTTTGATAGTAAATGTGGTTTAAGAGTGGTTTAACAAGATTCAGTGAAAATTGGATTTGATTATTTAATTCACAGAGAACAGGGTCAGATAAAACTCTAAGGGAGACCCCCCCACTGAGTCACAAAGTTCAGAAAAATATCCCTTAAGTTGTCTTTCTCAGAGGGAATTTGGTGTGGTTGGATTCACAATTAATCCTAGACATTGTGCTGTACTATGCTTTAAACACTGAACAGAATCTGTAAATTTAATTTGTGTGTTTTTTGCACTAAAGTTTGAGTTTGAAAAGTTTTTGCCCCCCTCCCTCACCTCTCTTCCCCCCCCCGCCCTGGTGACTTCTGGTGCCTTCTTCTCCATCTTGGTGTCTGTTTGGAGCTGTGCCACTTTGCCACTGAGAGAAAATGTTCACTTTTGAAGAAAATTGTCATAGTCTGATTGTTTGCTCAGAGAGACCGAACCTTAGAGATTGATGAGGGTGGAAGCATTTTATTAAAATGTCTGTGGATGTTGAGAGAAGCAGAAACTGCCTACAATGGACATCCTGGACATTTTATCTCAATTCAGTGTAGAAGCTTCGTATGTCTGTGTCTATATTTTGCATAGTTGGGGTTTTTTTTCTGATGAATGTGGTGGAGGGAGAATGAACTAAAATGTCCTGGTACTTTTTTTCCCCAAATTGAATAAGTTGTTACATGGCCTGAAGATTCGTAAGTGGTTTTGTTAAGCCCTCCCTTTGTGTCTGACACTTCAGTCAGAAATTCTTGCTTAAAACATAGTTAGGGTTTCTAATCCATGACAATAATTCCGAGGTGGAAAGGACGGGGTCCAACGTGGACCCACTACATAAAGGCAATCCAAGATGGAGTGCATGGGAATCCAGAGATGGACCCTGGACACCTTTTATATCTAAAGTATTTTATCTGTACAGTCAGTCCTGCATTTAACTTACTTAGATAAGATTTATAGACTTTCAGCATGCTTATTCTCAATTAATTTAACAAATTCCTGATATAATATATATTTTCATTCTTGAGAACTAACCCTGAGAGATATGTTAACTCAAGGGGATGTCCAGGTGTGTAGCCTGCTCCTGTGGGGAAGAGTGTCTACAAGCTAACTGTCATGTAGTCATATTTGCGTATTGACTAAGTTTCTTCCAGGTTTTACTTAATAGAATCATTTAGGTTAAAACCTGAACTTCTGCAGGTATCTTGGGAGTGTCTTTCTTCTCCAAATTGAGTAAGTTGTTTCACTGTCTGCAGATTTGTAAGTGGTTTTGTTAAACCCTCTCATTGCATCTGATGTTTTAGCTAAAAGCTCTTCATTGAAATACAATGATGTCCATTACCCACAGTATTACTGGAGACCGAGGTGGGATGCGTGGGAATCCAGACAAGGATACAACTACTGCTACAACACATGTGCCCAAAACTGAACACAGTATTTGAGATGCAACTTCACTAGTGCCAAGTAAAATGGAATGATCACTTCTCCACTTCTGCTAGCCACATTACTTCTCATACAAGAAGTAATACCTGAGCATTCTGCTACCTTATACTCATGTGGTTATCAACCAATAACTCCAAGGTTCTTTCTCTTGCATGCTTCCCTAAGGTGGTAGATTTGCTTGGTTTTTTTCTGACCCAGATGCAGGACCTGGAATTTGTCCTTGTTAAGCCTCATACAATTTGCCTTGGCCCATTAATCCAGCCTGTCCTGATCACTGTGTAGATCTTTATATTGTCAAGCAGATCAGTATTTCTATCCAACTTAGTGCACTCTGCAAACTTACTGAGGGTGCACTTGGTCCTTTCATTCAGATCTCTGATGAAGATACTAAAGAATATAGGCCCCATTACTGATCCCTGGAAACACCACTTGTGACTACTCTACAAATGGATTTAACTCTATTCACCACCACTCTTTGGGCTTAGACATTCAGTCAATGCTTAACTCAACAGAGATCACACCTGTTCAGGCCATGAGCAGTAATATATTTAATGAAAGTGATCACATGACAAACAGTGTCAAAAGCTCTACTGAGGGCCATGTAGAAAACAGATTTGAGGTAGGTAGACCTGAGTGGAACATTCATCAGTGCTGCAGTTAGGTGAGCATATTGCTCAGATTAGATCTTGGCTCTTGTGTTGGTATCTGCCTCCCACAAATTCCCTTTGTGCTGTACACAGCCTTCATAATCATATGCATACATTACCACTGCCACCTGTGGTTATTATTTGAGAAGTATTATGGGAAATGATGGTCAGGCTGGGGCAGGGGCCAGTGAGGAACACATGATCAAACTGAAGAGCCTTTAAATCTTTGCACTGATGTACATCAGTGTATTTTATAAACTAATTCTATGCCTCTTCTTACTGAAAAGGGAGGTTTTATTTTCTTCAAAATTACATACTAATTTTTTATGCTTTTCATCTTATTTGCCTAGAAATGTGGTTTAAAACTTCAGCTGATTTTATTAGAAATGTTTGAAATAATGAATTTAGCTAATGAGGTCCTTAGTTTACATCTAAACTGTGCATTTCAGTTGAAAAAAAACCCAACATTTTACCTGCAATATAGAATATATTTCAATTTAACACTGTTACTCAATAATGTTCTTCATAGTATGAGAATAGTTAAGGACACCATTTTGTTGGTGAAATGAAATCTTCACTATTTCAGCTTTAAGAGACAGGAAAACAACATATCTCATCTATATTCTCGTCTCTCTTAAACTGTTAATGAGACTGAGCTAATAGAGATCCTATGTAACATCATGGTAATACTATCTGCATTGCAAGTTAATGATTGATATTTATTAAAAGGTACATATGGTTTTCAGTGCCACCATGCTATTAAAACAAGAATCTGTAATAGTAACATCTAATCAGCCTTTAAGTCATTCTTATTTACATGTGTAGCAATAGCAATAACAGTATAGTATTCCAGGATTATGCAAGAATCAGGTTTTGAAATTGAGATTTTTGACAACATCCTTAGAGTACTTTCATGCTGAACCTTCCATCTTTAAAGTTAATAGTTAAACAGTAATGGCGTAAAAGTCAGTTTGTTCTGCAAACTCAACTTAATTCCATTTGCTCTTCAACATGCTGGATGAAAAACTAGTGGAGGAATGTAGTAGGAAGTTTTCAGCATGAAGCAGGGATGAGTGGAAATAAAGCAAAAAAATAAAGAATGTATTAGTGCCTGCTTTGCAGGGTTAAGAAACCCTCAATTATTTGCAGAATTCACTTTCCCTGTGTAAATTTTAGGCTCTGGATAAGGTAACAGGTTTTTCTACTCAAATGCAGGCATAAAAAAAAAAAAGTTTAAAGCCCAGTGCTTCCTGGACCCACATGAGGAACCGCAGCCTCTTTAAGGATCAGCCTCCTATGCCAGTATGGGATCCTCTACAGACTCAGACACGAGTATCTCCTACCATTTACCTCCACTGTGGAGAAGAGGGGAAGCTGGTCTGATATGATTCCCCTTCTGATAACTTTGCATAAAGCTGAGCAACTCCATGGTTGTATCTCCCCTGCCAAACAAATGGGAAGCTCCAAGAAAACAAAGGCCAAAGTAAGGCTTCTTACAGGAGCCATGCCATCTTCCTTTCCCACTATAAAAAAATCCCCCCCAGATCAAACAACTACAACATAGATTAACTTCTTTCCTCTGATTATGGCCTTTTTTTGTTCTTACATTTTCTCTTCCCTTTTTGTTTTTAAAGTAAAACATATATTCCTGCTTTTCAGTCTATGTGGAGTGATTAATTTTGTGTAAAATTTCTGGTCTTCTAATCACTATTGGTATTAATTCCTAGAATAAAATCACAGACTGCTTCTAAGGAATTTGTACTATATTATTTGTATAATTAATATCACCACAAGGAGTACAGAAAAAAAATGAGTTAATCTGGAAGTTATTTATATCCTGGTCTCATATATAATGAAAATAATAATTCTAGCTCTTATTAATTTTTTGCAATTTAGCAAAGACTTTCAGCAAGCAGACTAAGAAAAACAGGACAGCCTAATACTGCTGTAATACAGAAAATTTATAGATATATCGTAATCTATTTTATATTCAGAATACCTATGCATGTTTCTACCATGTGCATTTACTTTTAGATTTCGAAGGAAAAAAGATAAATTAATAGAATAACAAGGGGGAAAATTCATTTATAAATTATTTCAAGCAGTATCAAGCAACAGATTAAAATCATGGCAATATGATTAACTGTTAAATGATTGTTGCAGCAAATGTATATATATAGCTAATGTAATAAACACTGTAATTTATGTTTTCATGCCAATTAATGCTTGAAATTTGTAGGCTACAATATACTTCAGTCGAAGCAATATTACTCCGGAATAAAATTATTACATAACTTTAAGATTAATGGGAACTAAAATATGTAGATTCTTAATTCTTGCATAAATACAAGATTTTGGGTGTTAGACTGTAGTCTCATCAAGAATCCTTTGGGAAACCCTCATTCTGATTTTTTGATTGATCCCATTGTTGTAACAACTTTCTAAAAAGCATATATTTCTTACAATTTCAAGGTCATTGTAGTAATCATAAGGTCAATTTCTCTTCTGCTAAACTACTGTCTTTCTTATCTTTAGCTATAATTAATAAGATGTCCTAAGTTTTAAATGGTTGCACCATCTAGACAAGGAAGTTATTTATTCCCTTTAGGTCTACTACCTACATAACTTCTGGATGGAGAGCAAGCACTCTTAAATTTACATTTTACAATGAGATTCAAAAAGCAAAAAGCTATGACTGTCCTTCAACCCCCTCTTTGATGGATTGTGAAGACATCTTCAGCTTTTCAGCCTGGGCACTGCAAAAACAGGGTGAAAGAGACTTCATCATGTCCAGGGGGACAGTGGCTGGGTTTCCTGCCACTTACCAGTTGCATTCAGCCTCCTGCTTCAGTGATTGGAGTTGAAATCCATGTGTGGTTGTAGGACCTCCACTCCAGCACTTGCTCTGCTGAGACAGTGAAGCACTGAAGATTAATTTGCATTTGCATAGCAAACGAACTGAAAGGAAGAGATTCTCAGTCTCATATATTCATTACATTTCATGTTTTACAATCTATGTGATAGAAGCTTAATACTGGTAAAATATTCATGGTTCAGCATCTTCCTCTGTCTACAAAATGTGCCTGAGCGGAGGCTCTTATGCCTGTGTGGTATTGTGAGATGTAGAGATTAACACCGAAGAAAAGTAGGTTTTGAATTCCAGAATCACAGAATCATAGAATCACCATGACCAAAAAGGATCTCCAAGCATCACCAAGTCCAGAACTCATCCCAATATCAAAGTTGTGAAGTGTCTCTGTTCTACAACCACCAACCTCTTTTACCACCTCCTTTAATCATTAATATTCCTCACCATTTTTCTCACTTTAACTCCTGAAATTTCATATTTACTAAAAGCATTTCTGTCTTTTGACATTCAAAGATATACATGCTAAATATTTTTAGCACAGGGAGACACTTTACTAAAGCTTGCAGTAGATGGCTGCATTCAAGTGAGACTCCATTTGCTTTCAAAGTCTTGGGGCTTATTTCTGATTGCTGTTTAATTTTAGAATTTCTTGCATTATTAACTTTTTTTTTTTTAAGAAACTGAGAACGTTACTGGGGAAAAGAGAACTGGGGATTAAAAATCTGAAAAAACAAACAAAAAAATGTAATCAATAAAAATCCAGATATGGATTCTTCAGAATTTAGCATGCTTAAAATCATTTATTGGAAAGAACTAATTATTTTTCCCTTATTTGTACAAGTCTTTTATTTCAGAGTAGAAAAGTAGAAAATACTGTGGAGTATTCCAGAGCTAAAATTATATTATGGAACTCTGTAGCCGTAATTTACAGTTTTAATTTACTGAAGACTGAAGGAAACTTCTCAGCTGAAAATCAATATTAAGCTGAGTTTAAGCTTTTGTGACACAAGACTTTTAAGGTATATAAAGAAATGTCATAAAAATGTGAACATTTTCTTGAATAATTTATCAGATTGATGCTTATGTTCTTTAGGTATGGATGTCTAAACTGGAGCAATTGCATTTTTATTATGCATTTTTAATAACATTTCTAAAATGTTATTTTTCTAAAGTGTTATCTTAGAAATGTATTTTGCAAACAACCCCAGATAAGACAAAGAATACACATCCTTAATTTACAGTCTAGTTCAAACTTTATCATATGCATTTGTCTTTTTAGAACCAGGTCTGAAGTTTAGAGACAGAAAATTGCAAAACTGAGCTGAATTTAAGACACATTTGCAGCAGATTATTTGACTTGACTCTGTTGAACTACAGGCTGAATCCTCCTAGTGTTGCATCAGTTTTCAAATACAATTAACTATATTATATCCCAACAATATGAAGGGGCTGTATACTGTGACAATACTTCATGGAGGGCACATAGAATGGAATAATAAAATCATAAAATGGTTAAGGTTGGAAGGGACCTAAAATGTCCCTCTCTGTCAGGGACACCTCTCACTATACCATGGTTCAAGAGTGACAGCAACCAAGTCCCTTCTGATCCCTGATGGTTCTATGATTCTATGATCCTGCATGAAAAAACATAAATGTATCAAATATGTCAAAAAACCTTGTAGAGAAGTTATGTGGAGGAAAGATTATCCAGAGAAGCAGCACAGATAGCTCAGAGGTTCTAATTCTTCCACTCAAGGTAGGGCTAGCTTAGTCACACAAATGCCTGTCAGCACTAACACCTGTACTGAGGTACCATGGTATTATTTATTTCCACACATGGACATTCAATTGTGCAAGCACAGTTTTGGTGCTGATCTCATAAAACATTTCAGCAACAGTAGTTGTGCTTTGTCTGTTTCTCAAAAGCATGCAACACAAAAGCCATTGCAGCTAACATTTTATCAGGAATAATATTAGAAACTGTTGTAGTTACAGTACTTCTAACAAAATTTAAACTTGATTCCAGGACCAAGTTAATTTATTCCTAATGAATTTCTATGAAGTCAGGAATTTATTTCAGAAGCAATTTGGTAGGGTCCTTAAGTATGTTTTATTGTCCTCTTAGGCAATATGCTTTTGCAGAAACTCAAAATTGTTTTTTTCAGTTGTAGCAGCAGTATTTCAAATTTATATCAGAAGACAGGGTGACAGAGCTTTGAAAGTTTTCTTTAATACATATTAATTGTTCAAGAGTGTAATTTTTAGTCTGTCTAGAATGATTGTATGGCTATGATGAGTGATGAAATGACAGTAATGCAAGAAATCTTATGAATACTTTATGCTGTTGAGCAGAGACAGGAATTTGTCTGACTTTGAAAATCCTAGTTTTTTGATCAAGTAGTTTGAAACATCTTCATGACAGCACATACTTTCTAACTATTTGGATTATAAGCTCTCTGGTGAATATGCCATCTTTTTATCCCACATGTGTGCAGGACATGGCACAATGAGGCCCTAGACCTTCATTTCTGCTAAGTTCTATTCAGAGCAAAAAAATTACATCCTTGTGCAGTGCACTTCTGTGAATTTGCATAGGAGAACAGTAAGTTGCTAACAAAAAGGTAGCTATATAATGAAACTGTTTTATATGCTATTAAAGCTAAAAGCCCCAACATTTCTGCAAGTGTTCTACAGAATTGTTCATTTTGTTGTGGATATGCTGTACTGCCTTTAAAGGATCATAATGATGCCAGACAAAGAAATAAATTTACAACTACTCAGAGCCCTTGTGAGTAATGCTCAATAACCAATCTCTCACCTCTACGAATACAGCAACTACAGGGGACATACTCTCCATTGCAGAGAGGTGTGGTGGCACAGCTCCTGCTCATGTTATTTGTGAGAGAGAAATTTTAGTGAATGAAAGTCGAAGGCCAAGGCTTGGTCAGTAGCTACACTATCAAGGTAACAACAGGAAAAATTGCAAAGAGGAGTGTTATGGTGTTGAAAATTAAGCAAACTCTGTAAGCTTAATTTGTGTGTTTTCTGCAAATGTTTGGAGAAAATTTGCAGTTCCAGCTTTGGGTCTCACTCCTGCCCCCTTCCCTCCTTACTCACTCCTTTTTTCTTCTTCTCAAACTCCATCTTGTTTTTTTCTGTGGGGAAAGAAGTGATTAGCTAAGTAGACATGGCAGCTCAGAGATCAGCACAAGGAAAGATTCATCTGGATTTTCATGGTCTGCCAAAATGGAGTTTTCTACTTGTTTGTCACAGCAGGAATGAGAAATTCAGGGAAACACCTTAAACAGGAGACTGAACTTTAAAATGTTGTCTGACACCAGAAGATGGGAGTTAGAATTTCAGGAACATCATAGTTTTACAGAATCAGAAACTGGTGGAAGTCTCTTTCCCCGTTTTTTGGTGTGTGTGAATCAAAATACGGTTGTGAATGGTGCTACATCCAGTTGGTGTCCAGTTGTCTTGGGTTATGGAATCAAGAAGTTTGTATTCTATTTTCATCTGTTGAAAGCAGTTGAGAAGCTGTATGGTTTTGTTTTTTGTAACTTCAGGGGGTGGGGGAGTGAATACTGACCCAATTGTTAAAACCAGGTGGGGCGATATGTCTTGGGGTGGGGGAGTGTATGCCTCGGTACCGGCTCAATTGTTAAAAACAGGTGGGGCGATACTCTTAAGTATGGATCGTTAAAACTCATCTCATCCCATTGTGAGACGCTTCACCCAGTGGGGGGAAGTGGGGGGTAAGCTGATCGTGCCCGTGCCGAGCGGCACGAACTGGGACTCAGGTAAAGGAGGGGGGNGCTCAGGAAAAAAAAACTGAACTGGGACAGGTTTTTGCTCTGTTGGGATCCCTAGGACTTTTCTTTTGACTGGTTGTTTGGGTGTACTGTTGGGTTTTTCTTAGTGTTCTTAATAAAGAATTGTTGTTCCTTTTCCCCAAATCTTTTGCCTGAAGGCCTTTAAATTGAGGAAATTTGGTACCTGTCTTCCTAAACCGAGACACCAGTGATCAGTGGTGCTCCCTGGGGATCAGTACTGGGCCCAGTTCTATTGAACATCTTTATTGATGACCTGGATGAGTAGATTGAATCTACCCTTCGTAAATTCATGGATAACACCAAGTCAGGGTCTCAGGATCCAGAGAAGAGGTAAAGGGAATATAAGGGGCAGCAAAACATGGTAGTGATGCTAAACACTGTTGATTCTTCATCCCTAAAATATATAGAAATATAAAAATGCTGATTCTGAGATACCTGTGCCTTATGTTCAGAGCCAGAAGGGAACTGCTGTACTTTGCTATGGTTGAGTGTTCAGAGTCCTTCCTAGCATCTGTAGAGGACTAATTGGAAGTTACTATCTTAAAGCACCACTCCACCTCTTCTACTAAAGAGAGACATCCATCCATTCATCTTCTGACAGTTTTTGATTCTAATAGAACTAGAAATGTATAATGAAAAGCTATTTCTCTGTGTTATTTCTACATAAATAAAATCTCTTGTATAACAGCAATATTAGAGTAGTGGTAGATAATTTTAATAAATGTTTGTAACTTAATGCCTCACCTGATAAATAGCTGAAAAAAGCACTGTCCTGCACCCCTGAAAATTTTTTAACAAGTTGGTTTCACTCCAGAACAGTTATGCATTAATTTAAATATGTATAATCTAGGCCCTATTCAGAAAAGTAAATTTTATAGTTTTATTACATCATATTCCATTCATATGAGACTGGGATTTTCATAGCATTTTAATATGGAAATATTTCAAGCAGCTGGCTGACTTTTTAATGAGATAACATGAGAAAATAAAACATTATTTGGAGGTTTTACCATCTTTGTCTCACTTGATCTTTAATTTTGAGAGCTTTAAAAGCTTTTAATAGGCTTTAAAAGATATTACTTACATGTTACATTGTCATGGAAGATATGCTAGGCCATTTCATAAAAAAATACTAATCAAAGTGTACATTATAAAAATGTCTCTCATTTTTGTTTCATAGTCTTATATTTCTGTTGGCCTTGGGAGAGTTGCTTATATTTACAATGCTGTGAATAAAACTAGAATGCATCAACAGTTTAATCTTAAATATACCAACACAGCTTTCTTGGTTTAAGTATTGGCAGGAGTATATTATGTGGCAGAAGAGCATAGCATTGTTTCATTTCACTGCTAAGGAGTTCAAGAAGCCAGAGAGAGAAAAGATATAGTGCGCAGGAATTGCCTGTGAAACCATTTTTTTCACACAATCTGACTTCATGAGGACACAACCTTTCCTGTTATTTTAGGGTTTGCCAGTAGCAAATCTATTTTCTACAATTCAATAACAAACATTGTGTGTGTATTCTTCTATGTCATTAGGTTTGGGGCTTGTTTGTGATTGCCTTCTTTGTTTGTCTGCTTATTTCAGTAAAAAACAATCAGAAATTGCCTACAAAGAACTAGATTTTGTACTGAAGACTATTTCTGTCTTGTAGATTTTCAAGCAAAGTTTCATGGTTTAAGGAAAGAAAAAAATGGAGAAAAAAAGAATTTAAGGAATAAAAAGCAGGTTTTTAGAATCTTGGATTTTGCAGTTATAGAAACTGTTACATCCTGTTTCTCCAGATAGTCAAGTATCAAGACAGGGGCAGGAAACCAACTTCAATGACATCCAAAACTTCAATGAAATTTCCTGCCAATTTCATTGTCCCAAAACGTATCGATGGACTACTCTGGAGAAATCTTTCAAATAAATTGCAAAAAAATTCAGAAAATGAGAAGGAATTTATGGAATATAATTTTAAAATGACCATGCCACTTAACCTGATGAGGAAGAAACTGTTTTTTGAAAAAAAATTGTTGATGAAATTGACTTGAAACTGCATGTGCATTGCTTTTACTGAACAAAAACCAATTCCTTGTTGTTATTGTAACATAATAATTAATTTAAGTAATTTTAATAATTAATTAATTTGTAACACAAATTAATCTTTTGAATTGCTAACATTAATTTTCTCTGGCATATTAGCATCTTAGTTCCTTTGTATTATCTTTTTTAATTTTAAGTTCAGAAGTACATAGTAATGTTGGGGTTAGATTCAGCATCTGAATTAATTTCTGTCCTCATTTTGTTTTAACATCCTTACTGATCTGAGAAGTATAGGCAACAGGTGGTGGAGTTACACTGGATATGTCATGTAATTAGATAAACATTGTCTTTATGTTTTAATGAAGGATCAGAAAAGGGAAATGTTTTAAAAAAATCAATTTAATATTTCTGTAGACTTTGCACATCTGTAAATCTAATTAAAGGCTGAGTACAAGTCTTAGCCTTGTGATTTTTAAATTGAGTACACAAATCTCTACAGTTTAGCAGTTAATCTGAAGGCCATGCAACTGGAAGTTTTGACTGCCCCAGCAGCCACTATACCAACAGTTCTGTTCTCTTCAGCACAGCTGAGATACTTAAGACAAGGGATTATAAGGAGCCTCATGAAATTTACAAGGAATTGCATAATGAAGTGCCAGCAGTGCATGGTTGAAAACCATCTGAAGTGTCTTTCTTCTATCTATTTGAAAATTAAAACCATATTAATAAGCAAGTTATGCCAAGACACATATTACATAGAAATATGTCAGCTGAAGTTCAGAAGTAACAAAATCAGTACATTTAATTATGTATGGAATCAAAACTGCCTATTTGATGTTTCAATAATATGTTAACTTACCTGCATACTAAGTAGACAAAATCATTCTGCTGTAAAGAAAATTTATTCAGTAAACTTTAAATATAACCCTTTATATATTAAAATGTATTTTAATTGATAACTTGCAAACATATTGTACATGTGTATTCCATTAACAAATTGGAAATTAGGGTGCTTTCTTTTGTCAAATTCTGTTTTTCTTCATTAATTGACAGTTGCAAAATTCATGAGATTGGAAATTCTACAGAGTGTTGTCAGAACATGCTAATCAAATGCAGTAATACATCACTGTACTTTCATAATCTCACATCTAGTTTTACTTTTGGATGTCCATGTAGTATTGTAGGGATTGGGCTAGATTATCTGCAGAGGTGCCTTCCAACTCCTACCATTCTGTGATTCTGTAATCTTCAGTTACTGATTACTTGAATCTTTTTAAGACATAAGTTGTAGAAATGAACTCTGGTTCCAAGTATCATAATCCATTTCTTGCATTTAGAGCATCATACATAAATATGGTAATTCTGGAAGCCATCATACACATTTGCATATAAGGAAATAAGCAAATGAAAACTGAAGCTCTGTGTGCATTCTGTACCACACTGTGATTTTAATAACTGTAATTTTATAATACAATTATTCTTTATATTATTTAGAATAAAAGTAAAAATATTCAATACTCTCGAGGAAAAATGTTTGCATGCCTCTAAAAGTTTAAATGATCACTGTATAAAGGAAACTGGCAAAGTACTGACTGAATAACAACAAACAGAATACAAATATTGACATATAATATGACATTAATTGACATATAAACATCAAAAAATGTTTATAGCAATGTGTTTATACCTGCAATATAGACTGCTATATAAGTTATCTTCTAGTTTATCTAATATTTCAGAGCCTTGTTAGTTTTATTTGTTCAGAAAATATTTTAAAACCTTATTATAAGATGTATGACACCTTTTCATAAATGCCTGAATGTGTGAAATGTTTGCAGTTTCAATGTTCAATCTCTTAGATGAATTGTCAGCTAACTTCATACATGGTCTATCTTTGTGCACTTCAGCTTAAAATCAAACTGTTAATTTCTAGAGTAGCTTCAGAGCTACTTCAGCCAGACAATGATAAAAAGCTGAACTGGTTTATTTATTAACCACAGAAATATTGTATCAGAACGAGATTTTATTTTTTCAATCGTATGTAGAAATTTGTTTTCCTAAGTTATTTTACACCTCGAATAGTTTTCTAATTTAATGTACTTTCAACAGCCCAAACACAAACTTGCATTTCAAATGTGCTTTCAAAGGAGAAAACAATACAGTATGTGCATGTTCTTGAGCTCTGTACTGCCAAGTACAAGTGACATTGTTTCCAGTCTACAATTTGTTACTGGTGCTAAGGAAACTGGTGCCTTGAAAACTTTTGTCTATTACACACAGTTAAACTTTTAAATTGTGGCCATGGCTCTCTTATGGTTTACATCCCATATAACCCTAAAAGTATTGTTAGCTATTAGATTCATGAGAAGCACAGAAAACTTTCAAGGCCCATGAAACTCAACTGATTTTTAAATCTGCAACTCCTACAAAAAAACACTTGTAAACTCTCCAACTGCCCTTTTTTAACCTCCTACAGTCTGGTACATAAAGTAAAACTCTTCATTGATTTTGGAATACATAGAATCAATGCCTTACTCTTTTGTAAATTATGCAGGATAACTGGCTCTAAATACTAAGTGTGTCTGGAGGAGACAAGTAGTTATGAAACTACTGCTAGATCTTAGGATTGTATTCAGAGAAAGTAAATTATTATTTAAATATGTGCATTTCAAGTTGATTTATATTTTCCTTCTAATTTTTTATTTTAATCTCTTCCTATCTTTTGTTTCATTCCCACCTGCATTTTCATCTCTCCTCATTCAAGCACTGTTTGTCTCACTCTGTGTCTGAATTTCACAAAGCAATTGTGTCTATATGTTTGCCTGCAATAGTATCTGGAGTTTACCTGAGACACCAGCATTTGGTACCACTAAGGTAGAGAAACAGTAGGGATGACAGAGCACTTAGAAGAGAGTTGTGTATTCTTTAGCATGATGACAACATTCTGGCTTAAATATAAAGAAATCAAAGATGTAGCTATTGAAAGATAAATAAATAAAATGTATTTCTGGAGAGCTTTCACTATTATCCGGATGGTTTATCCACAGTAAACTCCAGTCAGTTTTCCTCTGAAATAGCTCTAATCCTGCAGGATTTGTTAGCTCAGGCATGCTATGAGTGAATGCAATTACCTTTCAAGGACAAGCAGAGAAATGGTGCCACCTAACAGCTGCCCTCAGAAGTGATGATATGCTCTGATATCAACTATATATTTCAGGCATCTTGTCTGTGTCCTATATTTTCTAATGCTTTCACCTCAGAGGTTACATATTGGGCAATGATAGTGAGTGGGCTTCACATTGTGTCCATGAAGCTGGATTCCTTGTCTTGATTTGTCCCAGGAAAGAGAGGCACTGAAGAAGAAAGCTCTAGGGAGCATAAGTCATGAACATGGATGTTTCCGTGCTGGAGCTAGACTACATCTAGCAAGACAGGTGCATATGTTTACCCTCTAATTGCTTTGAGACTTACTACTCTGTACTGTGTGCTCTAGCATGTCCCACGGTGTCTGTAATATCTAGATTTACTTATTCATCATCTGGGATCCCACTGTTTAATAAAAGATGTCTATAACTGCCATTTTGGAGTGAAAAATTCCAGTTGTTCATCTTCTCATACTCTTGTGTTTTTGAATTGTGGGCTTTGTCTGCTGATGCAAACAGAAAACTAGAAGTGCATTGCTGTGTCTACTTTCCTTATATGACTTGTCACAAATGAAGACTCTTAAACCTGGATCCCCTCCTCCTCTCTCTCTTATGAGTCTTGGCAGGACTGTTTCTGATGCTTCTCCTCTCACCTTTCATTGCCAGCATTTTTCCTTCCCTCACACATGTTTCGCTGAGGGGCCACCATCGTGGCTGCAGGACACAGCTGTGTCCTGTGCTGTTCATTGGAGACAGCTGGAAGCAGCTATGTCTGGTAGACTCTCCTCACAGAGGTCCCCAGCAGCCCCCACCAGCCCACAGGCATCTGTCTCTATGAAATAATATGTAAGCTAGTAAGTAAATACATAAATCAATACATATTATTTTATACTGTTAAATTAAAATCAGTCATATGAGGAGAAAGGCAATTTCACCTCTTAAAGAATATACATCTAATTGTATACAAAAATAATAAGGAGCTAAGCAGGACAAAAGAGCCTCGTTTCCCGTGTTTGAAGCTTGGCAGTGCGTCATGGCAGGCTAGTGTTTTGCTACCTATCATCCGTCTAGAAGTATAATTTTTTAATTCAGTTGTTTTTTCTGCAATACTGAGTAATTTTTTTTTCCCTGACTGACATTTGAGGAGTTTACTGTCAGTAACACATTGCAAAAAAATGCTTGAGCAGTGTTTACCAGTTCAGTGTTCTATTTTCATCTTAAATATCTTACAGTTGGGAGTGAAGTGACCTCAGGAGGTCATATAGCCCTGTTCATACATCAGCAAGCCACTGATTATCCTGAAGGGTCTGTAGTGGTGCAGGTCTGACATGTTTCCAAACTTTTTGACTTACAGCATAAAAGAGATCTCTTCCTTCTTTCACAGAGGCACAGAGCCACCCACAAAATTGCAAGATGTTACTGTCACCAACTCATGTAGTTTCCTTTTGAAAGTAAGTCACTACAGCTGAAGTATGTTATCTTGTCAGTTTCACTGATATTTTTCTAAGTTACAGGAATGTGGCTTATATTCAATTGATAAACAGACACAGGATAAGCAAGAAATTTAACTTTGTGAGTTACTTTACTGCAGTTTTTAACCTATGCATGAAATTAATGCCTATGTAGGAAGAAGAAAACCATCTAGAAATCTAGTGACCACTGTCAAGCACCGACTTGTTCTTAGTGTTCATACAATATGAGCAAGTTAGAGATTTTCAGTCTGCAAAATTCAGAGCAGAATTACTTAGCATAATTCAAATACAATCTTATCCATTCCTATGCATCTATTTGTTGTCTCTCTTTACTTGTTTTTTGTCCACTTTTTTTCTTGTCAGACTGATACATTTGACTTTGATTTTGCCTCTCCATCCTCATTTGAATGAGTTCTAAATGAATAAATCCTTAATAAGGCACTAGGTATCAGTGGATCTATGTTCCTCTAACAACCTAAACAGAATAAAGTTCCTAGCAAGGAATTATAGAAAGATCTAATGCACCTGTATACCATAAGTAATATTGCTTGTGTTGTGACATTTGTAAGGTGATTGTGCTTAATATGAATACAAGATAGTTGAGCAGAATTCTAGTCAACTATTTTAGCATATGTAACATTACAATGGTCTTGTTATAGTGCATGAAGATTTTATATAACTGCTCTAACACATACCAGAAAAGATAGTAAAGTTCCTTAGACTATTGTGAAAGTCCAGCTCACAAACAGACTTACACTAATAAGGCTATTGGAATAAGTTATCTGAAAAATATAGCATATTGAGTTAACTTTCCATTGTTTTCTACTGTGCGTGCTCTTTTCCCCCTTTGATGAACTGTTTTATGGATGGCAAATAAAAAATAACACACTTTCTTATTTTATGTTAATAAAAGGGTATATAAAGTTACTATAAAGATCAAAAGTGATTGGTAACAGAAGCAACTTATAGGTTATATATCAAGAGGTTAATTTTGAAATTCTAAGGTAAAAAGTGCTGCAAGCTTAAATTGTGACATTGCTATGTTAGGAAGAAACTTCATAAACTCATAATCATTCGAGTATTATTTTATCTTGGATTATAATGCTTCTCATTAAAATGAGATTAAGATGATTGATCTTTTCTTGACCGAATTAATTAATCTAAAGCTAATAATGATTTGATGAAATTATCCCCTGAAGATACACTGCTGTATTGCTTGCCCATGGTAACTCATATTGCCTCAGGATTGTAGAAGATTTATGGCTAATGATATAACAAAGTTGCAGCTAAATTTATATTTATGTGAAGGCCATCACTGATACATATTATTGCAATAATTTGGCATGTATGGGATATAAGCACCTTGTATAAAAAAATATGTGCCTCTTTTATTACAAATATTAGAACATAAATTGTGCACAAACTAGCCCACATCTTGGTTAATGGTCATATTATTGCACAATGTAACACAATGAATAGAAAATTATAAGGACCAATAGATATCTATGGCATTTCAGCACCACTTATCACAGCAATATTTAGCCAGATTCCTTGAGCATTCTTTTGCATATTGCAACCTCTGAGCACATGCTGCTCTGTTAAAGCAGTAAGAGAGGTCAGATATAGCTGAAAGAACAGAAATTTACTATCTTTTAATAGTTAGCAATGAAAATGAAAATGGAAAATATTAAAACTAGTATGCACTCTACCTTCTAATATATCTTGTTGGAAATAAAAGTTTCTGAGATTTTCTACTGAAATCCTCTGGAAAAAAAATAAGAAAAATGAAGATTTATTTTTTGTTTTGGAATCACTCTTGATGTTGCCATCTTGTTTCCTGAAAAGAAAGCTTAATAGTCAACAAGTATGTGTTTTTAACTAGCTGGTTGTAAGAATGAGATTCAATTTAAGAAAACAAAATGTAGTTGTGGGAAATAAATGACTAAACAACATGCCAAAAACATTTTACTGGCAAAGAGCACAAGTACCACAAAATACAAATAATTAATAGTGCCAAGTTTGAGAGGGAAAAAGTAGATATTTGGTTTTTCCCCTGTTCCTTCAAATTGAATTTTCTAGGTTTCCTCTGCAATAAGAATAGCTTTTTGAAGATAAAAATAAAAGTTAAGGAAGAAGAGCAAAGCCAAAATACCTGAAATCTATTTTAATACCATTCAAATTAAAAGCATTGTGATATGCAGTTACAACACCAGTAGTCAGTTCTTTATCAAAACCAACAATTCTATAGAATTTAGAACAAGTGCATGATTTTATTTAGAATTACTTAAAATGGCTTTCTAGAAATATATTTCAGTACACTGTTCACAAGAATATGACTTCACTTCTACTGAAACAGTGAAGGCAATATAAGGGTTTGAAAGGAAGGATATCCTTCTCTTGATATTTCACACAAGAATTTTTAAGGCATTATTTTCTTTGGCCTTATTAATTATTTTGAGTTGTCTTCCAAGCACAAAGCAATTATTATATATTATATCTTATTATATAGTCACTGAACATAAAATTACACTATCTATTATTATAATAAGATTGCAGCTATATAGGTTTGAGCTATTTAGAATTTCTTCTCTATAAATGCTATTAAACTGAGTTGCTATTCTGTTGGATAATCTTTTTCATAGTTTGATGAATCCAAAGGTATAAAATGCTCAGATATTAAATTGTTCTAAGATATATTGATTATTAAAACCAGAAAGATATTTTAGTATCTTATTCTGTAATATTGATTAAATAATAGATGTCAGGTTGCATCTGTGCTGCTGATCTTACTGTGATCTCTGTATTCATTACAAATAACCACTAAGAGCACTGTAAAAAAACCCCAATTAATCAGCTCTACTGATACCTACTATATATCAGGGTCTACATACATTAAAAAAAAAATAAAAGGTGGCAATAAAAACCTGAAATATCAAAAATAAAACCCAGGGAAGTATTCTCCACTCTGTTGTAGATCTTAATTTTTACACATATATGTTCCACAGAATATTTCTTTTATAAGTGAAATTCAATGCTCATAACAGTGATATTTAGGATTTAAAAATCCATTTTAAAGAAAATTAAAAAATTATTTATTCATCTTGTAAGAATTACGTATGTACTGCCTGGATTTAGCAGGATCTCTCATTAAGTTTCGATTCTGTTTTCAGTGTCTTTGCTTTAGAAAACTTTTATTATAGCTGATTGCATATATTCAATCCTTAAATAATAGCTTTAAATTGTTTTGATAGCTCTCATATAAAAGACTAGGCAAAAGCCTAAATTATAACTAGTGAACTATAATGAAAACATTTTCTGTGACATTTGCCTGCAAGTGAAAATTCTATAAGGTGTGTTTATTTAAAAAACACAGTAATAATTTCCTTATCATGAAAAACAATTATTAATTATTTTGTTTTGATAAAAACTCTTAAACGTGTAAATAAATAAAAAGACTTTTAGACATACACTTTTATAAATCCACTGTCACCTGTGTGTGGTAAGGGAGACAGCAGAAGTCATTGCTTAGCCACTCTCCATCATCTTTTCTAAGTCATGGTGATCAGGAGAGGTGCCTGGGGACAGGAAGTTAGCAAATGTCACTCCAATCTTTAAAAAGGTAAGAAGGAGGACCCAGGTAACTATAGACTGCTCAGCCTCACCTCCATCCCAGGAAGGTGATGGAACAATTTATCTTGGACACTTTTTCTAGGCACTGTATCTAGAGAGTCATTTCAGTCATCACGGCTTCACCAAGGGGAAGTTGTGCTTGACCAACCTGATAGCCTTTTATGACGGCATAACCAGGTGGATAGATGGAGGCAAAGAACAGGATGTGGTCTATCTTGACTTCAGTAAGGCATTTTACACAGTCTCACATAGCATCCTCACAGCTAAACTAAGGAAATGTGCACTGGATGATTGGGTAGTGTGGTGGCTCGTGAACTGGCTGCAGGATAGAAGCCAGAGAGTAGTGGTTAATGGGACAGAGTCTAGTTGTAGGCCTGTATCTAGTAGAGTTCCCCAAGGATATGTACTGTAACCAGTCCTCTTCAATCTGTTCATTAATGACTTGGATGAGGCATTAGGGTGCACTGTCAGCAAGTTTGCTGATGACATGAAGCTGGGTGGTGTCATTGACACCCCAGCAGACTGTGCGGCCATTCAGCAAGACCTGGACAGGCTAGAGAGCTGGGCAGAGAAATTTAATGAGGCATAACAAGGGTAAGTGTAGAGTCTTGCATCTGGGCAAGAGCAACCCCAGGTACCAGTATAGGTTGTGGACTGAGCTGTTGGACGGCAGTGTAGGAGAAATGGACGTGGGGGTCCTAGTGGACAACAGGATGACTACGAACCAGCAATGTGCCCTTGTGGCCAAGAAGGCCAACAGCATTCTGTGGGGCTATCAGAAATGTGTTGGATAGCAGACTGAGAAGCTGCTACTAGTGATATTGCACTAGTGATATTGCATCTGGAGTATTGTGTCTGGTTCTGGGCTCCTCAGTTCAAGAAGGACACAGAGCTTCTGGAGGGTGTCCAGCGTAGAGCAACAAATATGATGAGGCAAGAAGAACATTTCTCTTATGAGGAAAGGCTAAGGGATCTGAGACTCTTGAAGCTTGGAGGAGGCTGAGGGGTGACCTCATTAAATTCTATAAATATATGAAGGGTGGGTGTCAGGAGGTTGGAGCCAGGCTCTTATCAGTGTCATCTAGTCATAGGACAAAGGGCAATGGGTGCAAGCTGAAACATAGGAGGTTCCATATAAATATCAGAGAGAAATTGTTCACAGTGAGGGTAATGGAGCATTGGAATAGGCTGCCCAGGGGGGTTATGGAGTCTCCTTCTCTGGAGACGTTCAAGACCTGTCTGTATATGTTCCTGTGCGACTTGGTCTAGGTGTTCCTGCTGTGGCAAGGGAATTGAACTAGATGATCTTTCCAGGTCCTTTCCGATCCCTAATGATTCTATGATTCTATGATATTTTCTGAACTTGACTCTACAAACTCTGAAATACAGAACTGTGTCAAATACTCATGCGGTGCACAAGCAGTGGGTAGTCTGATCCTGTAATACTAATTTTTGATTTTTTGTTTTGTTTGTTTCTTATCATTTTACTAGCGAGAAAATACCAGTTTCCTTGTAATATGTATCTCTAAAATCAATAAGGAAGCATGCTCTCTGGAAAGCGTTCTACCTCCACAAGAAATACAACCTTACATGAAGTTTCTCATTTTGACCAGAGTGTTGCTTATCTGTAGTTTTCTCTGCTCTAAGGCAGCAATATGGTCAGGCCTCCCACTTTCAGCTTACACATTATGAGTTTTTGGTGGCACATAAAAAATTAAATGTGGCCACATATCAATACCTGAGACATACTTACAACGTAAATAATGGCATTAAAAGAAGGGTAATGATCAAAGGGGATCAGCTGAGACTTTAAAAAAATGATGGATCAAGCAAAGCTTTTGCTTAGAAGGCAAGAAATAGCTCAGTGGAAAAGATAGAATGCCTTTTTTGTTGGTATTAGAAACATGAAACTAGAGCTTTATGTGGTATAACAGATTTAAAGTAATGAACCTGAAGCTCCTTTGGCTACAAAACATTCTTTTGCCCTTTACTTTTTAACTAAAATAAAATGCTGTGAGAGCAAGTTAGATACTGATCACTGAAATAGCTCAAGTTAAAATATTTTATTTGCTGCTAGAACAGCAAGTTCAGGATTTTATTTATGTAAAATTATCTAGTTAAAAGTGGGCTGTAGCATCCCTACACAACTTGCCAAGCTCTACTAATCCATTACCTGCTTCTAACATAAAAAAAAAAATCCTAATTCATTTTCTTGGGGCCTTTCTTTTAGAGGCAAAAAATGTGAGGTATTAAACAACTAACACTCTTACTAAAGGCCCTAGGAGTAAAATACCTTGGCAGTACCTATTAAGACTGGGTCAGTTATATTATTTCATTGATATTGCCTAACTTTATTATGACAAATAAAGAGTATCCAGAGGCAAATTTACCTCTTCACAAAAAACCCCAAATATAGCGTAGTATAGCAAAACATGCTCTTTCCCTGAACGATATACTGGTTTTATAAGAACACCACCAAGTAATAAGCAAAAGCATTTTTTAAATATTGCAGATTTTGGAGAAGAAATCAGTATATATGATACATAAAGAACCAGTATAGGTAGGAGACTGACCTGTTGAAGAGCAGCATAGGAGAAAGTGGACCTGAGGTTCCTAGTGGACAGCAGCATGACTACGAGCTAGCAATGTGCTCTTGGGGCCAAGAAAGCCAACAGCATACTGGGGTGCATCAGAATGGGGGTGGTTAGCAGACTGAAAGAGGTTCTTCTCCCCCTCTACTCTGCACTAGTGTTACTGCATCTGGAGTATTGTGTCTGGTTCTGGGCCCCTCAGTTCAAGAAGGACAGAGCTGCTGGAGGGTGTCCAGTGTAGAACAAAGAAGACGATGAAGGAAGTAAAGCACCTCTCCTATGAGGAAAGGCTGAGGGAGCTGGTCTCTTGAGCTTGGAGAAGAGGAGGCTGAGGGGTGACCTCTTTCATGCCTATAAATATGTAAGAGATAGGTGTCAGGAGGATGGAGCTGGGCTTTCTCAGTGTCATCTGGTGATAGGACAAGGGGCAATGGGTGCAAGCTGGAACATAGGAGGTTCTATACAAATATCAGAGGGAATCCCTTCACAGTGAGGGTAATGGAGCATTGGAACAGGTTGCTCAGTGGGGTTGTGGAGTCTCCTTCTCTGAAGACATTCAAGACCTACCTGTGTTACTTGGTCTAGGTCCTACTGTGGCAGGAGTTTGGAGTAGATGATCTTTCAAAGTCCTTTCCTCCCTAATGATTCTACGATAAGCAACAACACAAAATTGAGTTACAGTGTACTGTTTCAAAAATTATGTAAATAAAATAGTGATTATTTGAATGATGGGTATTTCTGCAGTTAAGAAACTTAGTGGCTTATTTTAAATAGAGAAAATTACTAGGACTTCATGTAATATTTGAAATCATTATATAGTTACCAGCCTCTGAATAACACCTTTTCTCTCCTAATTTTTACTTACATCCTGTTTGAGGCAATATCTTCTAATGCAAGAAGTTGAGACTAACTTGCATTCTCCTTCACAGGATTGTTTGGATTCATGTTCTGGTAGAGAGAGGAGAAATTACATATTAGGGTAGTCTTCTGTCTACCAACAGACAACTAGATAGGTTTCCTCTAGTTCTCAGGGGACTAGCAGAATTATAATTCTTTCCCTCCATTAACATAGCATTGTTCCTGGCTGTGTGACAGCAAAGCTATGAAGATGTACAGCCTCTTTCTCTCTCCCATCTAAATCAAGTTTATTTTTTTTCTATGAAGCAGTGACTTTTGAGCTATACTCCTTGAACTAGTTCTGGAATGGTAGATGTGACTGTTATGAATGCTGAGTCCAGTAATGTGATAGTTCGCTAGGGCCCAAGTCAGGAATTTCCTTGCTGTAATCCATTGCTTACTGTCATCAATTCTGACAAAAAGGTAACATCACTTGCAGAATATATGCATTAATTTTCTTGTTGCCTGTAAACACCTCTTTCTGAAGATTTGCATGAGCAATTTCATTCATAAAATGTTAGAATAGGGCTAGAAAAATTAGTTTGGTGCAGTAATACTGTGTATTTTCTGACTACCTGAGGAAAATGGAAACAATCTTAATTTTGTATAGCCTTGTAGCTCCTCTATGCTTAACTTGAGCAGACAATACCAAGTTTTAATGAGATTAAACATCCAAACATATCCAAGTCATAAATATATATAAACTTTGTGAACTGAAGAAATGGGAAGTATATTCCAAGAAAAAAAAGCTCTAATTCACTCTACCATATCCCCACAAGCTTATTCTGATAATTCCAATAAAGCAATTTCTCTGAGGGAGACAGAACACTGAAACAGCAACTTCACACATTGAGTGTTTAACAGCCTAAAGTAAAACAGACTGAACAATCTGCCTACTTGCTTAATTAACACTATTGATCCAGATTTCTTCCAGGCAGAAGTACTCCACAGTGTGCTTGAGTTCACTGATGGTTACCTCTGATGCCTTTTCTTCATACAAAGTGAGAAAATTCCCTTAAAAAAAAAATCAAATGGAAGTGAAGCCTGGAGAGGAGTAGGTTTGTTGCATATCAGACTGTGCAAAACAATCAGCCTGCAATAACTGAATTGCTGGGAAAATAATACTAAAATTTGTCTTGTCCACTGTTAAGGCTGAAGTGGGATAGTGTGTGGGCAAATGTATACAGTACAATACACTTCAAATAATCTTATATAAAATCTGAAGTTAAAATTAATGTGAAATATAATAGTTCACTTTGCTCTCTGTGTGCCAATGTTTTGTATCTGGAGTAGTTATATCGTGGATAATAAATGGAGTTCAGAGTATTTAAAAACATGATATTTTTAATGTTTTGATTCTTTGTTTTTCGATTTTTTTTTTCTTAACTCTACTGCTTTGTTGAGATGGAATGAAGTTTTTAAACATTTCAGAGCTATGAACATGAATGTTAAGGTTCCTCCAAAATAAAAAAAAAAATTGGTTTTACTTTCATCGTATAGATCTTAAGATAAATCTTGCAGATAAGAGTTAAAAGTATCAATCTGTAGACTGTAATTACTTAGAAGAGTAGATTTATGTCTTCTAATTTACCTACAAGAAATAATGACATTATAGAAGAAAATAATTAAAAAATACATCCTCTCTTTCATATGTAATTATTCCCCAAAATGCAAACACTAGAATAAAGTAAGTTAATAAAATTCTGAAAATATCTCACAAATTGTTATTCAACAGTTGACTATCAGTGAGGTAGACAACAAAAATAATATTCCAGTTTACTCTCATATCTGAACACATCTATATTTCTTTGATATCTTCATTAGGTTAAAAAATATTTTAGAGGTGAGGAAAGCCTTTAAAATTCATTAGTTATGCTCATGAGATATCAAATTTATGTTGTTTTTCTCTAAGTTGAATTTTGTATCACTATGGTTTTTTCTCTTTTTGGCGGAGTTACACTATGCCATTGCTGAAAGGGATGATGGAGTGATGGTTCCTGAAGTGGTGTAACAGATAAGAACTAACTACCAATTACAGAGATTTTCACTTTGAGTATGTATTTCTGTTTGAGATTCCAATTTGTCTCTTCAGCAGCAAATTAGCAGTGCTGTATTTTATACAGTACAGAAAAATCAGCATAATGTCTGCACAGGAATCAGAACATGAATAGGATGCAGTCTCATTTTTGTCACATTTATGAAAGACCATTAAATTTTTCAAGTGTCTAGTCAGCTTTTCATCAGAGTATTATTGGCTGCATATATGGCTGCAAATCTGTGCAGTTCAGGAATAACTGTGAACAAGCACCAAACAGAAATCTGTTACACAAGAATGTATGTTAGAGATAGGGGGAAGATCTTAGGATCTCTTCTTTTCTCAGGAGCTGACTGTTTGTAAAATGGGAAAAAAACTATTTTTTGTAAAGATTTCAAGATATTGATTCTCCAGGTGTTATTTTGTTTTGTTAATTTTTAGGCTAAGTAAGCCATCTCCCCTTCCAGTAACACTCTTTTTGCCTCCCCGGCCGTAAGGACACATCAAACAAATTTTTTTTGCACTGTATTTTAAGAATTTGTGCATAACAAATCATGAACATAACCTTGCCATGTGTCAAAATTATGAACTTCTGGCATGTTCAGCATGTTTTCACTTTCTACCCACCTCTGTTTGCTACTGTATCCAAACACTCTTCAATGAAGAGTTACTTGATAAGTGTCAGACAGCCCATTGCTTCTTTGTGCTTTGCAACATACCTACCTCACCTATTAAAATAAATAAGAGAATAAATTTTATATGAGTAAAAGTATATATTTTAATTTTTAGACTCAAATTGTGTCATGTGTTTACATAACAGAAACAGACAATACATTGCTTATGTCTCTCTGGAAAAACAGGATCACATTAGGAAGAGTGCACATTGCATAAGATTGATTTATCTGGCATAGGAACATATTCAAAGAAAAAAATGGAAGGAATTGGCATAATTTTGCTTGTTTTGATTACAATATTGATTTTAAGCTTCAACATGTTTGTGTGTTGAGACATGTTTGCCCACCTGAGGCAAAGCTTGTGACAGGAGTTCACTCTGAGACTAGAAAGAATTCACACCAGCACAGCTCTTAAATGTCTCTCTGCTGCATGGAACTCATAAGTCAGGGCTCACTAATCAATCCTGAATCACAAATCCATAGGAAACCAGACTTCATTAGTTCCGGTGTTTGTGAAACTGCTTGCCTTGCAAAAGAATTCTAATAAAACCTGCTTGTATTTTCAGTATTTTCATGAGGTTTCTTTTTTGGGTATGCATATATTCATAAACATACAGACTGTATGATATCGTCAGAACTAGCATAATCTTGATTATTTGTCATCATGATCTGGCTTATGATATTTGCCTTTGAATTTTCACACTGCTTGAATCTCTTTTTCACAGTGCTTTCTGGCACTTCCTCATAACAGAACCAAGGTCAGAAATTTTTTCACAGTTTCTTTATATGCTCATTAATATTGGAATTGAGTCTTCTCACAAACATGAAGTTGAGAGAACTCTAAAGACTGAAAGATTGAAGTCCTTATAATTCTAAATAAAAATTGATAATGTGGTATTGAGAAAGGTCAACATTCTTATTTCAAGAGTTATTGAACTAAGAATTTTATATGCAACACTTGTTTTTAAAATAATGGTTGCTGCATTATTAATAAAACAGTAAAGTAGAAGTATGAACAGAAGAATGGACAAGAAACTAGGCTGCTTGCTGGTTATCCAGCACCAGGGTTTTCCCATGATAATTTTCTCACAGGCTGGTTGGATAAGTAAATGCACATTGTAATTTCTGCATTAGTAAAGTGATGAATCAGATTCCTGAATGGATTAATTTGTTGTCCTTGACATTTGATCCATCTCAATTACTATTGAACAAGTTTCATTATGTGTTTTAGAGAAGAAATTAACGAAATGCGAGGCATTGAAAAAACATTATAAAACACAGCTGGATCCCCCTTTCTCTTAGAAAGGTGATCAAGAGCAAAGTGGAGTAAGTTCCTAAAAAATGAGCTGAAACAAACAATTGTTTAATAGTGGTGTTGACACTGCTAAAGTTTCACTCTGTAACAAAGTGCGATTGATTTTGATTCTTCCAGCTGAATTACACTAGCCTGTAATTCCCAAGATAATATATAGCTTCCTACTCCTAGATGGGTGTTATGTTAGCAGTCTATCAGAGTTTAGGCACCATGACCATGTGATGTGGCTGTAATTGGCCGGAATTGTCCAGTTCAGCTTCTGAATATTTTAATAATGAATGGGTAAATTGCATCCACCAGAGAATTATTTTGAGTTTGAGGTTAATTGCAATTTTGCTGAAATTGTAAGATCTTTTCCTAGTAGATAATTAAAAAATGCTATGAATGTTAAAACAAAAATTAAACTGTGCCAGTATAAATGTGCCATAAACACTAAATGTTTATTCAGTTAAAAAAACCTGGAAGGCTATAATAGCTTTGCAATATTTCTGCTCTACACTATGCAGTTAATACATCAACAATGTTGACTTGAAAAAGCAAAGTTCTATAAATATTTTCTTCAAATAGTTTTTTTAATGATCTAAAATAATTACAGGGTGTAGCATATGGAAATAAATATAATAAACATGACAGCGGATTTTCTAGCACATAGTTTTCCTTTTGAGTATACTGATCTGGAAGAAACAAAACCTCTCATATGAAAATACCAGTTTAGTATAATATTATTTTTGTATGTTCTCATGGAAAACACTAGAAGTACCGTTAACATTGTTTTAAAGACAATTTTCTTGTTTTGTCATGCAATTTGTAATATGACTGGCAAAAAAAAAAAAAAAAAGCTTGTTGCATTGAACATTACGAGATCTGTTCGTTTTCCTCTGGGAGACCTTGAGCCTGACCATTCACAGAGGTGTACATCAATGTGATGATCAGCAAAATGGAGTTTATTATCACGTGGCGTACACTTATATACCATTGACCCACCCTTCCTGTACGCCCCCTTTCTTGCCGACTTAGCAAAATAGGGAACCTATCGCGTCACATCCCACAAGCCCGCATGCGCACTATACAACATCTCCCCCCCCATGCTCAAGAAAGCCTTGCCCCGTTACAGCGCGAAAACGAAACCCTGATACCCAATCCCTTCTCACAACCCCTTGGGGGAATTGCTTCTTTGGCTTTGTTGTCTTACTTAAGCCCCCCAGTGTTCACTTCTGATCATCACAATCTATCCTCATACACTGATTGAGGTATTCAGGGAATTCTAACTGGCCTACATATTTAAGCAATTGCACAACCCTAAAACATAATACTGTCAGTAGTGTAAGGCACTTCAGAGTTAAGGAGAGTAACATTGCAACTGGTGAAGTAGAAAGTTAAACAGTCCCTTTACAGCTGGAGACCACGCAGGAAGCACTTCTCACCAACGATGTTCTCAGTCCTTCCTCATCCCAAGTCAACAAAGAGGATGGACCGGGTCAAGAGGTCACTTTCAACCCCTATCATTCTCCAATTCACACCAAGCACAGGCTGCTCCTG
>VZRI01013292.1:44206-84744 GCA_013397515.1 Upupa epops
GCTCAAAATGATTCAAAGCATATAATGCTCGAGCCAGAAATTCACTCTGCAATGCAGGAGGAATCCTCCCCATATGGCCCTCCCCCTCCCCAAGGACAAGTAGTTTTTCTTTGAGGAGGTGGTGGTTGGCCCTTTCAACAATTGCTTGACCCTGTGAGTTACCTGGGATACCTGTACTATGAGTAATATGCCAACGCTCCAGCCACTCCTTAGTTGAGCGTGAAATGAAGCAAGAACCATTGTCAGTTTTAATATGTCTTGGCAGACCTAAAGCTGCTATGGCTGTTGACCAATGATGTTGGGCCGCCGACGAGTTCGTACGGCTGTGCTGGGTGGCGATGATGACCGTGGATGCAGTGTCAACTGTGACAGCAAGCCACTGCCTCAGTGCCATTCGAGGCTCTAATGTGAAATCCGTCTGCCAAACATCGAGAGGAGCTAGGCCTCGGGGGTTGATCCCTGCCCCCAAGCCCGCATGTGCACTATACAACAAAAGCTTAAACAGATACAAAATACTTTCCTCTGTAAATGATATTATTCATAAATTGCTATAGAACTTCTCACAAGGAAATCCCATTTCTGCATAGTTCAGCCTCTAGCAAAATATAGTATTATTCTGGTCTTTTACTAGTTTCTTTTCTTCTCTACAAGGTTAATGAAAATATGCTGAGAGTGATTTCTTTTCAGTGCCATCAATTCTGGATGCTGTCACTTGACTTGAAACTATTTATTTCATGTGAATATCATTACTACACCAGCCATATGATTCCCATCTGTGGAGGTAATCTATTCACTAACATGTTTTAAATCTTCAAACTCACACATTCAGCAGAACATACTTTTGTGGCATCTAAGGGAAACTATGATTTGAATGATGCACCAATCATCAAAATAGTTGAAATGGAAACATAGATTAATGTGTAAGTGAGCAGGACATATTAATGTGCACATAAGTAACTGTATGACTCTAGTGGCAAGAACTTTAACAGCACAAAGGTCAGGAGCTCAAAATGGAGAACACATGGTGCATGTGTGATTAGTGATGCAGATAAATAAGACTTTCATATCATACACGCTAAGACCCAGTGAACATGCAATGAAAGCACACGTATGATGAAAGGTCATATCTTTTGTCTAGGAGACAGAAGAATAGACAGTTGGCATGATTCTCTGCAGACTATTGTTAAGACTGAAGAGAGACAAAATAAACCAAATCAAATATACCTGAAGATAATTTAATTATGACATTCTTCAGAAATTTTTTTGTGATTTTCATTGAGAAAACTGCTCAAGATCCTTTTTTCTGACCCTATTGCTCCCAAGAGAAACAAGAATAAAATGCAAAGCTGGAACTCATTAATGAGGCTTTAAAGCTTGAACTCTTTGAAGACAATCTGGTTTACTTATTTCTCAGCTGCTAAAATAAAGACAATTTTTATGTTCCATCTACTTCACAGATGATCAAAAGGAATAAGGGTGTATACTGCATTTTAAAAAAGGGAAAAGTAGACATATATAATGACAGAAGTTGAAAGATAGTGACCTACTTCTTGCCTCACTGAACATGGCAATATATCATAAAGAATGATAGAATCAGTTAGCTTTGAAAGATCATTGAGTACAACTACAAATACCAAGTCCATTCCTAAACCATGATACTAAGCACCATATCTACATGTATTTTAAATGCCTTTTAAATGGTCATGATTCAACCACATCCCTGGATAGACTGTTCCAATGCTAGATAATACAAGTTAGAGAATCCGAACACCATATAACAATTAAATACATTAAATGATGTAATCTTTGAACTTATCTTTAAATTAAAATAATAATTTCCTTTCTTTTTTCTCTGAATAATACCTCACTAGGTAAACTATCAATGTTTCACAGCATAGAAGAAACTGAATGGAATGTTAAGAATATGGATGTCTTATGAGAAGGAGTTATGTAGATATGTTCATGTGTTAATTTGTTTTACCCCTGTATTGCTGGAGAATGGAAAAGATCTTGGAAATTCACCACTGAAGTTAATGAGATTGTGTGAGAAAATACATTTTTAAAAAAATTCCTGTAATACACTGTGTCCCAAAACTAAGTGAACATTGAATGAGAATTTGTTTGTCCTAAGTGATATGTTGCTTGTTAGCACTTATGTATTACTGTTGAGAAAATATGAGAGGTTTGGTGCTCTAATAAGACATTTGGTAGTTAGTGTCTCATAAAAATAATTCGATTTTTCCATAGTACAAACAGTATCAAAAAAGTAAAGATTAACTGAACTTGTCTGCTAGAAGTAATGAAATAGACTTGACATTTATCTGAATAGCTCAGTAGTCAGTTTGGAAACTGTTTCCAAAGAAAATATCTTTTCTTTTCTGTTTTTATTCTGCACTCAAGAGAGTTGTGAATAGGCCTGGGAATGAGACTGGAAATCTTGATGTTCAAAAGCTTCTGTATATATCAAGACTGTGAAGATGAAATGCAGTAATATCAATTTTCTATTCTGAAATATCTGGTTTGTCTGAAAAGCATGTATGGGAGAAGTAATCAGAACTGGTGTGCATAATCAACTTTAAAATATTTTAAATGTCTCATGGTAAACAATGTTTAATTGGTTGGCCATGCATCTTTAGCCTTAAAAAGAATTAATTTTTCCTGTTTTAGACAATGACTTTGAAAAAGCATCTCACAAAAGGAATTGAAAGAGCCAGGGGACTGAATCACTGTGCATCTTCTGTAGCTTTCCCTTCTCTCTCCCTCCCCGGAAGTGTGTGTAAGTTGTGCTCCAATAGTTTTGATCCCTAGATTAAGCAATCAAATCAAGTTATTAATTGCTTATTGGTTTCAAGTATAATTTATCTATAAATTCATTTTCCTGATTGCATATGTGTCATCTCAATACAAATCCCAGTGGGTGATAGTTTTTCAGCTACCATTCTTATCTAAATATTCTTACTGATATGAGTGTAAGTAGGAGTTATGACATATATATATATACATATATTTATAATTTTGAATTTGCTGAGAGAATTTGAACATATATTTGAATGGAAAGGGGTTTTTTTTAATCTTGTTTCTCTGTATGTTTTGCACCTTAAATTCTTGGAAGACCCTTTATATTACAGTATATGCAATTGCATGTATTACTAATTCTTACCCATAAAATAAAGGTAAGGAGTATAAAACAACATATTTTCTTCTGCTAACATTATCTAAAAATCACTAATCATATCAAGATTTACACAAACTTGAAGTCTCTCAGCAGCTGTAACAAACAGCTGTAATTTCTAAAAATGTCCTACCAGAAAACGTAATTCTTTCATAGTAAGAAATTTCTGTCTGATTCTTTTCCCTTACAAAAGTAGAAAATCTTGACTTGGAAAAATGTAAACACTGAAGCAATGACACTCAAAGATTTTCCAGTAAGATGCACCTAATCAATTTCAGAAGGATAAGCACAATATGGATGGCTTGGGAAAGGAGATGCTTTGGAAGCTAATTGCTGCTGACTATCTTGTAAATATTTCTCAGGTAAATTTGTTACAGGGAATAAAGAGTTTTAAAAGCTGAACAGGACTGACTCGTTGCTTTATTGGCCTTTAAAAGCCTTGAGGGATTTTCATGCATCCTGGTAGTGTAGAAATACCTCTGTGTAGTCTGTAAGACCTCTGTGTCTGCTGGGTATTACATGTGGATTTTGGAAGTGGCATTGCAAAGACTTTAGGTTCATCAACATTATACTTAAACCTTTTTCAATTGTTTTGTCACTGGGATGTATTTTGCATTGTTCCTTGTTTAAGAGGATATAGTACCAATAGTACACGCTACTAAGAGAGAAGAAACTTTTGGTTTTCCTCAATTTTATGTTACCAAACTTTTATATGTCACAATCAAGTGTAACATAATATGACATCTCAGAAATATGACTCTATATATTAAATGTAAAAAAATCTTCATTTAATTCTGCAATAAAATTTTATCAGGTCTTAAGTAATGCAGAGATGTTTTTCTTTTGTAATGAAGGACATATTAACTTCTCTGACATTCCTCACAAAATTATTTGCTAATTACATTTTAGTCTTTTAAACTTAACAGGAAGAATCTTAAAAGAGAAGAAAATTTGTAACTATACTTGTAGTGAAACCAATTAACAAGAAGGACAACATTCAGTAAACATAATGCTGTTTCTTAAAGGAAATGTCAGGGATTTGGTGTTTCTACTAACAAGATTTTGAGTTCAGTATGCAGGCATTTTAAAATGCCTTCCAAAAAATAATATCTTATAAATCAAAAATTATGTTTTATCCACATTTTCTCACTACTTTCAAAGACTTGTAGGAGATTAGCAATAACTTTAAAGGAAAAGTGCTAAGAAAGAAAGTATGAAGCACATAGCTGTCTATATTTTCAAAAAATATCCCAGAAAACTTTAATTAAAAAAATGGTATTTGAGACCTATCTATTACAATATACAATTTTAAAGAGTTACTATATATATTTAGTAAATCAACTGAGCTAATGATTTGAAACAAAGTGTGAAAGAAAACATTTGAGTATATAGATAGTAGGGGAATATTTATTATAATATCTTTTATATTGTAAGGATCTTCAGTGAAGTAAAGTTGTTTCAAATGTTTGGTGCAAAGTTGTTCATCCAGTAATACTGATTGGTAAGAACATCCTCTGATGCAGCTTCATTCTGTTTCCTTGCATTCCATCACTGCTCACCAGAGACAATGACAGCAGCAGCAGTCCCTCTGGTGCCTCTCACAAGGATGTTGTAGATTCTGATAAAATCACCCTTCAGTCTTCTCTTTTCCAAGGTGAAGAAAGCCACTCCTTGGACATCTTGCCCTAAAGATCTTTCACTGTATTGGTCACTATCTCCTGCAAACAGTACTGTTTGTGAATTTTTCACATATATATATATACTGTAACACCACAGCCAACACCAGGAATTTGAAAAACATGTGTTTTCAGAAGAATCAAGGGTAAAGGTGGACAGAAGACAGAAGATAATGTTTAAACATGGCAGAATACTGAGGTAATGAGGAGGAAAAATAAGGAAAAAAAAGGACATTTAGGATTTAGGCAAGTGCAATTACTAGACTCATCTTCACTGTTTTTAAACCATATTTCAAACAGTCAGGTGCAGATCTAGAAAACAATTTTAGAACAGCTGGGTAGCAGTGTTCAGCCTAGAATCTTATAATCATAGAATGGTGGGGTTGTAATGGGCATCTGGAGTTCTTGTAGTCCAATCCTGCTACTACAGTAAGATCACAGAATCACAAAATTGTGAGTCAAAAGGGACCTCAAAGGATCGAGTCCAACCCCACCCCCAATCCTCTCAAGGATATTGCACAGGAACATGTCGGGACAGGTTTTAATGCACTCCAGAGAGGTACAACCTACCATGGCTGAATGTAAGGCAATGTGGGCTGCAGACTTGGCTGGGATATTGATATATTTGTTGTTGACAGCCCACATCAACAACACTGTGTGCCTACTGTGAAGTCAGATGCACTTCTGCTTAGCACATTCATGTTGTCTTAGGAACTGTAAGACTTTTGGATACTCAAATGTCATGTGTGATCCATTTCTTTCTGCTTTTCTCTGACCATGTTGCAGTTTTCATATATTTCTTTTTAAATTAATTGCTCTAACTTGAATTCTTATTTTATGTATTATTTTAAATATTCTTCATCAAAACTTAACCTCTAAAGAAAATGTCAAAGTATTTGGGAGTGTTACCTAAATCTGAAAGCCTTATGAGCATACATCAAGAAAACATAAGAGATCCCTGTTTAATAACTATCAATGTGCAATGTGCAGGGTTCAGAGTTCAGGCCAATATTCAGAGACTATCTGAACATTTTATTCTTAATCTTAAAGGAAAACCACAAAGACTAGAGACAATCAGATATTAACAGAATAGTACAAATCCAGAAAATCTAGTTGGAAAATTACTACTTATTTTAATAAAGATTTACTGTTGATTGTCAAGAGAAAAAAGAAGCAGCTTAGATAGATATCGTTACTTTTCTGATATATTTGTGAAGACTTAAATTATTCAAGACTCAAATATTGCTCTGGATATACAAATAATAATGTCAGCTTTTGCACTTCAAATTTTATAAGCATTATGATGAAAGGCTTCAATTTTACTGAATCATCTAGGTTGGAAAATACATTAAAAATTATTAAGTCCAACAGTTAACCTAACAACCAAGCCTACCATTAAACCATGTCACAAAGTTCTGTATCTACCTGGTTTCTAAATGGATCCAGGTAAGTTGATTCATTTACTTCCCTGGGCAGTGTGTTCCAATGCCTGATGACCCATTCAATAAATAAGTTTTTGCAGTGTCTAACGTAAACTTTCCCTGGTGCAACTTGAGGCCATTTGTTTGGCTACAAACAAAAAGAAAAGAAGCAAAATACATCTAATTTATCCCATTGTTTCTTAATGCTGTTTTTTTCTATTGTTTTACTAATCTTCAGTTTAGTATCTTGCATTATTTCCAGACTAAATCATACTTATCTGTATAAAATACTGAATGTATTTGAAAATATTCTTTCATAGTTTGTTCAAGTAGTCAGAATGTGGCAGAACTTTAAATATTAAATATTAATTTCCTGCTTATTCAAAATACAAAGCTTTGGATAATCTTATTGGACCTTCTTACCAGATTTTGTGATTTTTTCATTTGTCCACCTTGATTTCTTGAAATCCCCTTCACTGCTTAGAAAAATAACAAATATAAGTAAGCTTAACTTTCACCTTACTATACTTTCTATTTTTCTGATACCATAAATGGATTTTATTATCGTATTTCCAAGGTGTATGCCTTTGAAGATTTTGGTCTCAGGTATATATAAATCACACCAAAGCATGCTTTTCATGTCCTTTAATCTCCAAAAAGCATGAATTAATGTTGTGCATGAGGTTTATAGTGAGTATTTGAACTTTCAGTGTTAAACATTTATTCTCAGTTGTGCAGATTACTATATAAAAATACTATATAAAAATATAGGTTACTATATTAAAAATATTGTATTTATTTGAAAGTTTTTCCTCTACCCCATTGTCTTGGGAGGGTAGAAAGAAGGAAATTTTTCAAATAGCAACAGTCTGAACTTCATATGGCAAATGGAATAGCATCTGTAATGTAATTATTTTTCAATAATCAAAGCAAAAAGAAATACATATTTACTTTGTAATTTGAAACTGTCTTCATGTAACAGACTGGGATTGTTTAACTTCAGAGTCAAATAGAGATGTAGTTCACTTTGTTTTCTTGAATGGAGAAAAAGAATATGCCTTTTAACTGCTGTCTCTGAAGCACTCTGTTTCATTATTGATTGCTGACTCTGAGATGTAAGAAAAAAAAAAGAGAATGCATTTACTGTTCTCTCTCACCTTAGGCATTATATTTATAATCAAAATCACTTGCAGTAATCCATTGCAGGGTATATCAAGTAAACGCTCAGATACCTTCAAATTTATATTGAAGTAAAGATCCTGAAATTTGGAATAGTGTGTGTCCTGGGTTCAAATGACGGTCTAGATTGGTTCTGGGTTGGTGGCTGCAATTCAAGCACACCAAACAGCTCTTGCTGAGAACTCAGCAGGCAATGAAGTAACTATGCTAAAAAGAAAAGAATTTATTGTGTAGCCTTTTCCAGCAGATGGTAAATCTATAAATCCCTCTTGTCTCCTAGGAAAGCCCTGACACAGTTTTACATGACAGCAAATACCTAAGGATTCACTGGGATGAGAATGCTCTGGGATTCTCAAGCAGAGAAGCTCATTTCAAACATGAGCTAAAGTAACTACAGGAAAAAGGCTATAGTGCATTTTATGTAGGGAGTAATTAATACGAAGATTCTAAAATACTCAGGAACAATTATTACCTTTTTAAGGCTAAAAAACTGCAAAAAAGGGTCAATCCCTAAGGATTTTGGATAAAATATATACATGATACTTTAAAGATAGATACAAAAGATTTTGCTTACTGATACTTCTATGTAATACTTGAACTATGGCTTCTGAAACCTCTAGTTGCTGTGAAAAAGGAGGTATGATCCAGCTTCTTGTGTGTAATGAGAAATTTTTACCAGAGTAGATTGTCTGTAAAAAATGAGATACAGTGAAATACAGTGGTTGCACACAGATACATTGACTAAGCCAGGGATCTGGTTAAAAAAGCTGAGTACTGATGGGATTAAATCAGGCCAAGGACAACAAAGGGAACATGACAAAATACTATAGGTAACTAGTGATAAAACTAAGTGTAAGGAAAATGTGGCCCCTCTCTGGAAGGAAATGAAAGATATAGTTACTGGGGATAATGAGAAGGCTGAGACACTCCAGGAGCTGTTTGCCTGAGTCTTCACTGGCAAGTATTCAGACTACACTTCTCAAGTCACAGAAGGCAAATGTAGGGACTGAGAGAATGAAAAACCTTCAATTACATGAGAATATCAGGTTTGAGACTATCTAAAGAATCTGAAGATGCACTAGTCCATGAGACATGATGAGATGTATCATGACCCATTGCCATGACAGATATGACTAAAAGAGACTGGTTGGCAATGTTCAATCAAACAATGAATTTGGACTTCACTTACAGTTTTAACACTAAGAGGATAAAGAGAGACAGACATTTAGATTTTTGCTATTACTGAAGTTCTGTCTTTTTTTCCTGATCACAATACTGGGACACAAAGAGCACAGTGATTTCAGATCTATTCTTAGGAACAGAGAGGATTTACCAAACACTCTCTTATGTTTGTTTGCTTTAAATCCATTTTGAAAATTTGAAGTTTTGAAAGCTGTAAGTTTATGTTAGGAGACTTTCTGAAAAAATTGCTTATTTCTTAATTGCCTTAGAAATGCTAAGATGTAATGTTTTCTGTACATCCCTTATCAGAATTGGAAAAAGGCATACCTGAGTTTTTTGAGTGAAAAATTAGGCTTGACCCTTCTTGATGTTAATTTTTTTGGTATTTATTTTGCTGCAGGGGACTCTGGATTAAAATACTTCATTATCCTCATTCCATGAGACACTCCTGTATAGGAACTTTAAAAAATTGTTAATCAATGCCTAGTTATAGTTTTATTGTTTTATTAAGGGTTTTGATATAATAATAATGGCCTTAAAAGTAAATTAACACTTATGATTACAGACAGTAACTTTCTTTTCCAATAAGTGTCATAAATTCAAATACATTCAATATCAGAAATTCAGGTAACATTATAATAAGCATCATGCAAGTATTTTAGGTAAAATGGTACTGCTATTACAGTTAATATTGATTGAAAATTGGATAGCATTTACATCATGTTTTTCAATCACCATTGCAATCTTCAGTCTTAGAGCATATGTTATTGCAATGTAGTAGTATCCTCCAAGCTAATGTAAAGGTTTTGACGTACATTCACAAATGTCTTCTTTAACCTGAATACTAATCTTTCAATGAGAAATTTGAATTGATGAGGTTTCTGGTGGATTTACTGCTACTGTATGTCTAAAGTATGTAAATACTTAATCAGGTAAGTATTATGCAGTTCTAATATAACTCTTCCTGAGATTTTTGTGATATTCCTGAAGCTTCATTCATGCCCAAAAAATGAAATCTGAATCCTACTTCTTTGCAAACAATAAACCATATTTACTTCCACTGGTATTTTGGAAAGGGAAGGGAATGGTAGTGGAGGGGAAAGAATACTACACAAGGACTTAAGAAATCTGAAACTTATGTGGAAAAAGCGCAGCCATTTTCTTCTAAACTTCATAATGTTAAGTCTTCAAATCAGTTAAGAAATAACTTGTAAGAATAAGAATTATTTGATTTTTATATGATCCAATCTGAAAAAAATTTATATTGAAAGTCAAGTTCACATAAAAAGATCTGTTCAGAAATCTAGTAAATTAAATATTTGTTTCATTTGTAAATCTGTCCCTCTAGGTTATCAATCTCTCTTTCACTCCCGTTCACTAATGAGAAAAAGAAAAGGTAGATAATTAACAGATTTTGAGTATTATTCAACAAGAAATACTTCCAAGCTTATGAAATTGGTTTAATATAGATTCATAAGTTTCTTCTTGAAAACAACATGCAACGAGCAAATTCCCATCTTCAACTTGAATGTATCAGGTAAATGCCCTTGTCATAGATCAATTCTGGGGGAACTGACACCTTAAGGAACTCATTCTTTTCCAGGGTATATAGAAAAGTGCTGTGTTACCGCAGTTTGGGTTTTTACTGATACATTTTTGATAGTGGACATGGGCCTTTGGCTGCTTATAGTCTCTTGGTTGATGGGTTCACTGACAGCACATGTGTTCTGCTCAGAAACTGGTAAAATCCTTGTGTCTTGCTCTTTCTTTCCCTATCTGCTTTTTGCTGGAGGAGGGAGAGATCAGTCTTTTCCTTTATTTCCTGCCTTGGTGGTAAGAGGGGAAAGGGAAGGGGGTGGTTAGTTTTGTTTCAATTTCATGGGCTGTTTGCAGGAGGTGTTTTTCTTGTTTGTTTGAGATTTTTTTTCTGTGTAACTGTTCTTGTCAACAAAACTTGTTTTCACTTCTCTTTGCTATAAATGTGTCCTTGATTTTTTTTGGTCTGTAGGAGATCCAAACCTGAACACCTTGTCATCCTAGGAGAAAGAAAAGCTTTAAATGTTGTAATTTCAGCAGAAGTTTTTATATAAATACAAATTTTGTTATGATTCACAGATAAGGATTTTCTTTTTTTTTCCTTTAGACAGGCAGCAGGGCAGTTTCTTTCAGTTTTTCCTATTTCTGAGCTTGACGTTCTAGTGTAGTGCAGGACAGTCTCTGCACCTGAGCAGCTACAGTGCAGCTCAAGGGCATGTTTATTTGATGAGAATCTCAGCTACAACATTTGTTACCAAGTTTCTTATCTTGACAAAACCGAAGAAGAAGATAACATTTGTTGGATCTACAGGTGCCAAAGAGAAATCAAATAAAAGTTAGCAGGTGTTGCACACTGCTGAAAAATATGATTACATCTTGAAGATCTGCTGTTGTTCCTGCTGCTGAAATAAAATCTCAACCTAAAGGCTGCTCTTTGGGAATGCTTCAAAATGTTTCTGATCATAAAAATTGCATGGCACTGGAAGTGTGTTTGTAGGAAAGATTATGTTGCCTTAGAAAGACTGAATCAAACAGGCTGATATGGGAGGTTGCTGAATTGAAATCCCTGAATATGTACAAAACTTGTGTAGATCTGGAACGTAGGGACAAGGTTTAATGGTGGTCTTCATACAGTTAAGTTGGTGGTTGGACTTGATGATCTTAAAGGTCTTTTCCAAACTAAATAATTATATGATTCTATAATGAACAGCAAAGTATTGCAATGTTACAAAATAAAACATATGAAAGTGTCATATATGCATTTACAGAGGAAAGACATTTTGAAAATGTCTTTGGTTTTCAAATTAGGATTTTAGGGCATTTTTTTCCATTGCAGTCATTACGTATATATGTGCATATAAGAAATATGGCCATTTCATTTGAAAGTACAGGGAACTATTCTTGACTATAAGCTGCAGGAAAATGAAAGCCTATTCATTAATTATAAACTACTAATATTAATTATAATTATTAATATTAATTAGTCATCATTAGCAATGATTATTAATAACGTGTAATATGAAAACTGTCTCATCTTTCAAAATAATGGACTGAAAACAGAGGCAAGTGTTGTCACACCTATCTATATCGTGATTAATACTTCCAGAATGTCACTTTGGTCATACTAACTTTGTATTTTTCTAACTTCTATTTACCAAATATACTGTTTGTAATACTTTTCAAAGCCCTTCACAAATATCCTCAAACATTCTGTCCAGTTACGAGTTATTTAACAAGCCAACATAATTTCAGTAGCTGTTAATTTCTTAGTTCTTAACATGTAACAATTGTAACCCTGCTAGTATTATAAGCTCTTTATTAAAGCAGTTTCAAGATCAGTAGCAGCAAAATCCACCAAATCATACCTTGAGATTTTCAGCTTTCCTACATATGTGATTGATAATGGAAATATTTGGAGAGATTTGTGAATATTCTTCCTAAAATACCTCCTTTTTCAGATGTCCACAATTTATTGATAATTGCTTTTTTTTTTTTTTCTGAGCCTACTATATTAATCAGAATTTTTTATTTCCCCAGGAGCTAGAAGTATGCTGGAGACATTACAGAGTGCTGATACCTGCAAGAGGATGCCTGCAAGAGGGACTTTTCCATAAGCATCAATGTATATTTTGTGATGTATTCCTGCCACCCCCCATCCCATTCCTTTCTCTTCTGGAAATTGGGGTGTGAGAGTGTGTGTGTGTGTTGGTGGCTGTTGTTTATGAGTGTTTGGGTACACTCTCTTACTCCAGACATAAGGTCAAAACCTAATGTGTTAGCTGTCTCCTATTTCTCTCAGAGTGTGTTTAAAGGCATTGTGATACAGTTTTTGTTTTACCTTTTTGATTCTTTTACTTATTTGGGTTTTTTCCTTTTTCTTCTTGCTGATGGGTTCAATAAACTGTTGTCTTTCTAGCAAAGTTACTTCATTACCTGTTGAACTCTCAGTGAGAACTGGTTTAGACCCTCTTGTTACACCATTACATTTATTCTAATCTTTGAATTGCATATTTAATGGTACCATTTTAGAGTAGATGAAATATTTTATGCATCAAATAATTTAATTGATCCTCTATGGATATGTCCTAGCCTGTGCTAATATAGTTTGATAGTCTCTTATTATTACAAAAATCAAGGGAAGATTTTTGTCTGGTTACTGAAAAGATTTTTACAACATAGACATCATTTCTGGAACATGCCCTGTACTTAACCGTCCTTGAAGGTAAAGCAGATTCATTCAATGAAATAATATTTCCCAGAAAAATATTGTCTGCATTGAGACAATCATTATCAAATAATTTTGCAGAAAAAGAATAATTAGCTTCTCTGCCATGGATGATCTTGAATGTTGTTGGCTTTATCTTTCAGGGATGAGATATGCTAAGCATTATTCCCTACTCAAATTAATGTCTGACTCTCTTTCCGTATATGTGAAAAGTACAGTGGCTTGTTTTAAGAAAATAAAGACTATTAAGAACTACAAATCTTTTAAATTTTAAGATACCATCAAATATTATGTACTGTCATTCTACAGCACAGGCTACATTTAGTTTACAGAAAAATAATTGCACTGTAAATGGGGATTGTAGACAGACTAATGGTTAGTTAACAAAATGTGACTTAAATGTGATTTAGTCATGAGATTATGAGGTCTTCTCTCATAATCATGCATCACCTAAATGCTGAATGAAAAATAGGAAATTCAATAGTTCATAATCTGGATACTCTGATATGACTATTGCTATCTTAATCTTTTACCTTTAGAAAGCTGCAGAGGTGAAATTTGTTGTGCAGCCCCAGCTCTGATGAACAAAATCAACAGCAGCTGTGGGAACCAATGCACCTAGCATACAGAGTGGGATGAAGAAGAGATGCTCTGTTCTGCTTGAATCATCCTGGACTGTGGTCAGGTAATCAGACAGACAAAACCAATCTTCCTGGAGTCTGTGGAGAGTCTGTGTTAGGAAAGGTGGATCCTTATTCAACATCCTCCTGTCTTTCTGTACTTGAGTAGTTCTGGCAGAAACTTTTATATTTTTTCCACAAGCTCCCAGGTACAATATGTGTGATTTAATGTCTTTTGAAAGTGACTGATCATTTCCTAAGTAATAATTAATTCTGATATCTTCATTAGAAGCAAAAATATGTGTGATAACAGTCTAAACTGAAGTATACATTAATTTTTATTTCCATAGAATTGTGGAATCATAGAATGGCTTAAGTTGGGAGGCACCTCTGAGATCACCTAGTTCCAACTCTCCTGCACTAAGCAGGAACACCTCTCATTAGATCAGTTTTCTATAAACACCATTCAACTTGAAACATTTCAAGGGAAGGGGCAGCCACAGCTCACCTGGTATGCCTCATCACACTCATAGTGAGGAATTTTTTCCTCAACCTAAATCTGCCCTCTTTTAGCTTGAAACCTTTTCTCTATCAGTAGATGCTGTCATAAAAAGACTCTTTCTAGCTTTCCTGTAGGCCCTTCAGTACTTCAGCTCCTGAAGTACTTTTCTCATGGTGAGAGAGAAAGAGGTTTTTATACCCTCACACAGGTATAAAAAATTATAAAATCCAATTATTAAGCTGGGAGCACTATTGTAAGAAAGGATTAAGTGTACCTAAATGTTACACTTGTGTTTTTAAATATTTTGTACTTTTATCTGTAAATTAAATTTTGACAGTGAAAAATTGACATTTTATAAAGTAGAGGTTTAGCCAAATCTGGTAAACTAACTGAATGAGAAGGAAGAAACGTACTTAATATATTAAGTGTTAGATTGCTGATAAATATTAAAATAAACTAATACTGATAGAATTGTCTGTAAGAGCTGAGTGACTAGATTTTATGGGGATCAACATGTACTAGGATTGCATTGTTGTTAACATTTTGGATGTAAATGAAACTAAACATTACATGTATAGATTACAGTATATAGTTTGAATAACATGATTACAATTATGTATATTGCATTAATATAAAAGATTATATAGGCAGCTGCTAATTGAACAATTCACCAGTCTTTTCTAATGAAGGCAAATACTAGAACTTCATTATACAGCCTTTAGTACTAAATACATTTATGGGACATAGAAAATGTCCCATAATTCCAACTGGGACTTAAAAGTTTTGTACAGCCATAGTCCACAAAACAAAAAAAGACAACATAAAATCTTGATTAAAGTAGTTGTGGGTAAAAATCTCAAAATCTCTTTTTCTGCTCTATGTAAAGTGAAAGAACCAAAAAAAGGAAAAGGTAAGTCTGAAAAGCTTCCAGGTTCCAGCGCCAAGATCTGAAAATCTGTGCAGCAGATTTTGTCAGAACTGCCTATGGCATTGAGTAACCAGGTGGACAATGGCAGAACCAAGCTACAAAGCATTTACAACATAAATTTTAAAAATAGTGGAAAAAAAACTGGCATTTTCTAATTTATTGAAGCACAATAGTTTCCAAGTCATTTCAATTAACATAAAGAAGGAAAGTTCTACTTTTTTTACCATAATCATTCAATTATTTCACATGATGACTCTGGGTTGGTTGGTTGTTTTTTACAAATGCCTACTTATACCTGCAGGAAAAGCAACAACACAGCAGAGGTATTTTTTTTACATAATCTGGCTGCAGCAGAATGTCCAAAAACAGAGAAGAAATGGATTTTGCAATAGTAAAAGATTCAGGGAGTCACTTCATGAATTAAGCATGTCCTGATAATATGGTTTCATTTAGTTTACAGGCTATATAATACATATGCTTGAAAGCTAGGACATCTGTTGTAAATTTACAAATATGAGGTAGTTTGCCAAACTGCCCAACAGAGAGAGCAGCTTTCCTGCTCAAACAATTTGGAAGCATTATAAATGTATGAAGTTGACCTAGGCTTTATGAAACAGCAACACTGTTTTCATAATGCTAAAAAAACCCAGATGAAATGTCAGCTATGTAATCTGCAATTTACTAATTGATGAACATACCTTCTATTTTAATATTCACAACTAATGTCAAGTAAATCATGTTTTTTTACGTAAGTCCATTTAAAAATATTTTAAGTTCATAAGAAGTCTTTCATATTTTTTTTTTGAAGAACAAAAATTCCAGTGCTATTGGCACACACCAATGGGTATTTTGAACAGGATGGTATTTTAGGAGAGAAAAATAACAAGACAAGCTTAATGAACTAGAAAATAGCTGCTGAAGCCAAGAGAATTCAGTGTTGGCTGAACTCCCACTGGATCAGGTTCTGTGTGAAGGGATAGCCACAGTGGGCAATAAGATCTCATGTCTAATCTAGTCTATCATAATGGGACCTCTATTATCTGCTCTAATGAAAGATATGTCTGTGCAATATTTTGGAGGCAGATGTGAATTTTCTTTGCCCATTTGCTAACCTGTCTGGAAGTTGTATGTGTCAGACAATGAACCTTAGATAATGCACATTGTTTCTCATCACATCTTATTAGTTCTAATTTGACATTAACTAGTGTATCTACTTTGTTTCTGATTTGAAAGTGGCTGGCTTCCAACTGACTTCAAGTGTGGGCAGTTACCATCACTGTGTTCAGCTCCACCTGAGCTTCAAATGCAGTTTACAAATACCTTCAGTGTTTCAGAGCAAGAGATAGATGATATTGCCATGGAAAGTAAAGTTCAGAGTCTTACTAGCGAACTACGCAAACAGGAAAAAACATAAGAAATTTATTTATGTAATGAATATAACATGTGATAGGTATTTCCAAAAAATAAAATCTTAATGAAAATAAATTCTTAAGGAGTACAGATCAAAATTTATAGCAAAATTTATTTAGATTTGGAAGTGAGATAGTATAACACCATGTTATAAAACAGTTTCTGGATTATATCATAGATTCATCAATGTTGAAAAAGACCTTCAACATTGTCTAGTCCAACTGTCCTCACTACAATCCCTCACCACTAAACTCCCCTTTCAGGTACTTGTAGAGAACACTGAGGTCTCCTCTCATCCTTCCCTTCTCCAGGTTGAACAGCCCTGGCACCCTCAGCCTCTCTTCATAAGGCCTGTTCTCCAGATTCTGAATCAGCTTAGTTGCTCTTCTTTGCACCTTCTCCAGCAGTTCAATGTCCTTCCCATAGTGTAGTGCCAAACTGCACACAGTACTCAAGATGGGTCTTACCAAGGCTGAGTATAGCGGCACGATCACCTCCTTCCTCCTGATGGTCACACTATTTCTGATGTAGACCAAAATACCATTAGCTTTCTTGGCCACCTGGGCACACTACTGGCTCACATTCCACTGGCTCTCAATCAACACACCCAGGTCCCTCTCCACCAGGCAGCTATCCAGCCACTCCTCCTCAGGCCTGTAGTGCTGCTGGGGATTTTTGTGGCCTAAGTGCAGTAGCCAACATCTGGCCTTATTGAAACTCATACAATTGTCCTTAGCCCATAGATTCTGCCTGTCCAGATCTCTCTGCAGATCCTCCCTGCCCTCAAAGTAGATCAAACTTCAACAAAACTTTGTGTTGTCTGCAAACTTACTGAGGGTGCCCTCTATCCCCTCATTCAAATCATCAATAAACATGTTGAACAGGAGTGTGGAACCAGCCACCAAGAGTATTCAACTCCATTCAACACAACTTTTGGAGCCAGACATCCAACCAGGCATTAATACAGCAAAGCATATACACATCCTAGCCATGAGCAGTCTGCTTCTCTAGGAGAATGCTGGGGGAAACCTTGTCAAAGACTTTTTTAAAGTCAAGATACACAACTGGTCTTGTTACTAAAGACTGAGGCAAAGATTTCATTAAGTATCTCAGCCTTTTCATCATCGTTCATCACCATATTTTCTCCTGCACTTAATAGGGGATAGAGGAACTCTCCAGTCTTCCTTCTATTAATATATTTATAGAAGCTTTACCTGTTGTCCCTTACCATGGAGGCCAGATTAATTTCTACCTTGGTTTTGAACCTTCTAACTCCTTCCTTGTATATCATCAGAGCATTTTTGTAGTCATCAGGTGTGGCCTGGCCCTTCCTCCAAAGGCCGTAGATTACCTTTTTCTTCCTGAGCACCAGCCGAATCCCCCTTGTCACTGTAAAACAGACTTCTGTTTCACAGAGAGCTATCAAAATTGGTCTCTGAAACTTCTGCTTGAACATAGAATCAATAATAAAGAAAATGCCTAAACCTCATGCAGAGTCCTGGATGAAAGATAATAACTTTTTTTTACGTATCAGCTGAATCTCTATGGCAAATATTGAGGGTATATGTAAGGACTCACAGCTATGCCTTGAAGATTTTCCTCTTGATGAGCTAGGCTATGAGTTTATCATAATCTAGTGTGCCATGCTACTAAACCAACTCAACTCTCTGTGGGGGAACCCAGGGGATTAGTAGCTTAGCTGGCATCATATTGCAAAGAGTACAGGGTTCTTGCTTAGCATGAAGCAAAACCCAATAATATTTAGTTAAAATAATAAGTAAGTTAAAGGCAATGATAAGGCTTTGTGAAGCAGTAGAATAAATATAGTTCTTCATCGCCACTAGTTGTTATTTTTTCTATGTTTGCATGTATGAATGAGTAAAAGCAAAACCTTCTGTTCCAAGAGGACTGAATTCTGCCTTCTTTTGTGTAGAGCTAATGACCAGCCACACCACTCTGACTTCACAGTCATGTGCACTAAAAACACCAACCTTCAGCCTGCAGTTTGCAGCTGGACCACTTTCTACGTAAAATTACTTTTTAATTTTCCTTTTTATTTTGAAAATACTCCTATTTACTTCAGCTGAGCAGATGGAATGATGCAGTACAAAAAAGCAGTAGTAAGTTTAGACAAAATAATCCAGAAATAATAAATTGGTAAGTATCATAACTCAGTCCTCAGGAGGACATAAGGGTTTATGGAAGCCAGGAAAATATAAAACCATGAAATATGGTCAGCCTAAGGGGAAAAACAAATAAAAGGATATTCACAATTAAGTATTTCAAAAGCCTTTTAAGAATTTCTTCATTTTTCTTCTCTTGCTGCCCCTGTTAGAAAAAGGCAATCTTGATTACTACTCATTTAGCATTACTCAGTGGCCTGACCAAGCAGTCACTGAGTATAGAAATTACATATTAAGAATATGGGGAAGGTAGGAAGGCAAACACACAAAGAAAAGAAGTATATTGTTGCCCATATATTCTATGAAAATAGCTATTTTGTCTTCTTTTTTATTAAAGGGAAAAAAAATCTTGTTGGATAAAAAGCTGGACTTGAGTCAACAAATTGAACTCACTGTCCAGAAAGAAAATTGCATCCTAGATTGCATCAAAAGAAGTGTGACCAGCAGGTCAAAGGGGGTGTGATTCTCCTCTTGTCACATCTCAACACACCAGAGAAAGGAGTGACTCAGGTTCATGGATTCACTCAGGTCAAATTAGGAGTCTTATGCACACAAAAATAAAATTTACTAAAGTTATCAGATGCTGAACTCAGAAAGTTCAAAAACACCTAAAGTGACCAGATCCCAGAGTCAGAGTACAGAAATCACAGAAATTGCTAATGACAAGTAATCACAGTAATGATGAGGTTGGAAAAGACCTTAAAGATCATCCAGTCCAACCTAAAACCAACCAAGTAAGCCTAATTCAAGAAGCAGGAGAGACGAAAAGCGAAAAAAAAGACAAATAAGAAATTAGATCACCACTCTGGGCTGCAGCAGCATCTGCCAGGCTTTGGTCACCCCTTTGCTCCTGAGCTCAGCAGATGTCTAGAAAACTCGTTTTCTCTACCCATCTCTCAGTCAGTTTCCTCACACAGCTGGCTTAATGGATGAGAAAAGGTGGTGGTGATAACTGACCAGTCCCTGTCAGATTTTGATTCCCAGAAAGCAAAATGGCTCAAACCATTATAAACAAAGAAGATAATTTGTGAGCAGGATAATGGGGGAGGTCTGTACTCCACAGCAGACAGGCCTGGGAACTTTGCCAACCTATCTGCAAATTATATGCCTGAGCACTGAGAAGACTCTCTCAAGGACTTACTGGACATTATTTTGTCTGGGACCCTGGGAACAGAGTTCCTCATGCTGTTGAGGATGTGGAAGAACAACCATGGCAGCAAGTATAAAAGGGAGAGACCTGAACACTGTAGGTCTGCAGCTTTACCACCAGCCTCCCCCGGAGCCTGCAGTCAGGACAAGAGACTGCTGAAGACATAAAAAGAGCTTCTTGCTGCATCCTGGAGTGGTTATCTGGGATTTGGTTTCTCACTTTTCCTCATTCTTTTCCTCTTTACTTTCTCCTCTTCCCCCACCTATTGCTGCTTCTCCCTCTCTCTCTCTCTCATTCCCTTCTTACTCTCAGTCCTTCTCAGACTGCAGCCAGGTTGAGAGACTGACACATGAAAAATCTGTGAATCTGGGGAAGTGAAGATCACCTATCACCACCACCTCACTCCCCACTGAGAAGACCGACAGAGATCTGTGGAGCCAAGGAGTGAGGCAGGGGCTAGGAAGAGCCGAAGCCTGCAGTCCTCAGAGATGATCTGACCTCTTAACTTTCTTCTCTTCCTTTCTCCATTTCCTCTCCTTTATTCTCTGATTTGGGCATCTAGTAACATTAGTGATTTCTGTAATCTCTGTGCTGTTGGAGTTTGAAATCTGAAAATTTCAGTAAACTTTGACTTCCATGTGGACCTATGGAGTAAATCTCCTTGATTCAACCCTGAGTGAATGCATGAATCAGAGTTCCCCTTTTCTTGGGTTTGAAACATGACAGTCCCTCTATGCTTCCTTAGTTTCACAGATTTTTGATGTCTCCAGCTGTCCCTCAGCATGGTTACAGGCTGGGTTGGGGGGACAATGGCCACCCTGCACTGTTCAAATTCTTCCTTTTATCCCTGCTGCCAGGGTTGTTTTCCTACACCCCCAAGAGTATGTGGAACAGGGATTTAGACTAAACATGGGCAAGTAAATTCTTGAGAGATGGCAACTTATTTTGTTCCCACCACTTAAGCACAGTTTTGCAGATGAACAACGGTGTTCAGGGCCTGCTCGTTCCACTTCCATCTCAGAGCATCGATCTCTCTGCCGAGTGCAAGGCCCCTCTTGCTCTTCCAATCTTAATTATTTGAGCTATCTCGCCTCTTATTAATCAGAGTCTGACAGCTCTGTTACTTTGTTCTGGTGAGCTGATGCACCTCTGCTATGATGGCAGGCTAAGAGTGTTGGGTTTGTTCAGCCTGCAGAAAAGCAGACTCTGGGAGACCTTACTGAAGCAATTCAGTACTTTAACCTGAGGCCTATAAAAACGATAGGGACATTCTTTTTAATGGGACCTGTTGAAACAGGACTAGGGATGATGGCTTACAACTAATGGAGAATAGAGTCTTACTGGATATAGGGAAGACTTTTTTTACAATGAAGGTGGTGAAACACTGGAACAGGTTGCCCACAGAGGTGGTAGATTTCCCATCCCTGGAAATGTTCCAAGCTAGGTTGGATGGGGCTCTGGGCAACCTCATTTAGTTGAACATCCTCATGAAAGATTAGTCTATACTATCTTTAAAGGCCCTTTCCAATCCAAAACATTCTACCAGTCTATGATCCTGATAACAAGCAAAAAATACTGAAGAAATTATTCTTCCACTTGTGTCACATGAACACAGATTGCAATCCTCAGGGTGTGCAAATTTGTGCAGAAGAGGATAGTAATACAGTTAATTTTTCTTGGAAGGAAGCAAGGTAGACTGCAGGTTCATCTATTTCCAAGGACAGCTAGCAGTAGAAGGAATATTCCCTGACAGTAATGAAGTTCTGAATGACAGAAATGAAGTTCTAATTTATATACCAGTTTGGTTATATATAATGTTTTTATGCTTTTTACATTCCCTCTAGGAAGCAACTTTTTGAGAGGAATGATTGGTTTTGGTGATTTCTGAAAGCAAGTTCATTGTGATTTAAGGACTATATCTGTATTATATGTTCATATCAGATTTATTTTATCTTCTTCAATTTAATCAGGATACTATATTAAAAATATGAAAAATAGAAGAATATTTTCTTTACTGAACTAATGTTGCTGTTCCTTTACCTTTGGGATTTCATGATTTTAAGCAGCTACTCATGTGACTTTTATCAATGCTTTCGCACCATTATTTTGTCTCAGCTATGTAAGAATGTGTGATTAATCTCTGTATGTCTCTGTGTGTGTATGTTTTTGTGTTTTTAAGCTATGCAAATTCTTTATATTGTCTTTCATGTGGGGTAAATGAAATGTCTTGCTGTTTTGTCTCTAAATAGATGTAGTTTCTATTTTTTCTGCAATTCATAAGTAGTTTCTGAACCATCCCTGTATTGTTTCTGTTTCAGCCCATTAGCACGTTAACTAAAGTATTTGATTAGTTTTGTCATTGTGGTTTTAGACTATGACAATGACACAAGTAGCTGAAATGAGCATAACCTGTTTCCCAGATCATTACAGTGTCCTGGCTACTGTCATAAAGGATGAGCTGCAGATCTCATTTTGTACCTGTTGTGCTGCCACTGTTTACATTTTTCAGGTAGACACTTGCACAATAACTGGAAGCTGACACTTTTCACAGCCCTTAACTCTACACTGCTTATTCACGTAGGCTGAAGCTGTCTTCATTGATGTTGTAAATATGTTCTGCTCTTCAGAGCAAAATTGATATTACACTAAGACATAAACTTGAGTGAAAAAAGTGCAATTAGAATTGACTACAATACCAAGCTGATAAAATTTATAGTTTTCCTCTGATAAAAGAACAAGTGAAAAGAAAATAACTTTTCTGTGATCAAGTAAAGTTTTCGGTTGAGACAGACTTGTCACCTGTTTTGTAGTGATGTGTCTATGTACTAGTAGCAGCAGACTAGAGAAAGAACAGCTAAACAAGTTGTATGGGCCGTGTTTATCTCCACTGCACATAGGCAATTTGCACTGAATATTATCAAAAACCATATATTTCCCCAAGTTCTGCTTTGTAGGTATATTTCTGAAGAACAGAATGCCGTGTGCTCTATGACATGGAGAACATAGAACGTTCCATATGACATGGAATTCTATTTGTATAATCCAGGGCTTCTGAGCATTTTGAGATTTATTTTTGCTTTTCTTACACAGAAGTGGATAGTAAGCCTGTGAAATACAGAATGTGTTGATGGCATAATTTATTTGTTTTATTTTAATCTAAATATTGTATTGTACAAACATTCTAAGGATTTTACTTAAGTAACCTGAACACCTTTATTAAAAATACTTTATCTGTAATGTCACCTTCTACATCTTCCACATGTCTGTAGGTCACTTTGGGGATTTTGTTGGTTTGTTCATTTTCAGAATAACTTGTTTGTGAAAATGTCAGGGGTTCTTCCAAGAATCAATTCAAGACTATATTAATTCCTTCTTATGGATCTTTCTGTTTTCCTATTTTCTGACTTATTCTCATTTTCTCTCATGTGAGGACAAGTAGCTATGTGTACATTATGAATTTGAATGCTTGACATTTTATAGACTCTAGTATAGCTGTTTTGCCTTCAGAATGTATTCTTCCATGTGTTCCTGACAATGAAGTACTTTTTAATAATTTTTTATAGCTTCTACAGTTCACAACACTGTGTGTAAGAAGTGCCCTGAGCAACTTTGTACACTGTTCCATGACGTGTGACAGAATGAGGTGCCATTAGATACTGATTCTTTTCTCAAGGGGTAAATTGTTCATTTAGATGGTATACGTGTTTTCATGAACAGAGCTGTCTGGAGCTTTGTCCATAAGCTGTTAAAAAATTAATAATCTGTTTGTGCACAATAAGGAATTCTTTTTCTTCATGAAATATGAACAATTGCCAAGCACTCAATCAGAGAGATTTTAATGTATATCTTATGAACATTTTTTAATCTTGAAAGATTTAATTCTCCAGGTACTGATAGACTCTTTAAAAGAAGGGTTAATTTTCTCACTGAATTATTATTCCATCCACATGCTTAATTTAAGTAATGGATGTTGCAGATAGTATTCTTTTAGTCAGGATGAATTGATAGCTACAAGAGTCCTCACATATGAAACTTTTAGGGATGTATCTCAATAGGGACATGTCTGTATATTTGTAAATTTTTGTGCCAAGATACTTCAGCATGATGTCCATTTGGTACATTCTGGAGGGACTTCACTTTGTTAAAGAACAGAAATAGAAAAGAAAACACAGCTGGCAGTTAAGAACAGATGATTCAGATACCATATGCTACACACTATTTTAAAGAGAAATCACTTTTATTTTCTTCAAACATTCACATTGGAATTTCACAAGCTTACAAGCCCTTTCAAAATTGTATAAATAGAAATTAGTATGGTGCATTTCACTTACAGCAAATGCTGTATGTCAGAATGTAGCTAGGCATAAAGAAACCTGAAGAGCTTCACTGCAGTGCAGCACCAGACATTAGAACTGAAATGAGAGGATATAGCAGTGCAATGTTTCAGTTCTTTGGCTATAAATATGTACCTGTTTGGTACAATTTCATTAAAACCTCTGACCTCTTCTGTGTTTATTTTGTTGAGAGAAAGAAATATTTAAGCTTTCATAGAACCAAGTTAAGTAATGTGTAAATGCAAGATTTATCCTAGGCTTTAAAATATTACTGAAATTCTACAACCCTATCCATTTAAGTATTGTAATTTATAAGCTGCAGTTCTTCTGCATAAGAAAGTACACTTAAAATACATTAATCTATTTTGCATTTGAAGCTTGTTCTATGAGACACTGGAAACTGTTCTGGTCTAGCGGTGCATTAATGGAAGTGTCATTAATGTTCCACTTTTGCAAATCTACCTGATGCAAGGGAAGTCTTGCTGGATATGACATAACTAGTTTTCATGTCTGTATCATCCATCATTCTTCAAATACAGAACCTATGATGAAATGCATTTCGTTAAATGGTTTAGCAAAAGTAGCTTTCAGTCTACACTTTGGCAAGTATTCCTAGAAGGTAAATGGTTGGAAATGTTGGGTGGAAGGGTTTTCTATAGGCATTTAGTCCAATCTCTTATCTAAAGAAAAAAAACACTGACACCATTGTCTACTCCGATGTGGAAAACTCTAAGGACGGAGATCCCTCAGTATCTTGGTGTAAGCTGTTATACTATAGAACTACACTTGTAGTGAAAAAGCTTTACCAAATCTCATCTGCACTTCACACATTTCAATTTGTGTCCATTTCCCTTTATTACATGGAGTGTCACTTTGAATAAGCATTTGTCTCCATCATCTTTGTGACCACCTTCACTGCCTTTAAATCGGTCTTTAACTTCTTCTATGTTAACACTATACAGACCAAACATTCTCAGATCCCATGCAGTAGGCATGTATTCTATGTCTCTCACCATCTTATTCAATGCTTTCATGCAATATTAAGAACAACAGTGACCATTTTAAGTCCAGATTTTACTATGCATGTAACAGGTATATCTCACGGAAAGGTTATCTGCTTTATGTTAGAGTATTTATGCTACAAAGTGCCATAAAAAGCCATAGAGCAATATGACTCAGCACTGAAAAATGGTCCCATATATTACATAGAAATTCTTGAGCATTTAAAAATAGAGTCTTAATGATCAGTTTGTGAAAAGAGATACAAAATGTGTAGAGCAATATGGCAAACTGCAAATTGTTGTCTCAATAAAAAGTTGTTCTTAGTCAATTAGGTGAGCTCATAAACTGATTTCTTGATATATAATGTTATATTTGCATTTAAGTATCTCCAATGAGTATTCAAAATATTTGCTGTTTGTGAATTAAAAAATAAAAAGAGGTAAAATGAGGAAAAGTGAAAAAAGAATAGTATTTCAAGAGTTATTCATAATCCACATCTTCCATCTTTGAAAAAAAATTATTGGTTTGGACTGCTGATACCATTTGAATCAAATTAATAGACATGAGTTTTCTTTTAATTCTGTGCTAAAGAAACCAAAATAATTGTATAGATATTTCAACAGGTTTTCCTCAATCCCTTCTGTGGCAGGGAGAAATACTGAGACAAACACAAGAAAGTGGCTTAGAGACTAGTGTCTTTGGAAGATTTTTGGGTTCTTTGATCATGAGGTTTACAGGGCAGTGTGCTTGTTCACTTCTGATGAATTCAGCTATCTCAAAACAAGGAAAGGATTCTACCTCATGAACTAATTTTCCTCATTGAGGGGGTTTAAAAGTACAGATCTGTGGGTTATGAATCACTGTTGGGAGAAAGGCCAGAGGTTGAAAGCGTTCAAGGGCAGGTTGGATGAGGCTCTGGGCAATCCGGCCTAGTGAGAAGTGCTGCCTATGGCAGAGGCATTGAAACTAGATGATCTATGAAGTCCCTTCCAACATAAGTCATTCTAATATTCTACGATAGATTACAATTTTTTTTTCATAATTATAGGATACAATTAATATTTTAAGGTATTAACTGTTTGAAAGTTTTGTCTTAATTAATTAATTAGGGAAAAATGTAAGCCAGCTCAGAGGTAGTTGGAGTTCTTAGAAGTCAAATTACCATACTTAACAAATCTTAACTCTTTTTTTTTGTTTTTTTCTGTAAACTAGATTTATCTCAGCCACTATGAAGAAACAGTTTTTCATCTACTTTCATCATTCTGATCAAACTGATTTCTGTAAGTGGAACTACTGCTCATAATGATTTGAAACAAAGATACTTTCAGCGTTTGTCTGCTTATGCGTTAATAATTTTTTTGTGTGTTTGATGTATTGACATCATGGAGTCCTGTTTATGCTTCACAGTTTGCTGAAACGTTTTAAATAAGTATTTATAAATAAAAAAATCTCCATTTTCATATCTGTGTGGTTATTTGTACAGAATAGAGCTATTCTGCACAAGCTTGGTGAAGAAACCGCTGTATCCATCAGTATCCTGATTGTACCTCTGCAAACTAATGAGGCATATAAATGACTCAACAAGTAAAAACACCTGCATTATCCTTTAATTAACAACCAATCCAAAAGGTTAGCAAGTCATGTAGGCTTCTCCTTCCATCATGTTTTCCATTTTATTTTAGGCATCATTTCCACATCTATGACAACAGTTTAAAGAGAAGCAGAAACAATTTGCAAAGATCAGTTACAAATGGGTATTTTACAGCCTTTTTTTTTAACTGTACCTCTTGTGCCTAGCCATCTAAGGTGTTGCTTTTTGAATGTTGTGGGGGTAGGAGTGATAGCTCAAGCTGTCTGTGACAGTGAAAATCCTGGAATCAGGGCTGTGCTGAAGAGAAGGAAAAATTAAAAAATGTCTGAGAGTTAACAGCCTCCAACACAACTTATGTACAGAAATAGAATAAATATTCACACATGTGAAATGGGTCTTTTGCCTATACCTTGCAAGTACTGCAATTAAACACTCAATAAAAGGATAAGATGCAGCTGGCTTGCACTTGGGAGCTGTTTTACATGTTGTGGTATTGGATTATAATGGATATAATGCCACACTGGAGACAGAGAGGCTGGCTCATTTGGCATTTCATCAGGCAGGCTTCCTGATGAAGAAGAAATTCTCATGAAAATATTCTTGCTTCCTTCTAGTCTATATCTAGAATGAGATAAAAGGTAATATTGCCAAAGAATCTTACCTTTTATTTTTGTAGCATATCTCTCTTTAATGTCACATATGCAAATATTTACATGCATAACATCTATGAGAACACTTAGGGGGCAGGATTATCTCTCTTATGAGAGAAAGCAAAGACTTGTTTTCTTAAGCCTTCTTAAGAAGACTGCAGGGAGAACTTATCAATGAATATTAATGTCTATAGGGTGTCATGCAACTGGACAAGAGGCAAGGGTCACAAACTGGAGCACAGAAGGTTCAAACAAAACATAAGGAACAAGTTTTTTACTCTAAGGGTAGCAAAGCACCGGATCTGGCTGCCCAGAAGTGCTGTGGTGTGTGCTTCCCTGGAGCTCCTGGGCACATTCCTCTTCAACATGTACTAGGTGATCTTGCTTTAGTAATTGAGTTGGGGTAGATGATCTCCAGAGGTCTCTCTCTGTGATTCTGCAAAAACAATGCACAGTATGTGTGGAGTGATTGTCTCAGTAGAAAGCAACCTGATTGAACATATATTACAAAAAACTAGATTTATGTGTGCTCATTTCCTCATGCAACTATATGCACACAGGGAGTAGACTAAAAAATTCTCTCCTTACCTATATAATGTCATACACCAAAGAATGCAATTTCTCTTACATTTCTTCTCTCCATTCTCAAGCTCTCTTCAGCTAACTGAAGTCCAGCACTAATTCTTCAGTTTTAAAAGAAATAGAATACTTACTAAACTCCAGTGATTCAAATGGACTGTGAGGGAACTAGTTTATACTTGTGGATAAGGAGTAAAGAATTGTCATAGACAGAGAAAACTAAAATACTTAATTACAGGAGTAAGGCGAGAATGCATGCAGAGTCATTACCTGTGGCTTAGCTAAAAAATGGATTTTGATGAACCTTTAGACATGAATTAGTTTGAGTTTCCAGTCATGCGTAGAATCTTGGAAAAAAAAAAAAACAAAAACAGTAGAAGTGCTAAAATATGTAATCCTCAGTATGGGGAGAAACCAGAGAAGACCATAAGGATTCTATGAATCACTGTAAGTGGTAACAAAGAAGCTGCCTGTACTACAAAAGTAAGAAGAAGCATAAAACTCCATTGAATTCCAAGTGACAAAATCACAAGAACATAATTTACAATATGCTACAAATATTCTATCAGTACAAAAGAAGTACTGAATTGTAAGTATATCAAATAAACTAAGATGGAGGGCTAAAAGAAATTAAATTCCATATAGAAAGCTGTAAAAGTTAGGTAAAAAAAATTTGCCTACTACACACGGCAAAACATTGATATGTTACAGTTACCTGTATTGACTGTGATTAACTGTCTCGGTTTGGGAAGACAAGTGTCGGTTAGGGAGAGCTGGAGTCTCCCTTGGAATGGAGACTGTCAACCCCCTCCCTCCAGAATATTATAATTTTGCAATTTAAGGGACTTCCCGGCAAAAAATTTGAGAAAAGGAACAACAATTCTTTATTAAGAACAGTAAGAAACACCAACAGTACACTCAAAACAACCAAATGAAAGAAGGTCCCAGGGACCCCAACAGAGTCCACCTGACATTTAGGGAGGGTGGTGGCTGGGTCCTCCTGGAGCGGTGGATATGGCTCTCTTTTCCTTGGTGCGGGCGCAGAAGGAAAAACCGCAGCAGGCAGGAGGTGGCAGGGAGCGGCCGGAAAGTGTCCGTGGTATCCAGGAGCCGAGCAGCCACAGCAGCAGCTCTGTTCGGCACGGGAAACAGTGGGAACTCCGGGGCGGGAGGCAGAAGGTCTCGGAGGGAGGCCGGATGCCGTGGAGCAGCAGGGGCAGCAGTAGAGAGAACCAGCACCGAAAGCACGTGAAGAGGCTCCCGCTCGGCACCGCAGGGTCCCCAGAACCTGAAACCCCGTAGAGAGCGTGAGCCCCCCCCCTCAGCTCCACACTGCTGCCGCCGCGCGTACTTTTCCCAAGCACCACTTCACGCAGGCGCCGCAGCTTTAGCGGTTTCCGGGGAACGGCTCTGTGCTGCCGAGTGCCACCCCGCCCCCTCCTCCCACTCCCATGCAAGAGATAAAACCACATATCCTCCCAACCGCTCCCAACAGATGAGAATAGAATACAAACTTATATTCCACAACCCAAGACATTAACATACAGACCACATAGGATAGCTATAAACTTATTTCTTCATCTCTTCAGACATCACTTCAAACAGGAAACAGACAGGGCTTCTTCAAATACTTTGCAGGTAAAACTAAACCTAGAGACAATGTGGAACCGCTGCTGAATGAGCTGGGTGCCCTGAAGACAGAGGATACAAAGAAATCAGACATACCGAATACTTCATTTGCCTCCATTTATACTTCTGGGAGCTGTCCTGATATCAGACTGCTGAGGCTCAAGAGGAAGTTGGGACAAGAGAGGAGCCTGCCTTGGTTGATGAGGACTGGGTTAGGGATGTGTTGAGCAAACTGCATGATGGGATGCATCCGCGCATACTGAGAGAGATGGTGGAATTCATTGTTAAGCCACACTCCGCCATCTTTCCCAAGTCATGGGAATCAGTAGAGGTGCCTAGAGGCTGGAGGTTAGCAAATGTCACTCCAATCTTCAAAAAGGTTGGGAAGGAGGACCCAGGTAACTATAGACTGCTCAGCCTCACCTCTATTCCAGGTAATGTGATGGAACAATTTATCCTGGACACTTTCTCTAGGCACTGTCTCTAGAGAGTCAATACAGACAGTCAGTATGGCTTCATCAAGGGGAAGTCATGCTTGACCAACCTGATAGCCTTTTACGAAGGCATAACCAGGTGGACAGATGATGGCAGAGCAGTGGATGTGGTCTAACTTGACTTCCGTAAAGAATTTTACACAGTCTGACATAGCATCCTCACAGCCAAACTGAGGCACTGTGAATCGGATGATTGGGTTATGAGGTGGATTGTGAACTGGCTGCAAGGTAGAAGCCAGAGAATAGTGGTTAATAGGACAGAATCTAGTTGGAGATCTGTATCTAGTAGAGTCCCCCAAGGATATGTACTGTAACCAGTCCTCTTCAATCTGTTCATTAATGACTTGGATGAGGCATTAGGGTGCACTGTCAGCAAGTTTGCTGATGACACGAAGCTGGGTGGTGTTGCCAACAGCCCAGAGGACTGTGCTGCCATTCAGCCAGACCTGGACAGGCTAGAGAGCTGGGCAGAGAGAAATTTAATGAGGCATAACAAGGGTAAGCGTAGAAGTCTTGCATCTGGGCAAAAACAACCTCAGGTACCAGTAGAAGTCGGGGACTGACCTGTTGGACAGCAGTGTAGAACAAAGGGACCTGAGAGTCATAACGGCCAGCAGGATGACTATGAGCCGGCAATGAGTTTTTGTGGCCAAAAGGGCCAACAGCATCCTGGGGTGGATCAGAAGGGGGGATAGTTAGCAGATCAAGGGAGGTTCAATATGTGACGGGTGGGTGACAGGAGGATGGAGCTCTTCTCAATGTCATCTGGTGATAGGACAAAGGGCAATGGTTACAAGCTGGAACATAGGAGGTTCCATATAAATACCAGAGGGAACTTCACAGTGAGGGTAACGGAGCATTGGAACAGGCTGCCCAGGGGGGTTGTGGAGTCTCCTTTTCTGGAGACGTTCAAGAACATCCTGGATGTGTTCCTGTGTGACTTGGTCTAGGTGATCCTGCTGTGGCAGGGGGATTGGACTAGATGATCTTTCGAGGTCCCTTCCGATCCCTAATGATTGTATGATTCTATGAAGGAGGCAAAGGAGCATCATCTTTAATTGAATGCATTCAGAAAGGGTGAAGGGAGAAAAACAAGTTTTCTAAACTGTGGCAACACAATTCTTCCTACCATTTTTAGAAGAGGTATTGTTTAGTTTTCAAGAATGCACAAAATACTAGAATACATATTCTGTTCAAATGAGCATAAGTGATCATTCAGGAATGAACATGTCTGGTCCCAATATGCTAGCTAAAATATTTAGAGAAGCAGAACCAGTCAGATCACTGATTTTAATTACAAAATTGTTATGCTTTAAATCTGAGCAGAACTGGTACGTTTAATTTGTGTGTTTTCTGCAGAAAAGTGTAGGTTAAAAATTTGAAAGGTGTCTGCCCCCCATGCCTCTACTTTTCTCCTGCCTCAGTTATATCTGCCTTCTTGTCTTTTTCTTCTCTCCTTGTTTGATCTTCTGTGTCTTGCTGTAAGTCTGGAGCTACATTGCTGCTATGAAGAGAAAATGTTATTGCTTCTGAAAACATGTGGGAGGAACCATCACGATCTACTGATTTATCTGTATTCACCTGGAGGGACTGTGAAAATTCTGAATTTTGAAGATTTATGAGGATTGCGATTGAAGTCCAATGATCACTGTGATTTCAGAGAGAAACAGGAACTGTCTATAATGAGGATCTTTGGGACATTTTATCTTTGTTCAGTGTAGGAGCATTGTGATGAAATACCATGTATCTATCTGTGTCTAAGTCTTTTGTAGGGTTTTTCTGATGTGTAGTGGGAGGATTAGTTAGAATGTCTTAGTGTCTTTTTTCTACAATTTGAGTAAGTTTGTTCATTGCCTGAAGATATGTAAGTGGTTTTGTTAAACGTTTCCTTTGTGTCTGATACTTTAGCTAAAAGTTCATTTGAAATATAGTCATTAATGGTGACCAGGTTGGATGCACAAAGATCCAGACAAGGACACACACTACTAACACAACAACAATTAATAAGTGATAAGAATCTTCAGTTCTTTGGGAGACTTAAGGTAATTTATATGCTACTATTTAAAAGATACTGTAAAACTGACAATGGCATCTAAATATCAAAATAGGATAATTATTTATCACTTTCTCTCTCTAAAAATCTGGCCCTGTACAATAAGTTTGGTATTTTTGATTTCAGATTTACTTTCTTTTTTTATTGAAACACATCTTATCATTCTGTGTTTGCCCCTCCTACATTTAAAGTGTGATGCTTCCTGTCTAGGTGTCTGGTAAACAAGAAATTTCTATTCAATCAATACATTTTCAAATCTTGAAAAGCCTAGCTTCTAGACATGTAGGGTAAGATTCTGAACTACAGTGCTTAAACAGAGATTTAAATCTTCAAACTTTGTGACAGGGATGCAAATATTTTCTGCAGCAACCATGTTCTCAAAAGCACATAAAAATGTAATAGAGGTGTACATGACCAGTCTGAATCTTTCATAGAAATAAAATCCAGCTTCAGTGAGCAATGTGGATTATGTCACAAATGCTAGTTGTCAAAAAACTGACATGCTTTTTTGTCACTTTGAGAAAAAGAGAAACAAAGAAGGTTCACTAATATATATAATGAATTCTATGTGTTGCCAGCTTGAAATAGAAGCACATCAAATAAGGAAATTCATGCATCAATTTCCACAGGGTTATAGCAATGCAAATATGTTCAGTCCTAGAAATAATTTGTCTATGAATAAGTAGACAAAGTTTAAGAAATGTATAGAATGATATAGAGAACAGCATTAATTTTCACTTGCAAACTGAAATTTTGGGCCTGTTTTAAAGATTCAATTATTACATTCACTTTGCTGCAAAACACACATTTTAGTAAAACCAACAAACTCTGACTAGAAATAGCAAAAGGGATGGAGACATTACCTCATAAGATGAAACTATGTTGTCTCTATAAAAGCAAGAATGGTAGAGACATGTGTGGGCTTTTCAAGATAAAACCAGATTGGCAACCCCACCACTGATTCATAATAATTTTCCCTGGGGAGCCCATTCCAGTTTCAAAATCCTTGCGAATGCATTAGGGACCTTTCATGAGCAGTTTTGCAAATTAAGCCTATTAATGTAAAAATGTGGAAGACATAATTCATATGTCACACTGAAGAATTAACACAAGAGAAAAAAATGAGTGGCATTTTATGAAAGACAAAAGGCTAAAAACTAGATGTACATCACGTCATATATTTCAGCACAAGTGGGCAAGGGAAGAGCAACCAACGTCATCTGCATGTACTTGTGTAAAATGTTTAACACTGTCCCACATGACATCCTGGTCATTAAACTGGAAAAACATGGACTTGATTAACATGGACCACTTGAGGATAATGAATTGGTTCGATGGCCATGCTTAAAGAGTCATGGTCAATGGCTCAAAGTCCAAATGGAGAGCAGTGACAAGTGTGATCCTCAAGCTACAGTACTAGGACCAGTGCTGTTTAACATCTTTGTCGGTGATATGGACAGTAGCATCGAGTGCACCTTCAGCAAGTTTGCTGATGACACCAATCTGTGTGGTGTGGTGGATATGCTGGAGGCCAAGTGCAAGGTCGTGGACCTGGGTCGAGGCAATGCCAAGTACAAATACAGGCTGGGTGGTGAACAGATTGAAAGCAGCCTTGAGGAGAAAGACTTGGGGATGTTGGTCAATGAAAATCTCAACATGAGCCAGCAATGTTCACTTGCAACTCAGAAAGCCAACCACATCCTGGGCTGCATCAAGAGAAGTGTGACCAGTAGGTAGAGGGAAGTGATCTTCTCCCTCTATTCTGCTCTTGTGAGAACCCACCTGGAGTACTACATCCAGTTCTGGAGCCCCCAACACAGGCAAGATATTGAACTGTTGGAATATGTCCAGAGAAGGGCCACAAGGATGATTGGAGAGCTGGAGCACCTCTCCTATGGGGACAGGCTGAGAGAGTTAGGGCTGTTCAGGCTGGAGAAGAAAAAATTCTGGTGAGATGTTATAGCTGCCTTCCAGTACCTGAAGGGGGCTACAGAAAAGCTGGAGGGGGCTGTTCACAAGGGCCTGTAGTGGTAGGACCAGTGGTAATGGTTTCAAGCTGGAAGAGGCTAGGTTTAGACTGGAAGTCAGGAGGAAATTCTTCACAATGAGGGTGGTGAGACACTGGAACAGGTTTCCCAGGGAGGTTGTGGATGCCCCCTCTCTGGAAGTGTTCAAGGCCAGATTGGATGGGTCCTTGAGCAACCTGATGTAGTGGAGGGTATCCCTGCTCATGGCAGAGGGGTTGGAACTAGATGATCCTCCAACCTGAACTATTATATGAATCTATGAATTTATGAATCAGCTATTGCTATATTCACAATTGAAATCTGAAATCTGAAAGCTTCTGCAACATCTTCCCAATTAGTCTTCTTTTTCCTCTCTTTCAGAGAAGCTGTACAGAGACAAACACCACTTCCTCTGTACTGCACCTGATGCCTCAGCAGTACAGTATTGGTGTGCTTGAACATTCAGTGGTACTGTATACTCATGGACTACCAGGTGGCTTACTGTCTTAACTTGATTAGTCTGGAAAAGGTATTTTTACAAAACTTTTAACTGAGCTAGAAAGAATTTTTGCTATCTCCTTACTGACTTTGGAAATATTTCTTACCTGTATTTTAATTAACTCGCTTCTCATATAATTTTGCTAGCTAATGCCGTAAAGTACTCAGAAACTGGAATTTCTGATTTCTGCACAAATAAAACATCTCATTCTAGAAGTGTTTCAGACAGTTCAGGAGTTCAGACCTTATACTTATAAACTTATAAGTACAGGAAGATCTGCCAAATTTATTGGTTTTTATTCAATCTTGCTTGTGCCCATGTTACACATAAAATGAGAATTGACCATGATAAATATAAAATGAGAATTAAGGTAATTTAATTTGAGAAAAAATGCCAAGGAACTCGTAACAGGCTATTTGTGTGGTCTAAGAAAATAGATTACTTGAAGCACTTTCTTCTTTTACACTTTCTACATTTCAGAGAGTAATTTGTCAGCAGTAAAAGATCAATACATTCTAGTAAACAAATTTACTAATCCTTCTAATGATACTGGTGTGGATATCTATGTAATATGAGGTTATGGTGATATACTTTTAAAGATATCTGCTTACCTTTTTTTGAAATAGCAAGAGCATCAGCTTTCTTTATTCTAGCTGATACATATATTCTGAATTATAGCAAAGGGCTTTAAGTTGTTCTCAGTTATGTTCCACAATAGTACCATGAATCTTTCCTGTATTGATTAGTCTTACAGAGCTGGATTTAATTTCAGTAGAAAACTATGCTGTGAAAGGCATTAGGAGCAGACTTCAGGATAATGCTGTCATTATTGTGAGTATAATCAGATGGTGGACACTTTTTAAATGCACTGCAAAAACCATAATACAAGTGGGCAAAACACTCTGAAGTATAGGACAAAATCAAAATTAATCATTACTACAAATAAAGCTATATACATCCAGCTTAGCAGCCTAATACACAAATATAAAACTTCTTCAGTATATAAATTTCTTCTATGTAAAGCTATTTTATCTTTTTGTCTGATACACTTTATTTGATTATTTACATCATATGCTTTCTGTGCAAATCATGTTATATCTGTTTGGCATCCTAGACAAAATTTCCAGAAATCATGGACCTGGATCTGCATCATTGGCTCTCAGAAACTTCTGAGAATCATTGTCATAGCTGCCAGGTTCCATATTCTTGTCCAAAAGTTCTGCATTTTAATCATTGCTCTGGACATCTGATCCTAAGTTGTTCTAAAACCAGCAGTTATCTTAATGATATAGGCTATTTTCATTAACAAATGTCTGGAATTATGGATGAGTCCTCATGTACACATAAGTTTGTAATTTTAAGAATTAAATGATTAAGTGTGCCTGAAATAAGGAGGGGAAACTTTTTGCGTAACATCCTGAGTAGGCATTTCTTTGTGCCTAATGAAACATAATTTTGCATACCAGTAATAAGAAAATGAGTGTGATAGTGGTTACAACGAGATATATATATAGGAATTGTTGAACTGTATAACTAAAAAGGAACCATTTTCACCTACTTCAGTTGGGCTGATTTGGCCAGCAACAAAAATATAAGCATTATGCCAGCAATGATATGTGGAAATGGAAAGATAAAACTTACTTAAGAAAATACAATACTGCCAATATATATTAATATGCTGATAATATATATTAATATTAATCACTGCAATTCAGTTTTAAGACTTCATCATAATGGACATTTCTACAGAAAGGAAAAGTGAGTGTCCTCTCTGTAAGTAATGTTTACTTGTTAGACTGGAGCAAAACAAAGGAAAAAAAATGTTTCTTCTTTTTGAGAGATGAACTGAGGCTTATAAACTGTCTGCTAAAATGTCTAAATTTGTGAAAGACAAAAAATCCCGCCATTTCTATATTTTGAGGGAGACAACTAATATTCAAGACTTGGTAATATTTTATAAACTGACTCGTTAAAGTAGTGCCAGCCTTAGAGATTAAATTCTATAAAAAACTATTGTGTCTTTTAACAAAGCAACACATCCCCCTGCTGTTATTCTGTGGAATAGAATAAATTTTGAGTAAAAGAGATTGTTCAAATGAACTATAAGAGCCATTGCAGTTTTAATGCATACATTTATAAGGACATGATTACTAGACTGTCAGTGTGTAAATAAAAGGAGTAAATATTTAACAACCAGAATTTAGCCCTTATAAAAATATCCAAAACTGAATTGAGGTGGCTCTTGTGTTCATTGGCTAAATCTGCTTCTCTCTCTTGAGGTAGCAGTGTCTTACTTTTACCCACTTTATTAATTCATGAGTGATAATCTTTGTGAAAGACTTGATTTTTTTTCACTATATTTATGCTCTCATGAAAAAGAGAGACAGAGAAAAATCAGCTAGAGTATAAACCATGAGTTAGTCAATTTCTGCCTTCATTCTTCCATCAATAATTTGCTGTGACCTGTACTATGCTCCTACCATACTATAACGTATTTTGAGAACTTTGAATAAATTAGTTTTCCACTTCATCATCACCTTTCAAAACAAATCAGTTTCAAGGCTTTTTGCTTGTGACATGGGTTTCCTAGTCAATACATTCACACATCTTCATTATACTAATTCGACATATTTGCCACAAGGAGATTTGTTGTATTCATCTATCAATACCTTTTACCCTGTATTTTCCTTTGCCTGAAATCAGGTCTTTATTCAAGAAAATTATTTCTCTGCTGTCCTATTTAAATCTTTACCCTCCAATGAAACAAATTAATTCTGAACTTTCCTCTTGATTTAAATCAGTGAATTGACAGTCCTTTGCAATATCCACCAAGTGTCTGACATAAAGATACACATTTAAATATAGTAAACTGAGTTCCTCAAAGAATTATCAACATTGAAATTTGATCATATATTGAATATATTAGTCTTTCTCAACAAGTACACCACAGTGCCTCTGAAATTCTTTCCTTGAGAGTTTTTATTCTGACACATTACTCAACATACTTATCAGGAAATTGTTAAAAGAGAGATTGTCTTCTGTCATAAAAACAACCTAAGTAGTTGAACATTTTTTTTCTATGTGCACTAATTTTAATTTCTGATCATAAAATCATAGAAATAGTAGGGATTGGACATCAAAAGATCATCTAGTACAATCCCCCTGTCAGAACAGGATCACCTAGACAAAATTGCACAGGAACACATTCAGGTGGGTCTTCAATGTCTCCAGAGAAGGAGACTCCACAACCCTCCTGGGCAGCTTGTTCCAATGCTCTATTACCCTCACTGTGAAGAAGTTCCCTCTGATATTTATACGGAACCTCCTATGTTCCAGCATGTAACCATTGCCCTTTGTCCTATCACCAGATGACACTGAGAAGAGCCTGGCTCCATCCTCCTGACACCCACGCATCACATATTTATAGACATTCATGAGGTCACCACTTAGCTGATTCTTCTCCAAGCTCAAGAGACCCAGCTCTCTCAGCCTTTCCTCATAAGGGAGGTGTTTGGCTTCCTTATCATCTTTGTTGCTCTATACTGGACACCCTCCAGCAGCACTGTGTAGTTCTTGAACTGAGGGGCCCAGAATTGGACACAATATTCCAGTTGCGGTCTTACCAGTGGAGAGCAGAGGAGGAGAAGAACCTCTCTCCATCTGCTAACCACACCCTTCTGATCCATCCCAGAATGCTGTTGGCCGTTTTTTGCCACAAGAGCACATTACTGTCTCATAGTCATCCTGCTGTCCACTAGTACCCCCAAGTCCCTTTCTCCCACACTGCTGTCCAACAGGTCAGTCCCCGACTTCTACTGTTACCTGGGGTTGTTCTTGCCCAGATGCAAGACTTCTACGCTTACCCTTGTTATGCCTTATTACATTTCTCTCTGCCCAGCTCTCTAGCTTGACCATGTCACCAGATGTTATAGGAATATATTTAACCACTAGCTATTTTGAGATTTAGAAGAAACTACCATAATTATTGAACCAATGTCTTTAGTGAACTGTAGCTGATATTATGTATATCAAAATTATGAGTTCTCTGCAAAATGCATACCATTTTGCATGATATGTGTCCAAAAGGAATATATTCATAACTGTTAGTAATTTATATCCTTCTTAAATAAGCCTATTTTTGAACTGGATTTTTTGGCAATAGATTCCAAATATTTATTTTCACTCTAGTAATATTTTCTTCCTAACTAAAACATAGTGCCCCTCTTTTGGGTATCAACCTGAGAAGAGGACCAAATTTCCAGGACAGTATAAAATAAGCACATTTTTGTATTATCTGGATTTAACTGGAAATACTAGCAGACTTGTTTAAGAGGTATGTATCAGTGGTTGGTCTGGCTAGTCAGAGCTTAGACAAACACTAAGGGAGAGAACATACTTGGTCTTGAAGGGAACATGCCCTGGCTTGATCTTGAGGTTCTGTCCTTGAAGAAAGGTAGCAAATCAGCATTTAGACAAACAAGTATGTTATGATTTTGTGTTCAATGATTAAAGGCTAGAATGTATGGACAGCCTTTTGATTTATGTATAAAAGGAGCTTGTTTTGCTTAATAAATTGTCTTCATTGGATCAATTTGGGGAGTCCGTACCTGTCCATTACCATAATACGCTAACTAAGTAGCAAAGTCCTAAAGAACTTGAAACAACAGGGAGGACTCATCTGCCACTTATTTGTTACTGGCAAAATGTGACTGACTCAATTTGAGGGAAAAAGAAACATTTTGTTCAAACAACAGAAAAACCTTAACACCAAAACATACAGAGAGCAACTACACAGTTCTTACATGCTAAGACCTAGGACAGTTCTCTCTTTTCCCTTAAGGTAAAACCTCCTGTCAACCTTTATCCCTGTGGCAATGGATTGTGTCCCCTGCAAGCAGACAAGTCCTTTATGACTTTCCTCCAGTTGGAGTCATCATTTTCTGTGGGCTGTGTGTCATCCCAGCATCTGACTACTCCTCCAAGCTCCCTGCCTCAGATTCAGCAGTTACTTTCAAGACAATTTTCCTGTTCCATGTCCTCAGGACAGTACCCTGCTCAAGCATGTCTTCATACACAGGCTATAAATGGGACACTTAAACCATGCATTCCACAATACTTTTACAGGGCCTCTTATCTTCTGTTTATCTCTGGGGTCTCCACAGTGTCACTCTCTTCCATCACCATGCTAAAGGAAAATGTCTGCCATGGTATGCTCAACCCAGTGACCATATGGCTTCTCCCAAACAGAAATCCAAAACCAACAGGCAACAGGAAACTTGACCCACTGTGTATTATGTGCATGCGGGCTTGCAGGATGTGACTCGATAAGTTCTCTATTCTGCTATGTCTGTGGGAAAAAGGGGCGTACATGAAGGGCAGGGGTATGTAAGTGTACGCTTCGTGATAATAAACTCCATTTGCTGTTCATCATATTGGTGTGCACTGCGGTGAGTTGTCAAGCTACGGTCCCCCAGAGGGAAACACAGAGATCATGTAATGTTCACTGCAACATTTTGGTGACCACGAAGTGATCCCCTGGGGGTGAGTGAGCTGTCCGTGGGCTGCGGGGGATCTCCCTGCGGGAGTGGTGTCCTTTGGAGCCATGGAGTGGGGAAAGCTGTGGCTGGGAGGAGGCGCTGGTATTCTCAGCGAGCAGGAAAAGGGCGTGCACAGGATCCTTCGGAGGGTAGTCCAAAGAAGCGCCAGGAACGGGTCGGCGGTATAGTAGGCCGGAGGCGAAATGGATGCCATCATAAAGGTGCTATTGATATCTTACTTGTGTAAGAACTTTTGCTGTAAAAATGCTCCTCCTAAGAAGAAGGTGGTGGCAGTTTTACTGCTGCTGCTTGAAAAGGAGTGGCTGCTAAGATCGCCCCGTGGGATTTACGACCCTGGGCTCTGGGACTCGATTTCTGCCGCGTTGTCACGGCGGACACTGGCTACTGGGAGGGAGGCTGAATTTAAAACCTAGGGGTTGATTTTAGAGGCCCTGAAAGCAGCCCGCAAGGAAAAGCTGG